>CM070109.1:95936-185936 GCA_036178185.1 Liparis tanakae | reverse complement strand
AACGGGTCTGTAGTCATTTAATCCTGTGATGGAGGATTTCTTGGGGACCGGTATGATCAAGGAGCGCTTGAAGCAGGAAGGGACTTCACACAGCTCCAGTGATCGGTTGAAGATCTCCGTGAAGATGGGGGCCAGCTGGTCAGCACAGGCTTTCAGGCAGGAGGGGACACACCGTCTGGGCCCGGAGCCTCCCTGATCTCCTGCCTCGGAAAGAGCCGACCCCCATCCTCTTCGCAGATCGGCAGTGCCGTGGGGGGTTGGGTGGGGAGGTGAGAGGGAGGCAGATGATTGTTTGTTGATGGGGCAGTTGGGCGTGGCGGAAGTGGGCTTGTTGAACCTGCAGTAGAACACATTCAGGTCGTCGGCCAGACGGTGATTGTCCACAGTGGGGGGGGATGGTCTCTTGTAGTTGGTGAGTACTTCCAGGCCTCTCCAGACTGACGAGGGGTCGTTGGCTGAAAACTTCTTTTCCAGCTTATCAGTATAGCTCTTCTTAGCTAACTTGATCTCCCTCGTCAGGGAGTTTCTGGCCTGGTTGTAGAGAATCCTGTCCCCACCACTGTAGGCCTCCTCTTTAGCCCGACGAAGCTGCCTGAGTCCTGCAGTGAACCAGGGTTTATTGTTGTTGTATGTGCAGAAGGTTTTAGTCGGCACACACATGTCCTCACAAAAACTGATGTAGGATGTCACAGTGTCAGTGAGCCCGTCCAGGTCTGTAGCAGCAGCCTCAAAAACACTCCAATCAGTGGAGGCAAAGCAGGACTGTAGCTCCAGCTTGGCCTCATTGGTCCATCTCTTCAGACTTCACCACAGGCTTTGCAGATTTTAGTTTCTGCCTGTAGGACGGCAGAAGATGGACCAGACAATGATCAGATAGTCCCAAAGCTGCACGGGGGACTGAGTGATATGCATCTTTCAGAACAGTGTAGCAGTTGAGTTTGAAGTTGAGGTTGAGGTGGAAGGTGAGGTTGAAGTTGAGGTTGAGGTTGAAGTTGAGGTTGAGGTTGAGGTTGAAGTTGAGGTTGAGGTTGAGATTGAAGGTGAGGTTGAAGTTGAGGTTGACGCTGAAGCTGAGGTTGAGATCATGTGTTGACAGAACCAACAACTGAAACATGGCCTGCTGAAGCTCTTGTTGGTCGAGTGATGAGTTCTCAGTCATTTGTTTTGATCTTTTTTAATATCCTCTGATGACTCGCAGCTCTTATAAATAGAGATATAAATAAATAAATATATGTATATATATATATATTTGTATATCTAAATATGTATATACATATACATATAAATACATGTATATATATATTTATCTATATAATTAAATATGTATATCTGTATATTTAAATATGTTTATCCATCTATATATATATATATTTAAATATGTATATATATCTATATATTTAAATATGTATATCTATATCCACATATACATATATTTAAATATGTATATCTATATATTTAAATATGTAAACATATATATCTATCTATCTATATATCTATTTAAATATGTATATCTATATATACATACATTTAAATATGTATAACTATCTATTTAAATATGTATATCTATATATTTAAATATGTAAATCTATATATATCTATCTATATATCTATTTAAATATGTATATCTATATATTTAAATATGTAAATCTATATATATCTATCTATATATCTATTTAAATATGTATATCTATCTATTTAAATATGTAAATCTATATCTATCTATCTATATATCTATTTAAATATGTATATATATATATATATATATATATATATTTAAATATGTATCTCTCTCTCTCTCTCTCTCTCTATATATATATATATATATATATATATATATATATATGTATATACATATGTATATCTATCCATAGCCCCTCCCCCTCAGGGTGAGGTCATCAGCTCTAACAGTTGACGTTGTTTCTACTGCAGAGAAACAACATGACAGCAAAACGGGGGTGGCGGAGTATTACACCACTCTGTGAATATGTGTGTGTTTTCCATACCTGTGCATATTTCTACTCGTAGTTACTATAGGACTCGTTCCTCCTCTGTTCTCCTTCTACCCGTTCTACTCACACCCAGCACCTCGTCACAGGAGCCTCTGGACCTGTCAGTCTGCCAACCGCAAGGCCGCCTTCATCTCTGGCTGCTCTCTCCTTCAGTCTGGACCTCACCTGACAACACGTCTACCGGCTGCTCTCTCCTTCAGTTTGGATCTCACCTGACAACACGCCTACCGCTCTCTCCTTCAGTCTGGATCTCACCTGACAACACGTCTACCGGCTGCTCTCTCCTTCAGTCTGGATCTCACCTGACAACACGTCTACCGGCTGCTCTCTCCTTCAGTCTGGACCTCACCTGACAACACGTCGCTGCTCTCTCCTTCAGTCTGGACCTCACCTGACAACACGTCTACGCTGCTCTCTCCTTCAGTCTGGACCTCACCTGACAACACCTGCTCTCCTTTCAGTCTGGACCTCACCTGACAACACGTCTAGCTGCTCTCTCCTTCAGTCTGGACCTCACCTGACAACACGTCTACCGGCTGCTCTCTCCTTCAGTCTGGACCTCACCTGACAACACGTCTACCGGCTGCTCTCTCCTTCAGTCTGGACCTCACCTGACAACACGTCTACCGGCTGCTCTCTCCTTCAGTCTGGACCTCACCTGACAACACGTCTACCGGCTGCTCTCTCCTTCAGTCTGGACCTCACCTGACAACACGTCTACCGGCTGCTCTCTCCTCGGCCTTCTCCTTCAGTCACACACCGTGCGGTGACGGTTCCTCATCCGGCTCAGCTACACATTGTTGTTCTCTACGTCTTCCTGGTTCTTTGGGAGACTTCTTGGAGGAGCTGGACGTCCTCCTGTCCAACTTCCCGGAGGACGGCCCCCCGCTCATCCTTCTGGTGACTTGACCATCCAGACTGAGAAGTCATGTGATCTCTTACTCTTACTGTCCTCCTTTAACCTCTCACTCAGCCCCTCCCCTCCTGCTCACAAAGCGGTAACCAGCTTGACTACATTTTCACTAGAGACTGCTCGACCTCTGACCTCACTGTAACTCCTCTCTCTCTCTCTCTCTCTCTCTCTCTCTCTGGCCTCCTCTCTGGCCTCCTCTGGCCTCCTCTCTAGCCTCCTCTCTCCCCTCCTCTGACTCCTTCTCCCTCATGCAGCCTAACTCTGCTGCAGACACTATCCTCTCGTCCCTGTCTTCATCTCTTGATTCTCTTTGTCCTTTAAGACACGACGGTCCTCCAGTCCTCTCCTCCCTGGTCGTCTGACTCGGTGCTCTTGAGCCAACTTGTGAGCGACGGAGAGGAAAAGGAGCAAATGGAATCAAGCGGAAGACCTGCTCTGCTATCAATCTCTCCTCTCCTCCTTCTCTCCTGTCTCTGCAGCCAGAAGCTCTTTCTACCTGACAACATGCAGTCTTCCTTCTCTAACCCCAAAAAGCTCTTCTCTATCTTCTCCAACCTCCTTGATCCCCCGAGTCCCCCTCCTCCTTCCTCCCTTTTGCCACTTTGTCGACTACTTTACAAACAAGATGGACGACATACGCTCCTCCTTTACTGATCCATCCTCTATCACTTCACCTACACCAACTCCTTCATCCCCCTCTCTTTCCTCGTTTACCCCCCTGTCTCCCAGTCAAGTTCTTAGCTTGGTGACCTCTGCTCGAGCGACCAGCTGACCCTTGACCCCGTCTCACATCCTCCAGGCTGTGGCTCCTGACCTTCTGACCTTTCTCACCATCTTATTAACAGCTCCCTCTCAACTGGCTGTTTCCCCAACTCTCTGGAGGAGGAGAGTCAACCCTCTCCTGAAGAAACCACCTCCACCCGTCTGAAGTCAGCCACTACAGACCGCTCTCTCTTCTTCCCTCTCTCCAAAACTCTGGAGCGAGCTATCTTTAACCAAGTGTCCTCCTGTCTCCACGGCAACGACCTTCTGGACCCCCACCAGTCTGGATTCAAGGCCGGCCAACAGAGACGGCCCTCCTTGCTGAGCAGCTTCACTCTGCTAGAGCATCCTCTCTCCTCTGTCCTTATCCTTCACTCTGCTAGAGCATCCTCTCTCCTCTGTCCTTATCCTTCACTCTGCTAGAGCATCCTCTCTCCTCTGTCCTTATCCTTCACTCTGCTAGAGCAGCCTCTCTCCTCTGTCCTTATCCTTCACTCTGCTAGAGCAGCCTCTCTCCTCTGTCCTTATCCTTCACTCTGCTAGAGCATCCTCTCTCCTCTGTCCTTATCCTTCACTCTGCTAGAGCAGCCTCTCTCCTCTGTCCTTATCCTTCACTCTGCTAGAGCATCCTCTCTCCTCTGTCCTTATCCTTCACTCTGCTAGAGCATCCTCTCTCCTCTCTCCTTATCCTTCTCTCTTCTCTTCAGGACCTGGGATCTCAGGCACAGCACTCACTCTTTTCTCTTCCTACCTCACCGACCGACTGACCGGGTAACTTGGAGAGGATCTGTATCTGATCCTTGTCCTCTCACTACTGGGGTTCCTCAAGGCTCCGTCCTGGGTCCCCTCCTCTTCCTCTCACTGTGGGGTTCCTCAGGGCTCCGTCCTGGGTCCCCTCCTCTTCCTCTCACTGTGGGGTTCCTCAGGGCTCCGTCCTGGGTCCCCTCCTCTTCCTCTCACTACTGGGGTTCCTCAAGGCTCCGTCCTGGGTCCCCTCCTCTTCCTCTCACTACTGGGGTTCCCCAAGGCTCCGTCCTGGGTCCCCTCCTCTTCCTCTCACTGTGGGGTTCCTCAAGGCTCCGTCCTGGGTCCCCTCCTCTTCTCTCTGTACACCAATTCTCTCGGCTCTGTCATTCGTTCGCATGGCTTCTCCTACCGTCGCCATGCCGATGACACCCACCTGATCTTCTCGTTCCCACCGTCTGAAACACAGGTGGCAGAATCTCTGCCTGTCTGATCGACATCTCTCAGTGGATGTCTGCTCACCACCTGAAGATCAACCCTGACAAGACCGAGCTCCTGTTCCTACCAGGGAAAGGTTCCCCCACCCACGACCTGACCACCACCTCCAACAGCTCCGTGTTGGCCCCTACCCTGACTGAACCCCACTCAGGACCTGACCACCACCTCCAACAGCTCCGTGTTGGCCCCTACCCTGACTGAACCCCACTCAGGACCTGACCACCACCTCCAACAGCTCCGTGTTGGCCCCTACCCTGACTGAACCCCACCCAGGACCTGACCACCACCTTCAACAGCTCCGTGTTGGCCCCTACCCTGACTGAACCCCACTCAGGACCTGACCACCACCTCCAACAGCTCCGTGTTGGCCCCTACCCCTGACTGCCAGGAGCCTCGGGGTGACGCTAGACAGTCAACTCTCCCTGACGGCCAACATCGCTGCGACAGCGTTCCTGTAGGTACATGCTGCACGTCTGGAGAACACGGCCTCTTCTGACCCAGAAGGTGGTGCAGGTTCTGGTCCAGGTTCTGGTCCAGGTTCTGGTCATTTCGCGCTTCGACTACTGCAACTCCCTCCTGGCTGCTCTACCTGCTAAGGCCATCCGGCCTCTGCAGCTCATCCAGAATGCAGCAGCTCGACTGGTCTTCAGCCTCCCAAAATTCACCCATACCACTCCTCCACCCACTCCGCTCCTCCACCCACACCACTCCGCTCCTTCGCTCCTCCGCTCTCTCCATGGTTACCGGTGGAGCAGCATCCTCTTCAGAACATTGGTTCTGGTGTACCGTGCTCTGAACGGATCGGGCCCCGTCTACATCCTGGATGTGGTCACACCGTACACCCCGGCACGTTCGCTCCGCTCGGCAACAGCCAACCGACTTGTGACTCCGTCACCTGGAGCTCATCACTACATCAGACTGTCTGCTGTCCTGGCTCCTGATTGGTGGAGCCAGCTCCCCACTGACATCAGGACAGCAGGAAGTCTCTACATCTTCACCGGAAACTGAAAACCTTTAGACTATATCTGGATTAAACACAGATTATCACTTTAGTAGCACTTGAATGGCTCTTATTGTGGTACTTTAGTAGTTTGACTATGATGAGGAAATGTTACTTTCTGTATTCTTGTTGTTCTTAGTTTGTACTCTAGGTTGAAATGCACTTATTGTAAGTCGCTTTGGATAAAAGCGTCTGCTAAATGACATGTGATGTAATGTAATGTGATGTAAAAACAAACGACGCCATTAGTTACACACACACACACACACACACACACACACACACACACACACACACACACACACACACACACACACAGCACCTGTAAATCAACTGGGAGAGAGAGAGTGTGTAAGTGTGTGTGTGTGTGTTGGGGGGGCGGGCATGCTACGTGTGTTTTTACAGGTTAATGCAACTTGTGGAAAATATGAACCATATAGATGACTGACAATGTAGAGTGTACACACACACACACACACACACATACACACAGACACACAGACACACACACACACAACTACACACACATACAGAGAGAGATGAGAGAGATCATTCTGACCTCATCAATCCTGGCTTCACTGATTGGCTGCCTCCAGGAGATCCGTCCTCAGACCGCTGGGGCTGATGGGTAATTTGCACAAGACTCAAAACATGTCTCCGCTCAGTCGATGGACACGGGTTCGAATCCCATTCAGTCAATTAATGTTGCCCGGTCCTTCGTGTGTGTGTCTCCGTCTGTGTGTGTGTGTGTGTGTGTGTGTGTGTGTGTGTGTGTGTGTGTGTGTGAAACCTCATCAGGTTATTTGTGGAGTCAGGATTTATTATGCTAGGTGAGCGAGCTGAGGCCCCCGGCTGTCGTAAACACACACACACACACACACACACATACACACACACACACACACACACAGACACACACACACACACACACACAGAGACACACACAAAGAGACACACACACACACAGACACACACAGAGACACACACACACACACACTCAGTCATAAAGCGGCTCCAGATAACTTTCTCTGAGTAGAGACTCGATGACATCATGACGGCTCCATGTTTACCTTTCCTCATGGAGAAGGAGGAGAGGAGGAGAGGAGGTGGAGGAGAGGAGGTGGAGAGAAGGTGAGGAGGAGAGGAGGAGGAGGAGGAGGAGGAGGAGGAGAGAGAGGTAGGGAGGGAGAGGGAGGAGGAGGAGGAGGAGGTTAGTAGAGTAGAGGGAGGAGGAGGAGGAGGAGGAGGAGGAGGAGGAGGAGAGGAGTAGGTAAGGAGAGGAGGAGGAGTAGAGGAGGAGGAGAGGAGTAGGTTAGGAGAGGAGAAGGAGAAGAGGAGGAGAGGAGTAGGTGAGTAGAGGAGGAGGAGAGGAGGTGAGGAGGTGAGGAGGAGGAGAGGAGTAGGTTAGGAGAGGAGGAGAAGTAGAGGAGGAGGAGAGAGAGAGGGAGAGGAGGGAGGAGAGAAGAGAGGAGGAGGAGAGGAGGAGGAGGTGAGGAGGAGGAGGAGGAGGAGGGAGGGAGGAGGAGGAGGAGGAGGAGGAGGAGGAGGAGGAGGAGAGGAGTAGGTGAGAAGGAGGAGGCGACTCTGATGAACCTGTTGTTGTTCCAGGAGTCATCAAGTCAGAAACTCAATAACAAAGTCACACACACACACACACACACACACATGCACACACACACACACACACACACACATGCACATGCACACACGCACGCACACACGCACACACACTCACATGCACACACATGCACACACGCACACACACACACACACACATGCACACACACACACACTCACATGCACACACATGCACACACGCACACACACGCACACACATGCACACACACACGCACACACGCACACACACTCACATGCACACACATGCACACACGCACACACATGCACACACACACACACTCACATGCACACACATGCACACACATGCACACACATGCACACACACACACACTCACATGCACACACATGCACACACGCGCACACACACGCACACACATGCACATACACACTCATATGCACTCACACACACACACACATGCACACACACACTCACACACACTCACACACACTCACACACACACACACACACACGGTGGTGGTGAGCTACGTCAGGAGCCACAGCGGCCCTGGGGCCGACTGACGGAGACGTGGCAGCGCCTACATACTGTGTGTGTATATATACACACACATAGACACACAAAGTCACACGCACACACACTCATTCATATTTAGGGTTGTTTTCCTTCCTCTTTTCCCACATCCCTCCATCATTCCCTCCAGTCGTGTTCTGGGCGCCGCTCGGCTCCGCCCCCTCGCCGTTTCCTCCGGCTCACGTGAACCTTTCGCCGTCCGGCGGAGACGTTTTCCATTTCTTTAAGAGCCATAAAACGAGTCCGTCCTGCCGGCTGACCTCCGGGGGCACGCCGCTACGCAGGAAGTGACATCATCGTTGTTGGAAGTCTGGTGTAGCCACCGGGCTTCGGTTTCACGAGCAATAAAACCCCACAAGACGTACCTGTGTTCGGCTGCCCTGCCCACAGGAAGTGGCTCTGCCCACAGGAAGTGGCTCTGCCCACAGGAAGTGGCTCTGCCCACAGGAAGTGGCTCTGCCCACAGGAAGTGGCTCTGCCCACAGGAAGTGATGTCTCACGCTCAGCAGCCCGAGCAGGAGGGAGCCCCCCCCCCCCAGAAGGCCTGGGCACAGACTTCTATACAACCAGAGGAGCCCCCTGGTGCTCAGTATGGAAAATGCAGCTCTTACACATGAAGCAGACTTCTATACAACCATGCTGTGTGTCTTTCTTGTGGTTTTGAGTCACTTTTGTGTCGTGTTTTGCATTTTGTAATTTCTTTGAAGCTGTGCTGTGGCTCTGGAGGTGAAGATGAAGATGAAACATGGAGGTGAAGATGAAGATGAAACATGGAGGTGAAGATGAAGATGAAACATGGAGGTGAAGATGAAGATGAAACATGGAGGTGAAGATGAAGATGAAACATGGAGGAACACCTTCCGGTCGTCTCCGTGTCCCGCGGTGGCGTCTGAGCTGTGGACACGCGGAGGTGGGCTCGGCGTCCCGCTTCTCGCTTCTTCTTAAACACGGGAAGAGCCCGAAATACCCGGCAGTTCACGGCGGGCGGAGACGGAGACGGAGACGAGACGGAGACGAGACGGAGACGAGACGGAGACCGGAGACGGGAGACGGAGACGAGACGGAGACGGAACGGAGGCGGAGACGAGACGGAGGCGGAGACGAGACGGAGACGGAGACGGAGACGGAGGCGGAGGCGGAGACGAGACGGAGACGAGACGGAGACGGACGGCGGAGGACGGCGAGACGGGAGGCGGAGGCGGAGGAGACGGAGACGAGACGAGGAGAGAGGAGACGGAGGCGGAGACGGAGACGAGACGGAGACGGAGACGAGACGGAGACGGAGACGGAGACGGAGACGAGCGGAGGACGAGACGGAGAGCGGAGGCGGAGACGGAGACGGAGACGGAGGCGGAGACAGGAGACGAGACGGAGGACGGAGACGGGGGCGGAGGCGAGACGGAGGCGGAGGACGGAGATGGAGGACGGAGACGGAGGCGGGAGACGGAGGCGAGACGGAGGCGGAGACGAGGCAGGCGGAGGACGGAGACGAGACGAGACGGAGAGGCGGAGGCGGAGAGGAGACGGAGGCGGAGGACGGAGGACGGAGGCGGAGACGGGAGACGGACGGACGGAGACGGAGACGGAGACGGAGACGAGACGGAGACGAGACGGAGACGAGACGGAGAGCGAGAGACGGAGGACGGAGGCGGAGGAGACGGAGACGGAGACGGAGGCGGAGAGAGGAGACGGAGACGAGACGGAGACGAGACGAGAGGACGGAGGCGGAGACGGAGGCGGAGGCGGAGACGGAGACGGAGACGAGACGGAGACGAGACGGAGACGGAGGCGGAGACGGAGAGGGAGACGAGGCGGGAGACGGAGACGGAGGCGGAGACGAGACGGAGACGGAGACGGAGGCGGAGGCGGAGACGGAGGCGGAGGCGGAGACGGAGACGAGACGGAGACGGAGACGGAGACGGAGACGAGACGGAGACGAGACGGAGACGGAGGACGGAGACGCGACGGAGCGGAGGCGAGACGGAGACGAGGCGGAGACGGAGACGGAACGGAGGCGGAGACGAGGCGGAGGCGGAGACGAGACGAGACGGAGACGGAGACGGAGACGAGACGGAGGCGGAGACGAGACGAGACGGAGACGAGACGGAGACGGAGACGGAGACGGAGACGGAGACGGAGACGAGACGGAGGAGACGAGACGGAGACGGAGACGGAGACGGAGACGGAGACGGAGACGGAGACGGAGACGAGACGGAGACGGAGACGCAGGCGGAGGACGGAGACGGAGAGCGAGGACGGAGACGGAGACGAGGCAGACGGAGACGCAGACGGAGACGAGACGGAGACGGAGACGGAGACGAGACGGAGACGGAGGCGGAGACGGAGGCGGAGGCGGAGACGGAGACGGAGACGGAGACGGAGACGGAGACGGAGACGGAGACGGAGACGGAGGCGGAGACGAGACGGAGACGGAGACGAGACGGAGACGAGACGGAGACGGAGACGGAGGCGGAGACGAGACGGAGACGAGACGGAGACGGAGACGAGACGGAGACGGAGACGGAGACGGAGACGGAGACGAGACGGAGACGGAGACGGAGACGCCCACGCTCCAGATGGAGAGGAACTCAGAGGCAGAGCGGCCATCTTTAACCAGGGATGTGGGATTGTGTCACACACACATATATATTTATATCTATGTATATATATATATATATATTTATGTATATATATTTATGTATATACATTTATGTATATATATTTTATATATATATATTTATATATATATATATATATATATATATATATATATATATATATATATATATATATATATATATATATATATATATATATATATATATATATATATATATATATATATAAATATATATATATACATAAATATATAATATATATCTATATATCTATATATCTATATATATATATATATATATATATATATAAATATATATACATAAATATATATATCTATATATCTATATATATATATATATATATATATATATATATATATATATATATATATGTCATGTGTAGTCGCGGATGTTGCAAAGAGAGATGACCCAAATGCCGACATAGTTTCACAAACTAATATTTAATTCCAAAGACCAGACAGGAAGGACAACAACGCGGACCAAACAGAACGAAGCCCCACTGGGACGAGACCAACAGGTGAACACACAGGACGTCTCAGAAAATTAGAATATTGTGATAAAGTTCTTTATTTTCTGTAATGCAATTAAAAAAACTAAAATGTCATGCATTCTGGATTCATTACAAATCAACTGAAATATTGCAAGCCTTTTATTCTTTTAATATGGCTGATTATGGCTCACAGCTTAAGAAAACTCAAATATGTATATATTTTTAATATATATATATATATATATTTTAATATATATATATAAATATTTATTTATATTATTTGTGTAGATATATACATCAATATATATATATATATATATATATATATATATATATATATATATATATATATATATATATATATATATATATATATATATATATATGCCCAGGATGCTTCAATAGCTGGAGAAAGGCTGGAGAGGAGCAACATCCCGGTGGATGAAATCCAGTGTGAAGCTCCCAGTCAGTGATGGTTTGGGAGCCATGCCAGCTGCTGGTGTTGGTCCACTGGGTTTCATCAAGTCCAGAGTCAATGCAGCTGTGGACCAAGAGACTTTAGAGTCTGCTGAAAAGCTCCATGGAGATGAGGATCTCATTTCCCAGCATGATCTGGCACCTGCCCAGTGCCAGAACCAGCAGTAACTGGTGTCCTGACCATGGCATTACTGGCCTCCATTGGCCTGAACCCCAGAGAGAATGTGTGGGGTGTTGTGAAGAGGAAGCTGAGAGACACCAGACCAACAATGCAGATGAGCTAAAGGCCCTAGTGAAGCCTCCTGGGCATCCATAACACCTCAGCAATGCCACAGGCGGATTGCCTCCATGCCACGCCGCGTTGATGCAGTCATCCGTAAAAGGATTCCCAACAAGTCCTGAGTGCATTAATGGACATTTACAATGTTTGATTTGGTTTTGCTGTTATTAATCTTTATTTTACTTGGTCTGAGGAAATATTCTAATATTTAGAGATAGGATATTTGAGTTTTCTTAAGCTGTGAGCCATAATCAGCAATATTAAAAGAATAAAAGGCTTGCAATATTTTAGTTGATTTGTAATGAATCCAGAATGCATGACATTTTAGTTTTTTTAATTGCATTACAGAAAATAAAGAACTTTATCACAATATTCAAATTTTCTGAGACGGATGGACAACGGGGAACAAGAAGAAGCTGATTGGACAACGGGGAACGAGACACAGGTGACACAATGAGGGCGGGGCCAGCAATCACACAGGAGGAACCAATCAGGAGCAGAGCAGCCAATCACAGGGAGACAGAGGAGACGAGGACTTCAACACAAGACACACAACGAGACACACTCCAGATAATGGCTATATATATATATATGTATATATATATAGATAGATATATTTATATATATTTAGACATATATTTATATATATGTATGTATATATAGATAGATATATTTATATATATATTTATATATATATATATATATATTTATACATATATTTTTATATATATTTATGTATATATATAGATAGATATATTTATATAGATATATTTATGTACATATATGTATATATATATATTTATACATAACACACACTCACTGGGTTGCCAGCGTTCCGAGGCTCCTTGTTTTCCGTGTAATTAAAGTGTTCAACAGGCTCCGCCCCCTCCCGTCCATGTGGTTCTGCTTACACGGGGAACACAATAGTCCTCTTCAACCCGGGTTGATCCCGTTCGCTCGGATTCGGCCTGACACGTTGCCACGGTGCCGAGGAAACCCGAAACCCCGTAAACAAGCCGTGGTTCTGCTGTAACGGCAGAGTTCAGGGCGAGCCGCAGCGTAATGAGATTATGGGCCGGCGGGCCGGGCCAGAACCTCACGGCACGGAGAGAACCGGAGCCAAGAGGACCCGAGTCCACGACCCCGACCTCCAGAACCACGACCGGACAACCCGGGAACAAGTTCAACGTGTCTCTGAGCTGTGTTCTGGTCTCTGAGCTGTGTTCTGGTCTCTGAGCTGTGTTCTGGTCTCTGAGCTGTGTTCTGGTCTCTGAGCTGTGTTCTGGTCTCTGAGCTGTGTTCTGGTCTCTGAGCTGTGTTCTGGTCTCTGAGCTGTGTTCTGCTGGATTCCTCTGGTGGTTTCGGGGCAGAGGTTTGGACTGATAGGAGTTCGGAGCTCAGACAATCGTACATGTTTTATTGAAGAGTAGTTCATGCTTTCCCACATTCAGAGCGAGTCCGATCTGCACTTCATCACCGGCCTCCTGTATTTAGACATCGGAGATTCTTCGCATGCTTGTGAACGAGTCTGCAGAACGCAGACGACTCGTCATCGCTGCGTCTGAAGGCCGCGGACAAGTGCTGGAGAAAAGGCCTTTTTGAGGATACGTCTCTAGTGGTGCAATAGCAAGACACACAAACCAGTGACACCATCAGAACACCGGACACATCAGAACTAAAGCCTTCTGGTCCCTTTCCAGTCCAACACCAGGTCACAACTTCATGCAAAGGTGTCTCTGGTTTACGTTTGGCTTCTCTCGGCCCGTCAGCGTCGCAGACCAGTTCAGGTCAAAGGGCGTCGGCCCCCGAGTTCTGCGGGCCGCGGTCCGCAGGCCGTTGCCTTTGGACCGACCTCCAGAGCTCCTCCGCTACCTGCAGCCGCAGGACTCCACCGCCATGTCCTCGTACTGCTTGTAGACCACGTTGTTGGCCGAGTCGATGTACAGGATGCTGATGGGGCTGAGCCGGGTCGGCACGCAGCAGGTGGGCGGCGCGGCCTCGGGGGCCATGGAGTTCATCAGGGTCTGGATGATGGCGTGGTTGGTGGGCTCGAGGTGCGAGCGGATGGGGAAGTCGCAGACGCCGTGGCAGTGGAAGGCCTCGTACTCCAGCGGCGCGATGACCCAGTCGTCCCAGCCCATCTCCTTGAAGTTGACGTGGAGTCGTCTCCGCTGGCAGCGCGGCCTCGGCTGCATGTTGGCCGCCTGGTGCTGGGGGAGGGGCGGCGGCGGCGGCGGGTGCTGCAGAGGTTTCCTGGCCGCCCTGGCGGCGGGAGCTCGCCGCGTGCGGCGCTGGGCGAACAGGTACTCGTAGACCGTCTGGTTGTCGTGGCCCGACCGCGCTTTGATCTCGTTGTAGAAGAGGTCGCGCTTCTTGCTTTTGCCGAACGCCAGGAAGAAGGCCTTCTCCTTGGCGGTCCTGCCGGCTCGGGCGAAGCCCAGCGAGCGCAGGTCCACGGGCCGCCCGCCCCGCGGCTCCAGGGCCTCCAGGTCGAAGCACAGCTGCTGGTTCTGCCGGTTCTGCCGGTTCTGCAGGTCTTTGGATCCCTTGAAGATCTTCCACACGTCGAACACTTCCCATCCGCCGCGCGGCTCCTCCGCGCTCCTCGTCTGCAGCGGGACCGCCGCTCGTTTCCCCGCGGCGCAGCTGGACAGCTTCAGGCAGGCGGGCGAGGTTCCCCCGGCGCCGCCCGGCCGCTTCCTCAGGACGCGCAGCTCGGCCCCCAGCAGCCCGGCGCCCTGCAGGGGGCCCACGCTGAACAGGTACCGCTGGCGTCGGAGCGGCGCCCCGCGCTCGTCTGGGAGGGAGGACACAGACACGTGAGTCCTGCACAAGACACGCCCACACGGACACGGGAGGAGCAGGGGACGCAAAGACTCACGAGCCGTCCGAGGTCAGAGGTCAGAGGTCAGAGGTCAGAGGTCAGTCGTCGGATCAGGAAAATGAATCCCAAACTATTTTTCATTCTCAAGCTAAACTTTGTCAAAAACATGGACTGGTTCCAGAGGCTCCGGTGGGCTGACTTCATGCTCTTCTTCATGAACACGGAGGATGTCTGGACGGCGGCACGTTTGAAAACATTTGTAAACACGGAGCCGTGTGGTTGGCTGTCGCCCCGATGAACACAACCACCGGCAAGAAGAACAGAACACATTGACCCGTTTCCTTTGAGCACGCTAACAGTCCTCTCATACACACACACACACACACACACACACACACACACACACACACACACACACACACACACACACACACATCAACAGGAATGAACTGAATGGTTTGTAATGTTTTCATTTGTTGTCAGTGAGGGAAACCAGTGAACGTCCATGTCTAAATGGAACCCAGTAATGAAATCCACTAAAGTACACACACACACACACGCACAAACACACACACACACACACACACACACACACACACACACACACACGCACACACACGCACACACACACACACACACACACACACACACACGCACACACACGCACACACACACACACACACACACACACACACACACACACACACACACACACACACACACACACACACACACACACACACACACACACACACACACACACACACACACACACACACGCACACACACACACACACACGCACACACACACACACACACGCACACACACACACACACACACACACACGCACACACACACACACACACACACACACACACACACACACACACACACACACACACACACACACACACGCACACACACACACACACACACACACACACACACACACACACACACACACACACACACACACACACACACGCACACACACACACACACACACACACACACACACACACGCACACACACACACACACACACACACACACACACACACACACGCACACACACACACACACACACACACGCACACACACACACACACACACACACGCACACACACACACACACACACACGCACACACACACACACACACACACACACACACACACACACACACACACACACACACACACACACACACACACGCACACACACACACACACACACACACGCACACACACACACACACACACACACACACACGCACACACACGCACACATGCACACACGCACACACACACACGCACACACACACACACACACACACACGCACACACACAGCAGATCTCCACTCTGCTCCTTCTTCTCACGTCATTCCCCTCCTCTTCCCATCCAGGACTTAAGCGTGCATTGAAAAGTACATCAGAACCAGACCGGAGACCACATCGGACTGAGGCCTGTTTATTATGGACCTGCAGCGGTTCCACCGCCGGCAGACAGCTAACCAGCATCTGCTGGAGAGGACACACACACACACATACACACACATACACACACACACATCCTGGCACTTCCCTGTAGAAGATCTGATTAAAGCTCAAACTGAGTCACGTACTTTCAAAACAAAGGAAGAACTGTCAGGGTTTGGTTTGAAAGTCAAACTGAAGTCATTAAGTGATGAGAATGTGCAGCGCATTACATGTGGCCCTCTCCTCAGCCACCACTAGGGGGCCGGACACAGACTTCTATACAGCCAGAGGAGCCCCCTGGTGGTCAGGAGGGAGAATGCAGCTCTAACTCATGAAGACTTCTATACAGCCAGAGGAGCCCCCTGGTGGCCAGGAGGGAGTTATGCAGCTTTAACTCATGAAGACTTGAGGAGGCAGGAGGGAGAAAAGGGGAAGTGAGCGAGGGAAGGAGTGAGGGGAAGAGAGGCGTCAGGCCATCGGTTACACCTCCACATGCGGAGGAGGTCCCCGGCCATCGGCTGAGGACACTGAGCAGATAAAGAGAAGATTGAAGTCCATGAAGTGCTTGAGATGAGACCTCTAGAGGTCACTTGAGATGAGACCAAGTGACCTCTAGAGGTCACTTGAGATGAGACCTCTAGCCTCACAGTCCGCTCCGCTGACATCGCTGGGATGGGAACCGGCCGGAACAGGACTCACACATGTTCAACAGGAGAGACAAGAAACGCACTCTGAGAGGAAGACACAGAGACACAGAGACACAGAGACACAGAGACACAAAGACACAGAGACACAGAGACACAAAGACACAGAGACACAGAGACACAAAGACACAGAGACACAAAGACAGAGAAACACAGAGACACAGAGACACGGAAACACATGTCCATGTGTTTATATATTCATATGTTCATGTGTTCATGTGTTCATATGTTCATGTGTGCATGTGTTTATATATTCATATGTTCATGTGTGCATGTGTTTATATATTCATATGTTCATGTGTTCATGTGTTCATGTGTCCATGTGTCCATGTGTTTATATATTCATATGTTCATGTGTTCATGTGTTCATATGTTCATGTGTGCATGTGTTTATATATTCATATGTTCATGTGTTCATGTGTTCATGTGTCCATGTGTCCATGTGTTTATATATTCATATGTTCATGTGTTCATGTGTTCATATGTTCATGTGTCCATGTGTTTATATATTCATATGTTCATGTGTTCATGTGTTCATATGTTCATGTGTCCATGTGTTTATATATTCATTTGTTCATTTGTTCATGTGTTCATGTGTCCATGTGTTTATATATTCATTTGTTCATGTGTTCATGTGTCCATGTGTTTATATATTCATTTGTTCATGTGTTTATTTGTTCATGTGTTTATATATTCATGTGTTTATATATTCATTTGTTCATGTGTTCATGTGTTTATATATTCATTTGTTCATGTTTTCATGTCGTTCATGTGTTTATTTGTTCATGTGTTCATGTGTTTATATATTCATGTGTTTATATATTCATGTATTCATATGTTCATTTGTTCATGTGTTCATTTGTTCATTTGTTCATTTGTTCATGTGTTCATATGTTCATTTGTTCATATGTTCATTTGTACATGTGTTCATATGTTCATGTGTTTATATATTCATGTGTTCATGTGTTCATGTGTTTATATGTTCATGTGTTCATATGTTCATTTGTTCATGTGTTCATATGTTCATGTGTTTATATATTCATGTGTTCATATGTTCATGTGTTCATATGTTCATGTGTTCATATGTTCATATGTTCATGTGTTTATATATTCATGTGTTCATATGTTCATGTGTTCATATGTTCATGTGTTTATTTGTTCATATGTTCATGTGTTTATATATTCATGTGTTCATGTGTTCATGTGTTTATATGTTCATGTGTTCATATGTTCATTTGTTCATATGTTCATTTGTTCATGTGTTCATATGTTCATGTGTTTATATGTTCATGTGTTCATGTGTTCATGTGTTCATGTGTTTATATATTCATGTGTTTATGTGTTCATGTGTTCATTTGTTCATTTGTTCAACAAGATTTTAGAATAGGGTGGAGGTCGTTACCTTGTCCTCTGTCCACGAAGCTGGTGACGGTGTTGGCCGGAGCCGCCTCGCGCCCCGCGCTGCTGTTCCGGTCCCCGCGCGTCAGGCTCCGGTACAGCGACAGCATGTAGTCGTGCGGGGTGACCAGCGGCCGCCGGTGCGGAGCCTCCCGCTGCGCCACCGGGCCGCGCGCGGCTCTTTGTGGAGGTCCCGTGCGCACCGGGGCAGCTGCACTCGCTCTGGCACCGACTTCCCCTAACGTCTTCCCCGGTGAGCCTCCACCTCCAGCTCCACCTCCACCTCCACCTGCCGCAGTCCCGACTCCCTTCCCCGCTGCGTGTGCGCTGAAAGCCGCGGGAGCGTGCGCTTTCACGTGAGCGTCCGCGCCGGGCAGCCAGGAGCGCGCGACTTCTTTGCGCGCCGGGCTGACCGCTCTGTCCCGCTGGGCCCGGTTCACCGGCACCGGAAACGCAGTAAGTTTGCTTTCAGCAGCCGTGCTCTCGCCCTTGATGACCGGCGGGGGCTCTGCGCGGATCCGCGTAATCCTCCCCGGACCCCCCGGGGACGGGTTCCACGTCCCGGGAGCGGTCGCCGGTGGTCTGCTGGCAGACCTACCGAGTCCTCTGTCGGTTCCTCCGTGGACTGGCTCTCCTGCCGCGCGCTCTGGTGCCTCTCCAAGCCGGCGGTGCTGCCGCTCGGTCGGGCTGAGTGAGCCGAGCGCGGGGTGCAGCTCGAGGAGCGTCCAGCAGCCCAGCAGCAGCAGCGCGGCGCGGCGCGCGCCCGTCATCCTAAAGCCCGCTCGCCTCTCGCCAGGCCGGCATCCTAAGAAGTGCGCGCAGAATTACTGGACCCGCGTGGTTCCCGGTCCGGTGGGCTCCGAGTCCTTCATCCTCTGAGTCCGCGCTGCGCTCTGCCGGAGGACTGGGGGGCCGCAGCTGCTGCCGGCGGCGCGCGGCTGGAGACGCGCGCGAGGGCGTAAAAGCAAAGAAGTGGACTGGGTTTCATAAGTTGAAGAAACGAATCCTGCCGACCCGCATCCCCCCGTCCGTCCTGAGGGAGAACCATGGTGCTGCAGAGAGCCGCTCTGCGCGCGACGACCAGGACCAAAGGCTCGGGGGCGCGCTGCTCGGGGCCGCGCTGCTCGGGTCTGACGGGTATCTCGTTAGCAGCTTCTTTAAATCCCACTCGTTTTTTTCTAAGAGGCACGAATGGCGTAATGCCCCCCCCCCCCCTTCAAAGTTTGAACTCCGTCCAGTGAAAATATTTCACTAACACACCAACCTGCAGGTGCGCGAGCGCATCCTACAACAGACATGCGCAGGGATTGGAAACTGAATTCCAGAAAGCTGTTTTAATTACGGCGTGACGTCATGCTGTCCGAACTCATTTAACAGCGATACTTCTACTCAAATCTCCCCCCCTCTTTCCACCGATGACTCACTCGAGCTGTACCCCCCCCCCATGATCATCATCATCATCATCATCATCATCATCATCATCATCATCATCATCATCATCATCATCATCATCATCATCATCAAGAAAAGGAGAAAATACTAACTTTGCATTATGTCTTCTAAACTTCCACAGTCCAAACAACAGGGTGAGAGGGTCACACACACACACACACACACACACACACACACACACACATCCAAACACACACACACACACACACTCACACACTCTCACACACTCACACTCACACTCACACACTCACACACACACACACATACACATCCAAACACACACACACACACACTCACACTCACACTCACACACTCACACTCACACACTCACACTCACACACTCACACTCACACTCACACTCACACACTCACACACTCACACACTCACACTCACACACTCACACTCACACTCACACTCACACACTCACACTCACACACTCACACACTCACACTCACACACTCACACACTCACACTCACACTCACACACTCACACTCACACTCACACTCACACTCACACACACACTCACACACACACATACACATCCAAACACACACACACACACACTCACACTCACACTCACACATACACATACAAACACACACACTCACACTCACACTCACACTCACACACTCACACTCACACTCACACTCACACTCACACACACACACACACTCACACTCACACTCACACATACACATACAAACACACACACTCACACTCACACACTCACACTCACACACTCACACTCACACTCACACTCACACTCACACACTCACACTCACACACTCACACTCACACACTCACACTCACACACTCACACACTCACACTCACACTCACACACTCACACTCACACTCACACTCACACTCACACTCACACACACACTCACACAGGCGAAGATGTTCAACTAGTTAGATATTGTAACTTGGGTGAGGTGTGGCGTTGGCGGTTCGGCCCTGGTAGCGGTGGAAGTCATCAGGTGCAGTCGGTGCTGGTCACAGAGCTGAGTCTACAGGTGATGTCATGATCACAAACATAAGTTGGATGTTCCGATGTTTGTGGGAGGTCCACAACAAGTAAAGCAGAACTAGTGGTTAGTTCTTCCGTGTGGATGAAGCAACATGGAGCTGCTCAGAGTGAACGCTTTGCTGTGACGCAGCTCGAGGCCCTCAGACAGCAGCTCAGGAACCGGGAAAAGACTTGTGGGCAAACTGGTGGGGAGTTTTCTTGAGAGTGAGTCCTACACTTTGTGTTGCGCTTTGTGTTGCGCCGCTAGTGAAGTGGAGGAGGTTCTGAATCTCTTCGTCAGTTCATGTTGAAAGAGTTCACGGTACCTGACCAGAGACGAGGTGTTCTGAAAGGAGCAGCAGGTGAGGTCCCTGTGGATCGCCAGTCTTGGCTGTTGACTTTGACCTCCTTCCAGAGGGAGGACGCGTTCTGCAGACCAGCTTCTGCCGCCCTCCTCTTGGCGAGGCTCGGAGACCACCGTCGCCACCTGGTGGCGAGCCTGAGTTCTTTTACTGTCCCCAGAAAGGACGCGTCGTTTCAGACCGTTTTCTCTGAAGCGTAAGCAACAGATTCCTCCCGGCTCGCGCCAGCCAAAGGGGTCTAATTTGAAGTTTCACAACCATAAGCTGGAATGTCACAGAGGAGAATCAACCGGAGGACCGTTTCAAACCCTTAGGTCGGATGGCTTGGTCTCACTTCCTGGGCCCCCTGCAGTCGGCAGGCAGTGAAGACACTAAGGGACACGGGGGGTTCCCGATACTCCGGCAGAGGGCATCTTACTGTCGGTAACATCCTCATGTCACTCTGGTAGGTCGTGGCACACCATGCCCTCTGCATGGCGTCAATGTTCAGGCGCCCCTGTTGCGCGGGTTCTGTAAAAGTACGGTGCCACTAGCGTTGATCTTTAGAGGGCAGACTTCGTCGAGGGGGCCGAGTTGTGCTAGTCCCTGAATTAATAGACAGGCCCGACTTGAGTTCAGAGTCTGGGGACATGGCCGAGGTCCTGAGAGGCTCCAGCTTGTGTGACTACAAGAGCCCAGACCAGGAAACACGGTCTTTACTTGTCTGTTGTTTTGGTTCCAGAGCAGTTTCCCAAGGCTGTTGGGACCTCTGTCTAAAAGATCTCACCTGCTGTACGACTGCCGGCCACCAGGGAGCAGTACATTGCAGCCCAAAATGCAGACGTCACCCTGGTGACATGTCATCCCTCTGTCCTACTTTCTTGATGGCCTGTTAATGCGCCGCTGGACTAGTGTTGCCTCAGAGGAGATGGAGGGAGACTTCCCAGGTTGCAGAGCCTTCATCCCGTCACCTGGGCAGGACACATGGGATCACTCAAACTTATGAGCGAGTCCTCCGACATTTCTTTTGGCCAGCTCTCTAATCCGATGTTAGTCATTGTCGTTCTTGCCAAGTTGGAGGGAACCCAGAAATCCTCTGCCCTATCCGATAATAGGAGAGCCGTTTGAAAGGATTATTGTGGATTGTGTTGGGCCGTTGCCTAAGACTGTAATGTGCGCTTCCACTAGCTTCCCCGAGGCCGTCCCTCTACGAAGGAGAACTGCTCCAGTTGGTAAAATGATTTTTATTGTTTGGTCTGCCAAAAGTAGTTCAAACAGATCAAGGCACAAACTTCAAATCAAAAGCCTTTTCCCAAGCACCTGGAACGTTGGATATTAAACATGTAACGTCTCGTCCATAACATCCGGAAAGCCAAGGGGCTATTGAGGTGTCCTACTTGTTATGTTCGCTACCGCAAAGCCGAACAGGAGTCCCCAGGTTTCAGTCCTGCTAAATGGATTTTTGGACATGAAGTGAGGGGTCCTCTGAATGTTCTTAAAGATCAACTGGTGATACCCAAGAAGAAGGTCCCACGTATTCTGGACAACGTCCACAAGCTCAAAGAGCATCTCCACCTAGCTCGGTCTCCAGCCAGGGAGGCCTGAGCTCCTCCCAGGCCGTGAAGAAGAGGAGGTCTGACCACGGAGCGGTCACACGTGTTTCAGCCAGGTGACGGCTTTGCTTCTGCTGCCTATACCTGGCTCTGAACGGTTCTCTCTCTCCCAGGTTGTACGGTCCTTATGTTGTAGTCTTTAGAGATCCTGTTGTTCGGTCCTGAAGCCACAGCTTCTGTAAAGACGGTCTGCAGAGCTGGTGGAGCGAGGAAACCACGCCGGACTGCCCAAAGCGTAGGGGAAGATCTTCAAGGTCGGATCCACCTCGGAACCTGGCGTTGAAGAACCTCTGAGTCCATCTTATAGGTTCAGTCCTTCTGGAGAGGGAGCAGAGAGCTCCAGAGACTCTCTGCAGTGTGAGAAACCCAAACGGTTCTGCCTGGACCACCAGCAGCCGCTGTGCCTCGTCTGCAGAGACTCAGAGGAACTCTCGACACAGCTTCAGACCCATCGATGAAGCTGCTCTACGACTCGCCAACAAACTTCAGGAAACTCGGGGGCCCTTAAAGGAGAAGATGAAGGTGTCTAAACGAGTTAAAGAGGAGTTTGATCAGACGGCAGAACACACGAGGGTCCAGGCCCGACGCACAGAGAGGCAGATTCAGGATCAGTTGAAGAAGCTCCACCAGTTTCTGAGCAGAGAGATAGAAGCTCTTTTCAACATAGTTTGAACTACAGAGGACGAGCTGAGAGCCGGGGACTACGAGGCTGCAGAGGAACGAGTCCAGCGGCGCCCCCTGCTGGAGGATCCACAGCTGCACTCGGGTGCCCTGACGGACGAGGCCGAGCACCTGGGCAAGCTGGCCTTCAGCATCTGGAGCCAGATGAAGGACCTGGTCTCCTACAGGCCTCTGGTTCTGGACCCGAACTCCGCCGGTTCAAGACAGGTCCTGAAGGTCTGGAGACCTGAGAGGAGAGGAGAGGACCCAGAGAGGTTCAGGCCTTCTCCCGGTCACGAGCTCTGAGGGGTTCAACTGGGACTCACAGCCGGGAGGCTGGGCGTGTTACCGCAGTCGCACACACGTCGCACACACGTCGCACACACGTCGCACACACGTCGCACACACGTCGCACACACGTCGCACACACGTCGCACACACGTCGCACACACGTCGCACACACGTCGCACACACGTCGCACACACGTCGCATCACAATCACTAATAATAACTCCTCCACCCCTCCATCCATCCCTCCCTCTATATATATATATATATATATATATATATTTATATATATATATATACAGTCGTATGCAAACGTTTAGGCCCCCCTGATAATCTCCATTTCTTTCATCTGTAAGTTGTTCTTCATCATATATATAATACCTCATGGACACAGGATGCTTTAGCAGTGAAATAAGGTTTATTTAATAAACATAAAATATGCCATATGCATCAAAAGGGCAGCACGGTGGCTCAGTGGTTAGCACTGTCGCCTCACAGCAAGAAGGTCCTGGGTTCGAATCCCAGTTGTCCCAGGTCCTTTCTGTGTGGAGTTTGCATGTTCTCCTCATGTTCTCCTCGTGTCTGCGTGGGTTTCCTCCGGTTTCCCCCCCTGTCATAAAGACATGCACACAGCCTCACCCCGGTTCGTATGGATGTGAATGAGTGTTGGTGGTGGGGGGAGGGGCTGCCTCGCCTCCGTCAGTCTGCCCAGGGCAGCTGTGGATCCTGATGTAGCTCACCACCACCAGGATGACTGTGAGTGTGTATGACTGGACTCTGTAGAGTGACTTGAAAAGTGCTATATAAAATAAATGGTTATTATGTTAATATTATAAGAGAATTAGACAGGTGCATAACTGTGGGCACCAACAGAGAAATCACATTCATCTTTAGTCGAGCCTCCTTTTGCAAAGTAACCGCCTGTAGACCAGGGGGCTCAATACGCCGATCGTGGCGACCTGCCAGTCGATCGCGGCGTAGTGTTGGTCGATCACATGACATTAAAAAAAATGTTGTCCCGCCCCCTGTAACTTTCTCTATAGCGCCGGACTACAGCAGAAGTCATTTCTGTCTCTGTGTCGCGTTCACAGTACTCTGCTCCGTCTGGCTTGCGCCCATCGGGGCGGAGCGCTGTGCTCTTCCTCTCTCTTGGTTCAAGATGAGCCGGGCTCGTTCAGAGGGGTTCTGATACCTCAGGAGGAGAAGAGGCTTCTTCCCATCCTCTCCATCCAGATGTTCTCTGTGCACTGAGCGCTGGATGCTGGAGCGATGCTCACAGACTCCATCTGTACGACTGTACGACTGTATATATATATTAAAATGTCAAATGGGAGCCAGAGCCTTTAGTTATCAAGCTCCTCTTTTATGGAACCAGCTCCACCTTCAGTCCTGGAGGCAGACACAGTCACCACCTTCAAGAGTAGACTGAAGACTTTCCTCTTTGACAGAGCTGATAGTCAGGGCTGAGTCAGGTTCACCTGGTCCACACCTGGAGATGCTGCTAGAGGCTGATAGCTGCTGGGGACCTTTAGGATGCACTGAGCACCTCTCTCCTCTTCTCTTTCTCCTATGGATGAATCTTCATCTCTCCATCACACATGACTAACTCTGCTTCTCCCCGGAGTCCTTCTGACTTCACGTCTCATGGGGTCATGTGACCCTCTGAGCCGGCATAGATCCATCTGCTGATGGATCGTGAGTTCCTGTCGCCAGCTGTGCCACTGCCCTGCTGGGACTCCGCCCACTCCTCCACTCGGGAGGTCTCCAAACTCTCCATGGTGGAATATGCCTAAATATGAACTATTGATAAACTCTGTCAGATTCCTTGAATGTATTTTAACTCTAAATATGTCCTTCTGTACACATTACATCTATTGCATCTGTCCATCCTGGAGAGGGATCCTCCTCTGTTCTCTCCTCAAGGGTTCTTCACTTTTTCCCCCTGAAGGTTATTTGGGAGTTGTTCCTGGTCCGATGTGAGGTCAAAGGTCAAAGGTCAGGGATGTCTATGTGTACAGACTGTAAAGCACTCTGAGACACATTTGTGATTTGTGAAACTGGAATATACAAATAAACTGAATTGGATTGAAAAATATGTATATTATATTATATTATATATAACAGCCAGATGAAAACCTGTGCGTGTAGGAGCAGGGCGCCCCCTACAGGCAGAGAAGAGTTCCGCTTCAACGCCACTTTCAAAACATTCAATTAAGGTTGTCGACATGTTTCATCCTCATGCTGCTTAGCACCACCCAAGGTCATGACTTAGCACCACCTGAGGTCATGACCTCAGCACCACCCGAGGTCATGACTTGAGGAGGAGGAGGAGCTCAAGGAGGAGCTAAACAGGCTGAACTCACTGAAGCATCATGCAGACCCTCCTCTGACCAGCAGGGGGCAGCACCGCACCGTCTGAAGGTCCATTTAAAAAGAGCAGAGACCGGAAGTGACAAGAACTTCAGTTTTGAGTCAAACTTTTGCTGTTATTTACTCTGGAAAATACATGAATTTATCTTCATTAAAATATAAGTGATGAAACAGAGATGTTAGTTTGACTTGTTGGTGTTTTGAGACTTTTATCACATTCTGTGTTTTGCTATTTGTTTGATTCTTTTTGTCTTTTTCACACATCGAGTCACTGAAGGTCTTCACTTTAATAAGATGTCCACCTTAAAACACATGTGTCCACCTTAACCCTTCTGTTACCTTCACATTTACTAACATCTTTTACCCTCGGGGTCAATTTGACTCCAGCAATTAAAACCTCCAGAAAATTATTAGAATTAATATTGTTTCCCAAGTTTAAGTGTGAGGTACTTTATGTTTGTTTGTTGACCTAAGCGTTCCTTTACATATATAACAACATTAATATTTCTTATATGTTTGACACAGTGAAAAACAGCCTGGGGTCAAATTGACCCCAAAGAACACCGACGTTAAACATTGAATGGGGTCAAATTGACCCTAAAGGTAACAGGAGCGTTAAACACATGTCCACCTTAAACACATGTCCACCGTAGACACATGTCCACCGTAAACACATGTCCACCTTAAACACATGTCCACCTTAAAACACATGTCCACCTTAAACACATGTCCACCTTAATTAAAACACATGTCCACCTTAAAACACATGTCCATCTTAAACACATGTCCACCTTAAAACATATGTCCACCTTAAACACATGTCCACCGTAAACACATGTCCACCTTAAACACATGTCCATCTTAAAACACATGTCCACCTTAAAACACATGTCCACCTTAAAAGTTTTAACACACACACACACTCACACACACAGACACCCACACACAGAGACAGATACACACATACACACACACACACATACACACATACACACACACCTACACACACAGAGACACAGAGACACATACACACACACACACACACAGCATTTCATCAACACACTAACTCTAGTCCAGGTCTCATATAACAGAGGACTCCTGGTCTAACTCTAGTCCGTCCCAGATTGATCATCTTGTTGATAGTGCCACAGGCTCACTGAGACTGACACTGGACTCGATAGCCCCTCTGAAGAAGAAGACAGTGAGGAAGAGAAGGTTTGCTCCCTGGTATAACCCTCAGACCCGCACATTAAAGCAAACGTCACGAAAGCTTGAAAGCATTTGGCGTTCAACTAATCGGGAAGAATCCCGCTTAGTTTGGCGAGATAGTCTTAAAACTTATAAGAAGGCCCTCCGTAATGCCATAGCAGAATATGACTCATCAGTAATAGAGAAGAAGAAGAACAACCCTAGGTTTCTCTTTAGCTGTAGCCAGGCTGACAGAGAGTCACAGCTCTGTGGAGCCCAGTATTCCTATAGACCTCAGGAGTAATGACTTTATGAACTTCTTCAATGAGAAGATTTTAACTATTAGGGACAAGATTAATAATCTCTTGCCCTTAACCAGAGATCTGTCCTCAAGTGGAATGGCTTTGGAAACCCCTGTATGTCCTGGTATATATTTAGATGGCTTTTCTCCCATCAACCGTGACCAATTATCTTCAATGGTTTCTACTTCTAACACGTCTACCTGTCTCTAGACCCCGTCTACCTGTCTCTAGACCCCGTCTACCTGTCTCTAGACCCCGTCTACCTGTCTCTAGACCCTGTCTACCTGTCTCTAGACCCCGTCTACCTGTCTCTTGGACCCTATCCCGACTAGGCTGCTTAAAGACGTTTTGCCTTTAATTGGCAGCTCTCTTTTGGATATTATTACATTACATTACATGTCATTTAGCAGATATTATCAATGTGTCTTTGTTAACAGGCCACGTACCACATTCCTTCAAAGTAGCTGTAATTAAACCTCTCCTGAAGAAGCTGCTCTGGATCCAGAGGTGTTGGCTAACTACAGACCGATATCAGTTGTGTGACTTTCTACATCAGAATAGTTTATTTGAAGAGTTTCAGTCAGGATTTAGAAAACACCACAGAGACAGCACTGGTGAAGATTACGACTGACCTCTTAATGGCAGCAGATAAAGGACTCCTCTCTGTACTGGTCTAGTTAGACCTTAGTGCTGATAGAGGACTCATCTCTGTACTGGTCTTGTTAGACCTTAGTGCTGATAGAGGACTCCTCTCTGTACTGGTCTTGTTAGACCTTAGTGTTGATAGAGGACTCATCTCTGTACTGGTCTTGGTAGACCTTAGTCCTGATAGGGGACTTCTCTCTGTACTGGTCTTGTTAGACCTTAGTGCTGATAGAGGACTCCTTTCTGTACTGGTCTTGGTAGACCTTAGTGCTGATAGAGGACTCCTCTCTGTACTGGTCTAGTTAGACCTTACTGCTGATAGAGGACTCCTCTCTGTACTGGTCTAGTTAGACCTTAGTGCTGATAGAGGACTCCTTTCTGTACTGGTCTTGTTAGACCTTAGTCCTGATAGAGGACTCCTCTCTGTACTGGTCTAGTTAGACCTTACTGCTGATAGAGGACTCCTCTCTGTACTGGTCTTGGTAGACCTTAGTGCTGATAGAGGACTCCTCTCTGTACTGGTCTTGTTAGACCTTAGTGCTGATAGAGGACTCCTCTCTGTACTGGTCTTGTTAGACCTTAGTGCTGATAGAGGACTCCTCTCTGTACTGGTCTTGTTAGACCTTAGTGCTGATAGAGGACTCCTCTCTGTACTGGTCTTGTTAGACCTTAGTGCTGATAGAGGACTCATCTCTGTACTGGTCTTGTTAGACCTTAGTGCTGATAGAGGACTCCTCTCTGTACTGGTCTTGTTAGACCTTAGTGTTGATAGAGGACTCATCTCTGTACTGGTCTTGGTAGACCTTAGTCCTGATAGGGGACTTCTCTCTGTACTGGTCTTGTTAGACCTTAGTGCTGATAGAGGACTCATCTCTGTACTGGTCTTGTTAGACCTTAGTGCTGATAGAGGACTCCTCTCTGTACTGGTCTTGTTAGACCTTAGTGCTGATAGAGGACTCATCTCTGTACTGGTCTTGTTAGACCTTAGTGCTGATAGAGGACTCCTCTCTGTACTGGTCTTGTTAGACCTTAGTGTTGATAGAGGACTCATCTCTGTACTGGTCTTGGTAGACCTTAGTCCTGATAGGGGACTTCTCTCTGTACTGGTCTTGTTAGACCTTAGTGCTGATAGAGGACTCATCTCTGTACTGGTCTTGTTAGACCTTAGTGCTGATAGAGGACTCCTCTCTGTACTGGTCTTGTTAGACCTTAGTGCTGCATTCGACACCATTGACCATAACATCCTATTACAGAGACTGGAGCAGTTGATTGGTATTTCAGGCACCGCACTAAGTTGGTTTAAATCCTATTTATCAGATGGATCTCAGTTTGTATTTGTAAACAATGAAGCCTCGATGACCACCAACGTTAGTCATGGAGTTCCACAAGGTTCTGTGCTTGGACCAATTCTATTTACCTTATACATGCTTCCTTTGGGCAACATTATCAGGAAACACTCCATAAACTTTCATTGTTATGCAGATGATACTCAACTATATCTATCGATAAAACCAGAGGAGACTAACCAACTCACTAAAATTCAAGATGTCTTAGTGACATAAAAACATGGATGACCGGCAACTTCTTGATGTTAAACTCAGACAAAACCGAAGTAATTCTACTGTGATCACCTCAGAGATCAATTATCTGGTGATGTGGTTTCTGTAGACGGCATTACTCTAGCATCAACACCACTGTAAAGAATCTCTGTTCTCTTTGATGGGGACTTGTCCTTTAACTCCCACATAAAGCAAATCTCAAGGACAGCATTCTTCCATCTACGTAATATTTAAACAATCAGGCACATCTTGTCTCAAAAAGATGCAGAGAAATTGGTTCACGCGTTCGTTACTTCGAGACTGGATTACTGCAACTCCTTATTATCAGGCTGCTCTATGAGTCTCTTAGGTCAACTCCTTATTATCAGGCTGCTCTATGAGTCTCTTAGGTCAACTCCTTATTATCAGGCTGCTCTATAAGTCTCTCAGGTCAACTCCTTATTATCAGGCTGCTCTATAAGTCTCTGAGGTCAACTCCTTATTATCAGGCTGCTCTATAAGTCTCTCAGGTCAACTCCTTATTATCAGGCTGCTCTATAAGTCTCTTAGGTCCCTCCAGTTGATCCAGAATGCTGCAGCTCGTGTTCTCACTAAAACTAAGAAAAGAGATCACATTACTCCTGCACTAGCTGCTCTGCACTGGCTCCCTGTAACATCAAGAATCACTTTTAAAATTATTCTCTTAACTTACAAAGCCTTAATTGGTGATGCACCATCATATCTTAAAGAGCTTGTAGTACCGTATCCCCCCACCAGAGAGCTGCACACTAAATGCGGGGCTACTTGTAGTTCCTAGAGTCTTAAGATGTAAAATGGGAGCCAGAGCCTTTAGTTATCAAGCTCCTCTTTTATGGAACCAGCTCCACCTTCAGTCCTGGAGGCAGACACAGTCACCACCTTCAAGAGTAGACTGAAGACTTTCCTCTTTGACAGAGCTGATAGTCAGGGCTGAGTCAGGTTCACCTGGTCCACACCTGGAGATGCTGCTAGAGGCTGATAGCTGCTGGGGATGTTTAGGATGCACTGAGCACCTCTCCTCTTTTCTTTCTATACAAATAAACTGAATTGAATTAAATATGCATGAATAACATGTCGAGTATCTCACTGCTTCAGGAAACACTTCACAGTTTCTGTACAATTAGAAACGTTCTTTGATTGGTCCTCCTTCCAAGCAGTATTACGATGACTTAAAAGTCAAACAGATATATAATTTAAATAAAAAATAGAAAAATAGGTAATATATATATATATATATATATATATATATCAAATTGATGGATTTTTAAGTATAACACGTTTTTGTTTAGTTGTTTAGTTTGAAGGACCCAGCAATATAATCCAATTCAATTCAGTTTATTTGTATAGCCCAGTTTCACAAATTACAAATTTGAATCTGTCCATCCTCTCCAGGATAGACAGATGCAATATATGTAATATCAGCTTTTCATTGTACAAATAACTTGTTATATGTGCACATGACATTAAAATATCTTGAATCTCTTGAATCTATTCTAAAATGGCAGTATGTATGTATACATATATATATATATATATATATATATATATATATATATATATATATATATATATATATATATATATATATATGAGTGTCTCCCTGTAGCTGCGTCTATGTTGTATGAATGTAACAGGATTGTAAGTCGCTTTGGATAAAACCGACTTACTATATATATTAATTGTTTGAAATATGTTACATATATTTAAAGTAAATGAAACAAAAACATTTCTCAAAATGTGGGCCGATAAAGATAAATATTCATAATAATATTCATATTAAATACATATATTAAATATATATATATATACATATTATAACTTACAAATAAATATTTTAATAATTTCTTTTAATGCAAATGTTTCATAGTACATCTATTTACATTTATATATATATATATATATATATATATATATATATATATATATATATATATATATATATATATATATAAATAAATAGCTTTTATTTATACATTGTTTTATATCTATAAAATAAATATATAGTACAAATAAGTATTTAATATGACTTTTTTAAAATTAATATTTATCATATGATTGCCACATTTTCAGAATTCGTTTTTAGATTTTTACACAAATGTAACTTCCGGAAACCAGTTTCTGCTTTTATTTTGGAGCGCACGCCAGTGTTTTTAGTTTGAGCTCGGCTACATCCGGGTAACGTGACCCGTGCGTTGGGCCCAGGGGGAAAGGGGCGGGGCCAACCTGTTGGACGTGACGGGACTTCCAGTAAGTTACCGAGCAGTAAGGAGCGCGTAACGCTACGTCACAGCTCGACGCTGATTGGAGCAGAGCAGCAGGGGAGTCCGGGATACAGCGCGCGTCCCACCGCGCAGCCTCAGTCACCGAGCCCGGGAGAGACGACGGCGCGCGACACGGAGCCTCCTGCCGGACGACCGGGACCCGCGAAGCCCCGCCGACACACGCCGCCCCCCGCGGCCCGAACCGCGCCACCTCCGGGACTACCGGCACCGGGCAGGAGAAGAGGCCCAGCATGCTGAGCGCCTGCCTCGTGCTGCTGGCGGCCGCCTCCGTCCTCTCGGAGTCGGTGAGTGTTCCTCCGGTCTCGAGACTCTACGGTAGACCGGGGGGGGGGGTGACGTCACGTCACGTCACTTCACGTCACGTCACGTCACGCTGCTAGGGAGACGCGGACTTTGTGCAACGACACACGTTGTTAGCCGTGCGTGCGTGCGTGCGTGTGCGTGTGCGTGTGTGTGTGTGTGTGTGTGTGATAAAGCGCGTGATAAAGCGCGTGATAAAGCGCGTGATAAAGCGCCCCTCTTCATCTTTTTTAAAGAGGAGTCGAGGTCACCTACACGTGTTGTTGTTGTTTAGGATGTGTTGGCGACAGTCAGAATGGAGTTGTTGTTGTTGTTTAGGATGTGTTGGCGACAGTCAGAATGGAGTTGTTGTTGTTGTTGTTTAGGATGTGTTGGCGACAGTCAGAATGGAGTTGTTGTTGTTGTTGTTGTTTAGGATGTGTTGTTTAGTTTTTCTTCATATTTTATGAATTGTGTTTTAAAGAACATGGACAATAAGAGACATTGAGTAGAAACGGCCCTTTATAAAGAGAGGAGTAACTAACCGTGGGAATGTGGAGCAATGAGTAACCATGACAACGACCTCTGAGCCGCTGGAGGCCAGAGGTCCCGATGAGTCACTGGGTGGCAACTCCAGTGTTATTTCCCAGAATGCCGTGTGTTTTTCAGGCGCAGCCCTCGTGCTGCGTTGCGTCACATCGCACGCCACCGCCGCAATGCCTTCTGGGACGCGGCGGTGGTCGAGATAAAGATAAAGCGCCAACGAGGGGCTGATCAGAGATCAGACCACCGAAGACTTTAAGTTGATGCTGGACGCCCCCCCCCCCCCTCCACTCCGTCTCCTTTAATCGCTGTATTGAAAGGCAGCGGGCGTCCTGCGTCTTTAAGACGTCCGGGTGGAGGCGTCCATCACATTCCTCCAGGCCTCGTCTCATTACCCCCCCCCTTCTTTTTTGATTCCACACTGGAATGTGACCTTTGGTGACCTTGACGGCCCCCTTGAGGATTTTGCACACTTGGAGGGGTCTCAATGGAGCCTCCTGAGGGCTCTTTTCATGAGGGGGGGGGCTGGACGCTCCTCCCTCCTCCCTTTGATGGACACTCAGCCCCCCCCCCCCCCAGGACCACGAGGTCATTATTGGCGTGCGGCCCCCGGCCCGTCGATGCTGCTCCTGAAGAAGGCCTCGCACTCCTCTTCTCCTCTTCTCCTCCTGAGAGATGGAGAGCAGCTGTTTTCATTCCCCTGAGGAGGAGGAGGAGTAGGAGTAGGAGTAGGAGTAGGAGTAGGAGGAGGAGGAGGAGTAGGAGTAGGAGTAGGAGTAGGAGGAGTAGGAGGAGTAGGAGGAGTAGGAGGAGTAGGAGGAGTAGGAGGAGGAGGAGGAGGAGGAGGAGGAGATTAATATTACTATTATAATGGAGTTTGTTTACAGTGTAATGGTCGCAAGCTTTTATTGTGAAAGGTAAGTATGGAAGGAGTGGATCTGTCCAGAGCCCAGTGGGATCACACGCATGGGTCACGCCTTCTTTATTTGCATTGTGTGTGTGTGTGTGTGTGTGTGTGTGTGTGTGTGTGTGTGTGTGTGTGTGTGTGTGTGTGTGTGTGTGTGTGTGTGTGTGTGTGTGTGTGTGTGTGTGTGTGTGTGCACATTAGTGAAAGAGGGCGGGTGCAGCACGTTGAGCTCCTGTGTCGGCGCTCCTCTCCGTATCGACTGCTGGCCGCTCCGTCCAATCAGACGCCTTCTTCTTGTTTCTTTCTTTTTTCAGAGCAGACTTTTTTTTGTTCTTCTTTTTTTTGCCTTAGGCGCTCGGCAAAAAGGCTTAGGCACGCGCCTACATGTTCTCTATGCAGGAAAAACCCTCCTCAGAGGAGCATCACCTCCTCCTGAGGGAGCAGCCTCCAGAGGAGCATCACCTCCTCCTGAGGGAGCAGCCTCCAGAGGAGCATCACCTCCTCCAGAGGAGCATCACCTTCTCCTGAGGGAGCAGCCTCCTGCCGTTAACTAGTGAAACTTCTTTCAAAGGAGATTTACTGTCGGATCCTCAAAACGCTCTGAGGACCACACACACACACACACAGACAGACAGACAGACAGACAGACAGACAGACAGACAGACAGACAGACAGACAGACAGACAGACAGACAGACAGACAGACAGACAGACAGACAGACAGACAGACAGACAGACAGACAGACAGACAGACAGACAGACACCCCGCCGTGTCACATGAGGACACAATGGAGCTCGGGAGCTTCCTCCTCCTGTTGCCGTGGTTACGTTGAAAGAATGTGGACGAGCTCATCCAATAAAACATTCATGGATCAGCCGTGGGTTTATGATGAAGGGTGATCAATAGATGTGATCAATTGATGTGATCAATAGAATGCTCCAGATGAAACTATTCCACTCGTCTTGTTTTAAACTTTATTCTCACGTCAGATAAATACTCAACTTGAGGTCAACGAGAGAAATGAATGTTGAGAGTTCTCTTCCTCTTCCTCTTCTTCCTCTTCTTCTTCCTCCACCTCACTGCCGTTATCTTGACCCGTGTAAACCGTCTCTCAGGAGCTGAGCTTGAGGCTCTTGTAACTCCGCCCCCTCTGATGTCCAGCAGGTGAGGGAGACGGAGACCTGGACGCCCGAGGTCTCGCCCGAGCTGGCGCCCGAGGCGTCAGGCGACTCGCCAGCTCGACCCGGCTTCACGGACGGCGAGGACGCCAAGAACGACTACGACGCCGAAGACGATGAAGACGAGGAGGACGGCGACTACTACCCCGACACGCTGTACGACGAAGAGGACGACGGGTTCTCCGGCTCCGGGGACGGAGGTCAGTCTGAGGGGACGCCTACTGCTCTGTAGCGTTGACTGCTCTGTAGCGTTGCTCTAGTGCTCTGTAGCGTTTCTCTGTAGCGTTGCTCTAGTGCTCTGTAGCGTTGCCTCTACTGCTCTGTAGCGTTGCCTCTACTGCTCTGTAGCGTTGCTCTAGTGCTCTGTAGCGTTGCCTCTACTGCTCTGTAGCGTTTCTCTGTAGCGTTTCTCTGTAGTGTTGCTCTAGTGCTCTGTAGCGTTGCCTCTAGTGCTCTGTAGCGTTGCCTCTACTGCTCTGTAGTGTTGCCTCTACTGCTCTGTAGCCTTGCTCTAGTGCTCTGTAGCGTTGCCTCTACTGCTCTGTAGTGTTGCCTCTACTGCTCTGTAGCCTTGCTCTAGTGCTCTGTAGCGTTGCTCTACTGCTCTGTAGCGTTTCTCTGTAGTGTTGCTCTACTGCTCTGTAGCGTTGACTGCTCTGTAGTGTTGCTCTACTGCTCTGTAGCGTTTCTCTGTAGTGTTGCTCTACTGCTCTGTAGCGTTTCTCTGTAGCGTTGCTCTAGTGCTCTGTAACCTGCTGTTGTTTCCATAGCGACGGCCTCGTCTCCTGCCGTCTCCTCGTCCTCCCAGGTGAGCGCCGTCTCCACGTTGTTGACGCTTCCCGTTCAGACCGCCGCGTGTTCTTTAGGCTCCGCCTCTCCCCCGCAGCCCGACGTCAGCGACAACAACATCCCGGAGGCGGCGCCGCGGCCCGCCGCCGCCGAGCCGGACCTCCAGAACCACAACGAGGTCCCGGCGCCCGTGGAGGCGGCGCCGGACGAGGAGCCGTCCAACGTCCTGATGTCCCACGCCGGAGACGACGGCGTCTTCAACAAGACGGAGGTGCTGGCAGGTGAGCGCCGCGCGGCGAGGGGCGTGTCCATGGCGTGGTGCGTGATGTAACCCCCCCCCCCTCCTGCAGCGCTGGTCGCGGGCGGCGCCGTCGGCCTGACGCTCGCCGTGCTGCTCGTCCTCCTCCTCGTCCACCGCATGAAGAAGAAGGACGAGGGCAGCTACGAGCTGGGGAGGACGCCCATCTACAGGAAGACGGGCCCCACGGAGGTCTACGCGTAGACACAGGGACACACACAGGGACACACACACACAGAGGACACACACACAGGGACACACACACACAGAGGACACACACACAGGGACACACACACACACAGGGACACACACACACAGGGACACACACACACACACAGAGGACACACACACACACACACAGGGGACACACACAGGGACACACACACACACACAGGGACACACACACACAGGGACACACACACACACAGGGACACACACACACAGGGGACACACACACACACACACAGGGACACACACACACAGAGGACACACACACAGGGACACACACAGACACACACACACACACAGGGGACACACAGATGACACACACAGAGGACGCACACAGAGGACACACAGGGGACACACACAGGGGACACACACAGAGGACACACAGGGGACACACACAGGGGACACACACAGAGGACACACACAGGGGACACACAGAGGACACACACACACAGGGGACACACACAGGGACACACACACACACACAGGGACACACACACACAGGGACACACACACACAGGGACACACACACACACAGGGACACACACACAGGGACACACAGAGGACACACACACACAGGGGACACACACACACACACAGGGGACACACACACACAGGGGACACACACAGGGGACACACACACAGGGACACACACAGGGACACACACAGGGGACACACACACACAGGGACACACACACACACAGGGACACACACACACACAGGGGACACACAGAGGACACACACACACAGGACACACACACACACAGGACACACACACACACACAGACCCCCAGCTGAGGCTGCTGCCCCTCTTTGAGGTTGTCCGGTGGAGACGGTCGATACCTTCCTGTTGTCTCTGTTGTCTTTATTGTCTCTGTTGTCTCTATTGTCTTTATTGTCTGGTTTGACATGCGCCGCTGCAGCCAGCCGACGGTTAGCGTAGCGTAGCATCAAGACCGGCGCGGTTAGCCTCCCGTCACGCGTCTCGTACGCTGAGCCGACGCGCGGCTAGCCGTTTCCCTCCGTTTCCAGTCTTTGTGCTAAGCTACGGCTAGCTGGCGTTGGTGGAGCTGATCGGAGACACTGGTAGTTCTGGTACTGTCCGTTGCCGGGGGCGACGCCCCCTCACATTTCACACGTGTACATAAAGTTGGTACGACGAGATCTGCCAAATATTTAAATGCCAAATGACGACGTGTTTAGTTCTGTAGCGTCGGCCGACTTCCTGTCCGTGGTCCTCGTCGGTCGCCGTGGTTACGCCACGAGACCCACAGGCCGCTTTGATGTCTTTAATTTAACCGGCACCGTGTCTTAGTGCCCCCCCCCCCCCCTTAAGCTGTTGTATATGTGATTTAAAAGTTTGATATACACTAGTGAGATTTTCAGAGGCCAATAGTTTTGAATCTTTTTATTTTGTAAGAGTTTCTATTATCTTTTTATTTTTTAGACTTTTTATATATATTTTGTTGTTTCTTTTTGTATTTATGTGATTTGTTGCAGCCGACTAATCAGATCGCTCACATTGTTCTGCAAATGAACTAAATGTATTTTTTAAATTCTCGACACAATAAACAAAAAGCATCGTGAGGAAAGGGTCTGAGGAAGAGGAAGAGGAAGAGGAGGTTCTCCCACCTGTGGAGAACCAATCACGTGCTCTGCTGCTCGCCGTCTGGAGGCTCTCAGCCAATGAGTGACGGTCTCCACTTAATACGCTAATAAAGATATTTTTATGCACATTTGGCCACGCTTCGTCTTTCGTCTTTAATAACGTGACCAGAAGGGATCCGACTCGAGGAATGACGAGTGTTGTGATTATTATAAATCATGAATGAAATCCAAATTGTTATATAGAACGTACATTAATATGCAGGTAATGGCTGTTATGTTTAATCTCATAACTTGTTTTAAAAGCATCTGACGGGTTTCTATATTATACACTCAATTATCATCAATGCACTTATTGCTTATGTCACTTTTTCTTAGGAACTTTATTATATATAATATTTTATATTAATCAGAATCGTGTGTGATGAAGACGAGCTGCAGCCTGTCGGTCTCTGAGCTTCAGAGGAAAACACTGACGCATAAAGCGCACACACACACACACACACACACTCTGCCCCCGGGCTCATGGGAGTTTCCATGCCGTGTTCCGGGTTGTTCTCTGATCTCTTTCCAAAGTTCCTGTTTACGTTTTTCTCTCCTGAGGTAAAATATAATAAAATAAATGGTTCTTGTGTTTTGTTTAAGAAGTGGGCGGAGTCATCGTGAAGTCTCCGAGCTTTAACGACTTGAATTTGGCAATTTTACCGTTGCCATCTTGGATTTTTCTGTCTCCATGTTGTTTCTTTGCCAACAGATGAACAGGAAGTGACGTAGAGACCTGTGGATCTTGTGTAGCCCCGCCCCCAAGGCAGACTTCCCTTTTCATTGGTGTTCTGAACACACCTCAACCTCCTGAGGCTCGCGTCTTTCTTTTTCTTCTTTTCTTGTCTCCATCTCTGGTCTTTTGCCTCTCAACTCTTTCTCTTTGTCTCTTGTGGTAGTGTTGGTTCTGCTGCCCCCTGTGGACTAAAGTGGTAGTGTTGGTTCTGCTGCCCCCTGTGGACTAAAGTGGTAGTGTTGGTTCTGCTGCCCCCTGTGGACTAAAGTGGTAGTGTTGGTTCTATTGCCCCCTGTGGACTAAAGTGGTAGTGTTGGTTCTGCCCCCTGTGGACTAAAGTGGTAGTGTTGGTTCTGCTGCCCCCTGTGGACTAAAGTGGTAGTGTTGGTTCTGCCCCTGTGGTCTAAAGTGGTAGTGTTGGTTCTGCTGCCCCTGTGGACTAAAGTGGTAGTGTTGGTTCTATTGCCCCCTGTGGACTAAAGTGGTAGTGTTGGTTCTGCTGCCCCCTGTGGACTAAAGTGGTAGTGTTGGTTCTGCCCCTGTGGTCTAAAGTGGTAGTGTTGGTTCTGCTGCCCCCTGTGGACTAAAGTGGTAGTGTTGGTTCTATTGCCCCATGTGGACTAAAGTGGTAGTGTTGGTTCTGCCCCCTGTGGACTAAAGTGGTAGTGTTGGTTCTGCTGCCCCCTGTGGACTAAAGTGGTAGTGTTGGTTCTGCTGCCCCCTGTGGACTAAAGTGGTAGTGTTGGTTCTATTGCCCCCTGTGGACTAAAGTGGTAGTGTTGGTTCTGCCCCCTGTGGACTAAAGTGGTAGTGTTGGTTCTGCTGCCCCCTGTGGACTAAAGTGGTAGTGTTGGTTCTGCCCCTGTGGTCTAAAGTGGTAGTGTTGGTTCTGCTGCCCCCTGTGGACTAAAGTGGTAGTGTTGGTTCTATTGCCCCCTGTGGACTAAAGTGGTAGTGTTGGTTCTATTGCCCCATGTGGACTAAAGTGGTAGTGTTGGTTCTGCCCCCTGTGGACTAAAGTGGTAGTGTTGGTTCTGCTGCCCCCTGTGGACTAAAGTGGTAGTGTTGGTTCTGCCCCTGTGGACTAAAGTGGTAGTGTTGGTTCTGCTGCCCCCTGTGGACTAAAGTGGTAGTGTTGGTTCTGCTGCCCCCTGTGGTCTAAAGTGGCAGTGTTGGTTCTGCCCCCTGTGGACTAAAGTGGTAGTGTTGGTTCTGCTGCCCCCTGTGGTCTAAAGTGGTAGTGTTGGTTCTGCTGCCCCCTGTGGTCTAAAGTGGTAGTGTTGGTTCTGCCCCCTGTGGACTAAAGTGGTAGTGTTGGTTCTGCTGCCCCCTGTGGTCTAAAGTTGATGGCCTTCAGTCACGTGACTTATCCATAATGTAAAATATATTATTAAGTGGAGTTTATAAAGAACGAGGGGCCCTGAACGCCTCGGTTTCCCTCGGTGCCTCATCCTCTCATAGGCCACCTTTTGTCTCCATGCAACCACTCAAATTCCTCCCGGCTGCTGCCCCCCCCCCCCCCCCCCACACACACACACACAGAAGCATTCCTTTGCCCGGCAACAATGGGGTCTTTGTGTTTTGCACACCGCCCGTGTTTTCATTTCATTCTTTATTGCTTTTGAGCTCCTCGTGGAGTTTAACCGTCTCTCTGGTTCCTGAGCTCTCAAAAGATGTTTCTACCAGTTTGTCGGACGGCAGCTGGTGTGTGTGTGTGTGTGTGTATGTGTGTGTGTGTGTGTGTTAATTGAATTAATGGCTTTTTTTCTTATGAAGCTTCACACATCAATGTGGGTCAATGTGGGTCAATGTGTTTCAAGGTGGGTCAATGTGGGTCAATGTGGGTCAATGTGAGTCAATGTGGGTCACTCAGTGCGTTTACATGATGGTATAATTCGAATGTTGCTTTAGTCGGACTATGCTATCTTTGGGGGGGTCTGCTATTATCCCAGTGTACATGGCAGTGAGTAATTCGAATCATTGACTGAAAACATGTCACCTCCGATACGCCAGGTGGCGCTGTTTTCATGACAACTCCTGTTGTGTAGCACATTTCCTTTTTTTGATTGGCTGATAAGCGCCACGTGACAGCACAACTCCAGGAAGCGCTTGTTTTCCCCACGGGGACAGCGGCGGGGCTCATGTTGGTGCTGCGGCTCATTAAAACATGAAACAGCTGAGAGTTGTTTTCAGCCTGAAGAGATACGACGTGTGGCGGAGTTCAGACCGAACTGTGTGACACTTGAGAGCCCGAGACTCGTGGTGATGCTCGTGGCGCTTGGTGCTCATGGGCAAAGACACAAAGTCCGGTTCCTAGTCCAGTTCACCGCTACATGCCGCGACGGTCGGATTATCAACCGCATCGGATCGAGTAATCCAGGGTGTCAATCGGACCGTAGTCGGACCGTAGTCGGACCGTAGTTGGACCGTAGTCGGACCGCACACAGTGGAACAAAGGTGTTCATGAAACGGATAATTGGATTTCTGTCGACTGAGCCAGTTATTCGAATGAATGTAAACGCACTGAGTGTGAGTCAATGTGTCAATGTGAGTCAATGTGTGTCAATGTGAGTCAATGTGAGTCAATGTGTGTCAATGTGAGTCAATGTGTGTCAATGTGAGTCAATGTGTGTCAATGTGAGTCAAGGTGAGTCAATGTGAGTCAATGTGATTCAATGTGTGTCAATGTGTGTCAATGTGAGTCAAGGTGGGTCAATGTGAGTCAATGTGTGTCAATGTGAGTCAATGTGAGTCAATGTGAGTCAATGTGAGTCAATGTGTGTCAATGTGAGTCAATGTGAGTCAATGTGTGTCAATGTAAGTCAATGAGGTCTTTGCTTCCAACACATTGTCGTATGAAAGCTCTTTAAACTAAATCTAAACCTCACGTGAACTGAAGCAGCGACGGTCCGTTACCATGACGATGTCCACCTCTGTTTTCTCTCATTTAGAGGAGCCTCTCTCTCTCTCTCTCCCTCTCCCTCCCCCTCTCTCCCTTTCTCCCTCTCTCTCTTTCTCTCTCTCTCTACCAGGGACAAGTTTAAAGAGGTCAAAGGTGAATAAATAGTGTCATTATGACATCACAGCTTTCAGGCGAGCGGAAGCATGTGGAGGCGTTGAGCTTCAAATCAACGCGTCGCTCCTGAACGCCACGCTGAGAGGTCCCGGGGGTCAGAGGTCAGGTGGGCGGGGCCAGGCCTCCCAGAAACAACTTCACTATCATCATGTTTCACATTGTTACGTCTCATCAAAACATGTTTATGATTGAGGATTAAATCATTTAGAATCATTAAATAATGAAAAGATAATAACATATTTGGTGGCTGGGAACAGATCTATCAAATCTAATAGATCTATTAAATCTATTAAATCTAATTAATCTGTTAAATCTATTAAATCCATTCCATTCCATTCAGTTTTCCACCTCTTTACCCGGGGTCGGGTCTCAGGCAGCAGACCAGCAGGTTGACCCAGACTCCCTCTCGCCCGCAACATGTTCCAGATCATTCTGGGGATCCCGAGGCGTTCCCAGGCCAGCCGGGAGACATAATCCCTCCAGCGTGTCCTGGTCTTCCCCGGGGTCTCCTCCCAGTTGGACGTGCCTGGAAAACCTCCAATGGGAGGCGACCAGGAGGCGTCCGAACAGATGCCCGAACCACCTCAGCTGACTCCAAGGTCCTCCTGATGTCCGAGCTCCTGACTCTCTCTAAGGCTCCTAGAGGAACCTCATCTCCTTCCTCTATCTCTAAGGCTCCTAGAGGACCCTCGTCTCCTTCCCCTATCTCTAAGGCTCCTAGAGGAACCTCATCTCCTTCCTCTACTCTAAGGCTCCTAGAGGACCCTCATCTCCTTCCTCTCTCTAAGGCTCCTAGAGGTTCCTCATCTCCTTCCTCTGTCTCTAAGGCTCCTAGAGGAACCTCATCTCCTTCCTCTGTCTCTAAGGCTCCTAGAGGAACCTCATCTCCTTCCTCTGTCTCTAAGGCTCCTAGAGGAACCTCATCTCCTTCCTCTGTCTCTAAGGCTCCTAGAGGAACCTCATCTCCTTCCTCTGTCTCTAAGGCTCCTAGAGGAACCTCATCTCCTTCCTCTATCTCTAAGGCTCCTAGAGGAACCTCATCTCCTTCCTCTCTCTAAGGCTCCTAGAGGAACCTCATCTCCTTCCTCTGTCTCTAAGGCTCCTAGAGGAACCTCATCTCCTTCCTCTGTCTCTAAGGCTCCTAGAGGAACCTCATCTCCTTCCTCTGTCTCTAAGGCTCCTCATCTCCTTCCTCTATCTCTAAGGCTCCTAGAGGAACCTCATCTCCTTCCTCTATCTCTAAGGCTCCTAGAGGAACCTCATCTCCTTCCTCTATCTCTAAGGCTCCTAGAGGAACCTCATCTCCTTCCTCTGTCTCTAAGGCTCCTAGAGGAACCTCATCTCCTTCCTGTCTCTAAGGCTCCTAGAGGAACCTCATCTCCTTCCTCTGTCTCTAAGGCTCCTAGAGGAACCTCATCTCCTTCCTCTGTCTCTAAGGCTCCTAGAGGAACCTCATCTCCTTCCTCTATCTCTAAGGCTCCTAGAGGAACCTCATCTCCTTGCTCTATCGCTAAGGCTCCTAGGGGAACCTCATCTCCTTCCTCTCTCTAAGGCTCCTAGAGGAACCTCATCTCCTTCCTCTGTCTCTAAGGCTCCTAGAGGAACCTCATCTCCTTCCTCTATCTCTAAGGCTCCTAGAGGAACCTCATCTCCTTCCTCTATCGCTAAGGCTCCTAGGGGAACCTCATCTCCTTCCTCTCTCTAAGGCTCCTAGAGGAACCTCATCTCCTTCCTCTATCTCTAAGGCTCCTAGAGGAACTTCATCTCCTTCCTCTATCTCTGAGGCTCCTAGGGGAACCTCATCTCCTTCCTCTATCTCTAAGGCTCCTAGAGGAACCTCATCTCCTTCCTCTATCTCTAAGGCTCCTAGAGGAACCTCATCTCCTTCCTCTCTCTAAGGCTCCTAGAGGAACCTCATCTCCTTCCTCTATCTCTAAGGCTCCTAGAGGAACCTCATCTCCTTCCTCTGTCTCTAAGGCTCCTCATCTCCTTCCTCTGTCTCTAAGGCTCCTAGAGGAACCTCATCTCCTTCCTCTGTCTCTAAGGCTCCTCATCTCCTTCCTCTGTCTTTAAGGCTCCTAGAGGAACCTCATCTCCTTCCTCTGTCTCTAAGGCTCCTAGAGGAACCTCATCTCCTGACCCTCTCTCTAAGGCTCCTAGAGGAGCCTCATCTCCTTCCTCTATCTCTAAGGCTCCTAGAGGAACCTCATCTCCTTCCTCTATCTCTAAGGCTCCTAGAAGAACCTCATCTCCTTCCTCTCTCTAAGGCTCCTAGAGGAACCTCATCTCCTTCCTCTCTCTAAGGCTCCTAGAGGAACCTCATCTCCTTCCTCTATCGCTAAGGCTCCTAGAGGAACCTCATCTCCTTCCTCTGTCTCTAAGGCTCCTCATCTCCTTCCTCTGTCTCTAAGGCTCCTAGAGGAACCTCATCTCCTTCCTCTGTCTCTAAGGCTCCTAGAGGAACCTCATCTCCTTCCTCTATCTCTAAGGCTCCTAGAGGAACCTCATCTCCTTCCTCTCTCTAAGGCTCCTAGAGGAGCCTCATCTCCTTCCTCTATCTCTAAGGCTCCTAGAGGAACCTCATCTCCTTCCTCTATCTCTAAGGCTCCTAGAGGAACCTCATCTCCTTCCTCTATCTCTAAGGCTCCTAGAGGAACCTCATCTCCTTCCTCTATCTCTAAGGCTCCTAGAGGAACCTCATCTCCTTCCTCTATCGCTAAGGCTCCTAGGGGAACCTCATCTCCTTCCTCTCTCTAAGGCTCCTAGAGGAACCTCATCTCCTTCCTCTGTCTCTAAGGCTCCTAGAGGAACCTCATCTCCTTCCTCTATCTCTAAGGCTCCTAGAGGAACCTCATCTCCTTCCTCTGTCTCTAAGGCTCCTAGAGGAGCCTCATCTCCTTCCTCTGTCTAAGGCCCTAGAGGAACCTCATCTCCTGTCTCTAAGGCTCCTAGAGGAACCTCATCTCCTTCCTCTGTCTCTAAGGCTCCTAGAGGAACCTCATCTCCTGACCCTCTCTCTAAGGCTCCTAGAGGAACCTCATCTCCTTCCTCTATCTCTAAGGCTCCTAGAGGAACCTCATCTCCTTCCTCTATCTCTAAGGCTCCTAGAGGAACCTCATCTCCTTCCTCTATCTCTAAGGCTCCTAGAGGAACCTCATCTCCTTCCTCTATCTCTAAGGCTCCTAGAGGAACCTCATCTCCTTCCTCTATCTCTAAGGCTCCTAGAGGAACCTCATCTCCTTCCTCTATCTCTAAGGCTCCTACAGGAACCTCATCTCCTTCCTCTGTCTCTAAGGCTCCTAGAGGAACCTCATCTCCTTCCTCTATCTCTAAGGCTCCTAGAGGAACCTCATCTCCTTCCTCTCTCTAAGGCTCTTCCTCTATCTCTAAGGCTCCTAGAGAACCTCATCTCCTTCCTCTGTCTCTAAGGCTCCTAGAGGAACCTCATCTCCTTCCTCTGTCTCTAAGGCTCCTAGAGGAACCTCATCTCCTTCCCTCTCTCTAAGGCTCCTAGAGAACCTCATCACCTTCCTCTATCTCTAAGGCTCCTAGAGGAACCTCATCTCCTTCCTCTATCTCTAAGGCTCCTAGAGGAACCTCATCTCCTTCCTCTATCTCTAAGGCTCCTAGGAACCTCATCTCCTTCCTCTATCTCTAAGGCTAGAGAACCTCATCTCCTTCCTCTCTCTAAGGCTCCTAGAGAACCTCATCTCCTTCCTCTATCTCTAAGGCTCCTAGAGGAACCTCATCTCCTTCCTCTATCTCTAAGGCTCCTAGAGGAACCTCATCTCCTCCTCTTCATCTCCTTCCTCTCTAAGGCTCCTAGAGGAACCTCATCTCCTTCCTCTGTCTCTAAGGCTCCTAGAGGAACCTCATCTGCTTCCTCTGTCTCTAAGGCTCCTCATCTCCTTCCTCTGTCTCTAAGGCTCCTAGAGGAACCTCATCTCCTTCCTCTGTCTCTAAGGCTCCTAGAGGAACCTCATCTCCTTCCTCTATCTCTAAGGCTCCTAGAGGAACCTCATCTCCTTCCTCTATCGCTAAGGCTCCTAGGGGAACCTCATCTCCTTCCTCTCTCTAAGGCTCCTAGAGGAACCTCATCTCCTTCCTCTGTCTCTAAGGCTCCTAGAGGAACCTCATCTCCTTCCTCTGTCTCTGGCTCTAAGGCTCCTCATCTCCTTCCTCTGTCTCTAAGGCTCCTAGAGGAACCTCATCTCCTTCCTCTGTCTCTAAGGCTCCTAGAGGAACCTCATCTCCTTCCTCTCTCTCTAAGGCTCCTAGAGGAACCTCATCTCCTTCCTCTATCTCTAAGGCTCCTAGAGGAACCTCATCTCCTTCCTCTGTCTCTAAGGCTCCTCATCTCCTTCCTCTGTCTCTAAGGCTCCTAGAGGAACCTCATCTCCTTCCTCTGTCTCTAAGGCTCCTAGAGGAACCTCATCTCCTTCCTCTGTCTCTAAGGCTCCTAGAGGAACCTCATCTCCTTCCTCTATCTCTAAGGCTCCTAGAGGAACCTCATCTCCTTCCTCTATCTCTGAGGCTCCTAGGGGAACCTCATCTCCTTCCTCTATCTCTAAGGCTCCTAGAGGAACCTCATCTCCTTCCTCTATCTCTAAGGCTCCTAGAGGAACCTCATCTCCTTCCTCTATCTCTAAGGCTCCTAGAGGAACCTCATCTCCTTCCTCTCTATCGCTAAGGCTCCTAGGGGAACCTCATCTCCTTCCTCTCTCTAAGGCTCCTAGAGGAACCTCATCTCCTTCCTCTGTCTCTAAGGCTCCTAGAGGAACCCTCACCTCCTTCCCCTTTCTCTAAGGCTCCTAGAGGAACCTCATCTCCTTCCTCTGTCTCTAAGGCTCCTCATCTCCTTCCTCTGTCTCTAAGGCTCCTAGAGGAACCTCATCTTCTTCCTCTGTCTCTAAGGCTCCTAGAGGAACCTCATCTCCTTCCTCTATCTCTAAGGCTCCTACAGGAACCTCATCTCCTTCCTCTATCTCTAAGGCTCCTAGAGGAGCCTCATCTCCTTCCTCTATCTCTAAGGCTCCTAGAGGAACCTCATCTCCTGACCCTCTCTCTAAGGCTCCTAGAGGAGCCTCATCTCCTTCCTCTATCTCTAAGGCTCATCTCCTTCTCCTCCCAGTTGGCTGCCTGAAAACCTCCAATGGGAGGCTCCTAGAGGAACCTCATCCTATCTAGATGCCCGAACCACCTCAGCTGACTCCTCTCGATGCGAAGGAGTAGCGGCTCGACTCCGAGCTCCCTCCTGATGTCCGAGCTCCTGACCCTCCCTCTAAGGCTCCTACAGAGGAACCTCATCTCCTTCCTCTATCTCTAAGGCTCCTAGAGGAACCTCATCTCCTTCCTCTATCTCTAAGGCTCCTAGAGGAACCTCATCTCCTTCCTCTATCTCTAAGGCTCCTAGAGGAACCTCATCTCCTTCCTCTATCTCTAAGGCTCCTAGAGGAACCTCATCTCCTTCCTCTATCTCTAAGGCTCCTAGAGGAACCTCATCTCCTTCCTCTATCTCTAAGGCTCCTAGAGGAACCTCATCTCCTTCCTCTATCTCTAAGGCTCCTACAGAGGAACCTCATCTCCTGACCCTCTCTCTAAGGCTGAGCCCGGCCACCCTACGGAGGAGTCTCATTTCGGCCGCTTGTATTGGCGACCTCGTTCTTTCGGTCACTACCCAAAGTTCGTGACCCTCGGTGAGGATTGGAACGTAGACGACCAGTAAACTGAGAGCTTCTCCTTTGGGCTCAGCTCCTCTTCACCAAGACGGACCGGTACAGCGCCTGTTTTACTGCTGCAGCTGCTCCGACCCGCCTGTCGACCTCCCGCTCCATCGTACCCTCACTCGTGAACACGACCAGAGATACTTGACCTCCTTCGCTTGGGGGCTCTGTCCCACCTGGAGGAGCAATCCCCCGGTTTCTGGCCGGGCGCCACGGCCTCAGATGTGGAGGTGCTGACTCATCCCTGCCGCTTCACACTCGGCAGCAAAACGCCCCAGTGTATTAAATCTAATAAATCTAATACATCTATTAAATCTAATTAATCTAATACATCTATTACATCACATGAATCTATTAAATCGAATAAATCTATCAAATCTATTAAATCTATCCATAAAATAGTTGTTTTAATGAATTAACTAACATCTGTGATTTAAATAAACATTTAAAGTGACAGTTACTTTATGTTATGACTGTAAATGTGAGTTATTGGTTCTTCTTCTCAGGGCCCGAGACGACCGACGAGGACCTTTTGTTGTTCCTGTGTTTATTATTAGGTTCCTCGTCGTAGGGGAACCTTTTGTTGTTCCTGTGTTTATTATTAGGTTCCTCGTCGTAGGGGAACCTTTTGTTGTTCCTGTGTTTATTATTAGGTTCCTCGTCGTAGGGGAACCTTTTGTTGTTCCTGTGTTTATTATTAGGTTCCTCGTCGTAGGGGAACCTTTTGTTGTTCCTGTGTTTATTATTAGGTTCCTCGTCGTAGGGGAACCTTTTGTTTTTCAAACAAACGTCGACTGGCCGCACACCTCAATCCTCAAAAAAGTGAAATTCTACATGCACATCAGGACTCGTGAAAAAAAAAATGTTTATAAAGAAATGTCTCTCTAGCGCCCCCTAAAGTGTTCGTACCCACGCTTTTTTCCGCAAATGACGGATTGAGTTGAAATCGGCCACATGCGTCCGCTTGGTCCTCCTCTACAACATTGCCAATATCACTCCCAAGCTCCGCCTACTTAGATTTTTTGGTCCGATTCATACGAAGATTTCTGAGGTCCATTATTGGATCAATGTCAACGAAAAGAAGTCACAGATTGTTGATATCTTAGTGCGTTCAGAGGATATAGACCAATGAACATGTAAGGGGTGTGTCCTCATATTTGAAGTCACACAACTTCCAAAATATTTGTCCTATCCTCACCAAATTGCTAGCCTATGTTAAGATGGCATTTCTGAACGTACGCTAGTCTTTTTCATAATATTTGAACCGTAGGGGGCGCTGCAATAGATGATAGATGGATACTTTATTAATCCCGAGGGAAATTTAGTTCAACCAGTAGCTTAACATAACTCACAAACATACATACACAACTTACAGTAGAATCTCAGGAGAACAACAATACACACAGGAGAACAACAATACACACAGGGGAACAACAATACACACAGGAGAACAACAATACACACAGGGGAACAACAATACACACAAGGGAACAACAATACACACAGGAGAACAACAATACACACAGGGGAACAACAATACACACAGGAGAACAACAATACACACAGGAGAACAACAATACACACAGGAGAACAACAATACACACAAGGGAACAACAATACACACAGGAGAACAACAATACACACAAGGGAACAACAATACACACAGGAGAACAACAATACACACAGGAGAACAACAATACACACAGGAGAACAACAATACACACAGGAGAACAACAATACACACAGGAGAACATGTACACAGGGAGTAGGGAGTATACAGAGTTGACAGATACTAGTGTGCATTGGTTGAGTCAGTAAGATATCCACCAGGTTAGTGCAACATGCTATAAGTAAACCAGTCTGTGCAACATGCTATAAGTAAACCAGTCTGTGCAACATGCTATAAGTAAACCAGTCTGTGCAACATGCTATAAGTAAACCAGTCTGTGCAACATGCTATAAAGTAAACCAGTCTGTGCAACATGCTATAAGTAAACCAGTCTGTGCAACATGCTATAAGTAAACCAGTCTGTGCAACATGCTATAAGTAAACCAGTCTGTGCAACATGCTATAAGTAAACCAGTCTGTGCAACATGCTATAAGTAAACCAGTCTGTGCAACATGCTATAAGTAAACCAGTCTGTGCAACATGCTATAAGTAAACCAGTCTGTGCAATGGACTCGTAGCCAAAAAGAGTAAAAAACAGTAAAAGAGTAAAATAATATGAAATCCCTCGATATATCTGGATTTTTAGCCTCTTTTATGTTTTGGGCAGTTGTAAAACAGAAAAAACTCCTAAAACTCCTCCTAGAGCGTACACACGATTGTTTCCACACTTGCCCATTAAGATCTTGAGACCTTTGCCGTGAAAAATCTTTGAAGGATTAAAAAATATATTAAACTTTGTGCGGTCGGTCGAAGATCAAAAAACACCATTCGCCATAAAAATCCTAGTTGATGTAACTGGCCCATACATGATGTAATCTACTGCATATTTCTCATATATCATACTGAGCCCTAACACATCCATATGCTAATGTTTAACTATGGTGTTAGCGCCACCTAGTGGCAACAGCAAGTTACATGTTTTCTACCTTTGTACCCTTCTCCTAACACATTATTCAGATCCCTCTCATAATGTACCAGAATAGACGTACGACCTTGATGATGCTCCCTGTGAAGGTCGTAGCGACACGTTGAAGTGTGGCGAGTCGTAGCATCAGCAAACGTTGATCCTTCGCCGTGAACGAATAAACAATGTAACATGCTCCACACGTGACTAAACCTGGCACACACCTTTAAAGTCAAAGATGTAGTTACCTCATATGATTTGAATGCTTCAGATTGACAATATGGCTCGATAGCGCCCCCTAGAAGGAATTTCCGTTAAAAAACCCACGTGTTTTGCCTCCAATGCCTTATTGACTCGTAATTCAGCATACATGTCCGCTTGGACCTGCTCTACGACAAATATTATTATGACCATAAGCTACGTCAATTTAGATTTTCCGCCATTTTTAATTTTGTTAAAAAGCTGTTACTTAGAGCATAAACCCGATTCCTTCTAGATTTGGCCAGTCTGGTCTTGAGACCTTTGCCGTGAAAAATCTTTGAACGATTTTCAAAATATGAAAGTGTGCGATTTGCGACCAGCCAAGAAAAGCAATTTTTCATGAAAGTGTACGTTGTTGTAACTCGGCCAGACATTGTGTAATCTGCTCCATATTCCTCACACGTCATGACATATTAACACAGATTATCACTTTGGTAGCACTTGAATGGCTCTTATTTTGGTACTTTAGTAGTTTGACTATGATGAGGAAATGTTACTTTCTGTATTCTTGTTGTTCTTAGTTTGTACTCTAGGTTGAAATGCACTTATTGTGAGTCTCTCTGGATAAAAGCGTCTGCTACATGACATGTGATGTAATGTAATACTGACCCTGAAGAGATGAATATGATCATTTTAAATGATGGTCAAAGCGCCACCTAGTGGCAACAGGAAGTTACATGTTTTCTTCTTTTATACCCTGCTCCTCACAGATTATTCAGATCCCTCTCTAAATATTCCCAAATAGACCCAAGACCTTGATGATGGTTCTCTGTGAAGCTCGTAGCGACACGTTGAAGATTGGGACCTCGGGATATCGGCAAACATTGATCCTTCGCCGTGAGCGAATAAACCGATGTCACTCGCCTCCCCATCATCAGATCGAATCCAAACTCCACATGTGTGATGAGACTCCAGGCCTGAAGACATCTGCAGTCTAATTGCTTATTTTAATCGTAGCGCCACCTACTGGTAATAGGAAGTACATATTGATCATACTTTGGCTTGCTTCTCTTAGTAGATCAATCAGATCAGCTTCAAATTGGTTCCACACAGTCCTAACATTGTCATGACGTCAGCACACAAAGCATTTTACGTTCGGTGAGTAACAGTGAATCAGCTGCTCCGGACCCGGGGAGGCGCTGCCCCCTGGTGGCCGGGTGTGGTCATTACTGCTGTTTTATTTCATTAACTTTTATTCTATTGTTTTTTATAAAACTTTTTATTTAACATTTTCCACAAACACATTATTCCTTGATATCGAAGAAAAATAAAGATATATATATATATATATATATATATATAATTTAATTTTTTATTTATTTAACCAGGAAATGCCTCATTGAGATTAAAAATCTCCTTTACAGAGCGTCCTGGCCAAGACGGCAGCATCAGCAGCAGCAGCAGCAGCAGCAGCAGCAGCAGCAGCAGCAGCAGCAGCAGCAGCAGCAGCACGTCACACAAAGATTCAGACAGGACAACAGAAAACAGAGACAGACAATATAAAAAACAAAGAACAAAATCACAGCATGAAATAAAACCAAGAACTAAGACTCAAGTCACACGGCCCGCTCACACAGGAGCACACACCTAAAACCTCTTTCCCATTTCCAAACGGACGTTAGGGACGGAGAGCAGAGGAGAGGAGAGGAGAGGAGAGGAGGAGAGGAGAGGAGGGGAGAGGAGGAGAGGATAGGAGGAGAGGAGAGGAGAGGAGAGGAGGAGGAGAGGAGAGGAGAGGAGAGGAGGAGAGGAGGGGAGAGGAGGAGAGGAGGAGAGGGAGAGGAGAGGGAGGAGGAGGAGGAGAGGAGAGGAGGAGGAGAGAGGAGGTGAGGAGAGGGAGGAGAGAGGAGAGGAGGAGAGGAGGAGGAGAGAGAGGAGAGAGAGGAGAGGAGAGAGAGGGAGAGAGGAGGAGAGGAGAGAGGAGAGGAGGAGAGGAGGAGAGGATAATAGGAGATGAGAGGAGAGGAGAGGAGGAGAGAAGAGGTGAGGAGAGAGGAGGATAGGAGAGGAGAGGAGGGGAGAGGAGGAGAGGAGGGAGAGGAGGGAGAGGAGGGAGAGGAGAGGAGGGAGAGGAGGGAGAGAGAGGAGGAGAGAGGAGGAGAGGGGAGAGGGAGGAGGAGGGGAGAGGAGGAGGAGGGAGGAGAGGAGGAGAGGAGAGAGAGGGAGAGGGAGGAGAGAGAGAGGAGGAGGAGGAGAGGAGGGGGAGAGGAGAGGGGGGGCAGGGAGGAGGAGAGGAGGAGAGGAGGAGGAGAGGAGAGGGAGGAGAGGAGGAGAGGAGGAGGGAGAGGAGAGGAGGAGAGGAGAGGAGGGAGGGAGGAGAGGGAGGAGGGAGGAGAGAGAGGAGAGGAGAGGAGGAGGAGAGGGAGGGAGAGGAGGAGAGGAGGAGAGGAGAGGAGGAGAGGAGGAGAGGAGGGAGAGGAGGAGAGGAGAGGAGAGAGAGGAGAGGAGAGGAGGGAGGAGAGAGGAGGGAGGAGAGGAGAGAGGAGAGGAGAGGGAGAGGGAGAGAGGAGGGAGAGGAGGAGGAGGGAGGAGAGGGAGGAGAGGAGGGAGGGGAGGAGGAGGAGAGGAGAGAGAGGAGGGAGGAGAGGAGAGGAGAGGGAGAGGGAGAGGAGGAGAGGAGAGAGAGGAGAGGGAGAGAGGAGGAGAGGAGAGAGAGGAGAGAGAGGGAGAGAGGAGAGGGAGAGGGAGAGGAGAGGGAGAGAGGAGAGGAGGAGGGGAGAGGAGAGAAGGAGAGAGGAGAGGAGAGGAGGAGAGGAGAGGAGAGGAGAGGAGGGGAGAGGAGGAGAGGAGGAGAGGAGAGTGAGAGAAGGAGAGGAGGAGAGGAGAGGAGAGGAGAGGAGGCCTTGAGTGAAGATGGTATCTTCCAGGGTCTTTCAGATGAATTAGCGTACAAAGGTGCGATGAAGAACGTGTAGAATAGCCTCATAAATAAGGACATGCCGATGATTGTGTCTCCGGATGGACAGAGGAGTCCAGCCAACCCGAGCAGACAGGGAGCCATGAGAGTCAGAGCCTTGAGGTGGACAGAGGAGTCAGAGCCAGCCATGAGTCAGACAGGTGAGGGAGCCATGAGGAGTCAGAGCCTTGAGGTGAGGGAGCCATGAGGAGTCAGAGCCTTGAGGTGAGGGAGCCATGAGGAGTCAGAGCCTTGAGGTGAGGGAGCCATGAGGAGTCAGAGCCTTGAGGTGAGGGAGCCATGAGGAGTCAGAGCCTTGAGGTGAGGGAGCCATGAGGAGTCAGAGCCTTGAGGCTAGTGATGGTGGACGGTGTCTGAGGAGTGAAGGCCTTGAGAAGATGGAGCCTGTAAAGACGTCAGCATCATCACTCACAGGATAAGAGGAGCAGCAACACGTCTCCTTAGCCTCAAAAGAAAAGAAGACTTATTCCTGAAATAGAAACCCAGCCTCACTTTCAACTTCTGCACAAGCTGCAGAATGTGAGGTTTAAGAGAGAGAATCATCAATCTAGAATCCCAGGTATGTATCTGATGACACAGACTCAATCTCATGGCCCTGAGATGTAATCATAGCTGAAGGTTTGATGGCTTTGTTTTTGAGTTTGTAAACATCAACTTTGTGTTATCAGGATTCAACTTTCATTTCAAGTGATTAAAAGTGTGTTGCACAGTACCAACGGCTGTTTGCCAGAGAAGAGAGCCGGATGCTGAGTAGGAGCACAGCAGTAGATTACAGTATCGTCTGCATGAAAGTCCAAATTGGCATTTGGCACATTTTGACCGATGCTGTTGATATAAATTGTGAATAAAAGTGGTCCAAGGACCGAGCCCTGGGGCACACCTTATTACACCAAGAGGACTAGAGGTGATGCCTTCAGCCTGAACACTGTGATCCGCTTGACAAATCATGTTCAGACCAACAGATAGCTTGTTTGACAGCCCAGCAGTGAGAAGTCTCTGCATCATGAGCGACAGTGTCGAAGGCCTGGGACAAGTCAATAAAAAGGGCTGCACGGTGGTGTGTACTGCTAACGTTCAATACAATCATGTACTACCTTTCACGCTGCTGTGGTTGTACTATGTGTTTTGGACTCTGGACTCTGTAATCGACTTTGGGTACTTAGAAAAGCGCTATATAAATCAAAATCATTATTATTATTATAACTCTGTGTATAACTGTGTCTTATCTGTTGTTGTGTTATATGTATAACTCTGTGTATAACTGTGTATAACTCTGTGTATAACTGTGTATAACTGTGTCTTATCTGTTGTTGTGTTATATGTATAACTCTGTGTATAACTGTGTATAACTCTGTGTATAACTCTGTGTATAACTGTGTATAACTCTGTGTATAACTGTGTCTTATCTGTTGTTGTGTTGTATGTATAACTGTGTATAACTCTGTGTATAACTGTGTATAACTCTGTGTATAACTGTGTCTTATCTGTTGTTGTGTTGTATGTATAACTCTGTGTATAACTGTGTATAACTCTGTGTATAACTGTGTCTTATCTGTTGTTGTGTTATATGTATAACTGTGTATAACTCTGTGTATAACTGTGTATAACTCTGTGTATAACTCTGTGTATAACTGTGTATAACTCTGTGTATAACTGTCTTATCTGTTGTTGTGTTATATGTATAACTCTGTGTGTATAACTGTGTATAACTGTGTGTATAACTCTGTGTATAACTGTGTATAACTCTGTGTATAACTGTGTCTTATCTGTTGTTGTGTTATATGTATAACTCTGTGTATAACTGTGTATAACTCTGTGTATAACTGTGTCTTATCTGTTGTTGTGTTATATGTATAACTCTGTGTATAACTGTGTATAACTCTGTGTATAACTCTGTGTATAACTGTGTATAACTCTGTGTATAACTGTGTCTTATCTGTTGTTGTGTTATATGTATAACTCTGTGTATAACTGTGTATAACTCTGTGTATAACTCTGTGTATAACTGTGTATAACTCTGTGTATAACTGTGTCTTATCTGTTGTTGTGTTATATGTATAACTCTGTGTATAACTGTGTATAACTCTGTGTATAACTCTGTGTATAACTGTGTATAACTCTGTGTATAACTGTGTCTTATCTGTTGTTGTGTTATATGTATAACTCTGTGTATAACTGTGTATAACTCTGTGTATAACTCTGTGTATAACTGTGTATAACTCTGTGTATAACTGTGTCTTATCTGTTGTTGTGTGTTACGTGTGTCACCGGGGGGGAGTGGGAAACGTTCTTTTGATTGCTTGTATGTCCTAACATGCAAAGTAATTGACATTAAAGCTACTTTGACTTTTGAAGAGCATTCTGGGTAACCGCCTCCACTCGGCCGTCACTGAGGAACATCTCAACGTCTTCATGGGAGACGGACTGATGCAACTCAGACAGCTGTGGAGACAGGGGTCAGAGGTCAGGGGTCAGAGGTCAGGGGTCAGAGGTCAGAGGTCAGGTGAACCCTCAACAAGTCCTCTGGGCCAGTGAGGGAACCCCCCCCCCCTGCTGGGCCCGACCCAGACACCATCACCGCTCTGAGGGGGTCATTCACTGTGTATATGGTGAGGGGGAGGAGCAGGAGGAGCAGGAGGAGGAGGAAGGGGAGGAGCAGGAGGAGGATCATTGGTTATTGATCATTGATGATTGATCATTAGTTATTGGTCATCCAGTCAGACGTCTACCATAACATAAGACGTTCTTATCCCCCCGTCCCCCAGTGGCTGTTGTCGGTCTTAATGAGACGTTTGTCACACATTTGGTCATTTAACAGCCGTTGTTCCAGAAGCTCCTCCACTGACAGCCTGAGTGCCTGTCCCTTTAAATGATAATGAGGGGGGGGGGCTCAGGGGGTTGCTTTTCATCGCACACTTCTTTTTGCCTCAGGCGCTCGTGAACACGGCTTAGGCCCCGCCCACATGTTCTCTATGCAGGAGAACCCTGGTGTTGATGTGGTGGGGGGGCGTGGCCAGACCCCTACATGGGCGTGGCCATACACATACATGGGCGTGGACAGACACATACATGGGCGTGGCCAGGTCTACCTAGACTGGTGCTGATCCCAGCCGACCCTCAGCAGAGCGTCCAGAGACGTGCAGTACCCACACTGACCTGTAGGAGCACCATCAAGGGGCTTCATAGACTTCTATACAACCAGAGGAGCCCCCTGGTGGTCAGGAGAGAGGATGCACACATGCTCAGAAACAAAAGACGTTCATTTGAGCTCAAAGTTTCTTTATTGAAAGAAATGAAGCCTGACAGTCAGACCGACCTGCTCCTCCTCCTCCTCCTCCCCCTCCTCCTCCTCCTCCTCCTCCTCCCCTCCTCCTCCTCTCCCAACAGAAGCGGTGCATCAGAGGAGGGTAACGGTGTGTCATTGTCTAGGTGTACATCATCTCCGCCATGCGGGACATCTTCTGGGGCAGGAACAGGTAGAACTCCATGTAGCCGGACAGGTCCTCCATGGTCACGTCGTCCCCCGGGGAGCGCGCCTGCTCCCAGCAGGAGCGCGGGGCGGAGGGGGAGGGGGCGGAGGAGGAGGAGGAGCCGGAGGAGCAGCCGGCGCTACTGTTGGTCCCGACCGTCCTGAGGCTGGCGCTCCTCCGGCGCTCGGCGCCGCGCCGCCCCGTGAAGGCGTACACCTCCGCGGCCCGCCAGCCGAGGGGGAGGAGCCTGCAGCGGCACGGAGCGCGGGCGCCGCGGCCCCCCCTCGCAGGAGCAGGGCGCGTCGGGGCTCTCGGACAACGCTCTGAAGTCGCGGGCGTCCCCGGGCGTCTGGGCCGCCGCCGCCTCCTTTCCTCCGCGGGCGCCGTCCTCAGCGGCGCCGTCCTCGGCCGGCCGGACTCCGCCCCCTCGGCGTCCTCCGTCCCTCGCGGTCGAGGCCGCCTCTTGCACCGCGGCGCGAGAGCCGAACACCAGAGGCGGCACGCGGCACGCGGCGCCCGAGGGCGGGAGCTCCGTCCGGGCGCCGGCGGGGGGGCGGGGCTCCGGCACCGTCAGCCGCTGCAGCTTCAGGCCGCCGCTCGGGGGCGACGGCGCCGCGCTGCAGAACGGGAACGTGGGAGGCTGCAGGATCGGAGACTTGGACCGCCGGCGACGATGGGTTCTGGACGGGCCTCGAGAAGTCTTCCTCATGGAGCTGGAGAGGAAGAGGAGAGGAGAGGAAGAGGAGAGGAGAGGAGAGGAGAGGAGAGAGAGAGAGGAGAGGAGAGAGAGAGGAGAGAGAGAGAGGAGAGGAGAGAGGAGAGAGGAGAGGAGAGAGAGAAAGAGGAGAGGAGAGGAGAGAGGAGAGGAGAGGTCAGAGGAGGTTTGACTCTCCAGTGCTGGTCTGGTTCTGGTCTGTTTTGGTTCTGGTCTGTTCTGGTTCTGGGTCTGTTCTGGTTCTGGGTCTGTTCTGGTTCTGGTTCTGGTCTGTTCTGGTTCTGGTCTGTTCTGGTCTGGTTCTGGTCTGGTTCTGGTCCATCTAACCTACCCGTGCCAGTTGTCTTTGGGCTTCTCTCCTCCGGCGTCCTCCACCGCGCTCACAGCTCCCGGGAGACTGGAGGGACACAGAGAGCATCAACCACCGGACCGGACCTGGACCGGACCTGGACCGGACCGGACCGGACCGGACCTGGACCGGACCTGAACCGGACCTGGACCGGACTGGACCGGACCTGGACCGGACCGGACCTGGACCGGACCGGACCTGGACCGGACCTGACCTGGACCGGACCGGACCTGGACCGGACCAGCCTCTTCCACTGGCAGGTGGGACTTTGTTGTTGCCACACAGAGGACATCGTGGACGCTGGTTGGTCCCACGATGTGATAAAACGATTATATTATACTATATTATATTATACTATATTATACTAGATTATACTATACTATATTATATTAGATTATACTATATTATACTATACTATATTATATTATACTATATTATACTAGATTATACTATACTATATTATATTAGATTATACTATATTATACTAGATTATACTATATTATATTAGATTATACTATATTATATTATACTATATTATATTAGATTATACTAGATTATACTATACTATATTATATTAGATTATACTATATTATATTATACTATATTATATTAGATTATACTAGATTATACTATACTATATTATATTAGATTATACTATATTATACTAGATTATACTATACTATATTATATTAGATTATACTATATTATACTATATTATATTAGATTATACTAGATTATACTATACTATATTATATTAGATTATACTATATTATACTAGATTATACTATACTATATTATATTAGATTATACTAGATTATACTATACTATATTATATTAGATTATACTATATTATACTAGATTATACTATACTATATTATATTAGATTATACTATATTATATTATACTATATTATATTAGATTATACTATATTATACTAGATTATAATATACTATTAGATTATACTATATTATATTAGATTATACTATACTATATTAGATTATACTATACTATATTAGATTAGATTATACTATATTATATTAGATTATACTATACTATATTATATTAGATTATACTATATTATACTATACTATATTATATTAGATTATACTATATTATATTATACTATATTATACTAGATTATACTATATTATATTAGATTATACTATACTATATTATATTACATTATACTATATTATATTAGATTATACTATATTATACTATATTATATTAGATTATACTATACTATATTATATTAGATTATACTATATTATACTATATTATATTATATTAGATTATACTATATTATATTATACTATATTATACTAGATTATACTATATTATATTAGATTATACTATACTATATTATATTACATTATACTATATTATATTAGATTATACTATATTATACTATATTATATTAGATTATACTATACTATATTATATTAGATTATACTATATTATACTATATTATATTATATTAGATTATAATATATTATATTAGATTATACTATACTATATTATATTAGATTATACTATATTATATTATACTATACTATATTATATTAGATTATACTATATTATATTATACTATATTATACTATATTATATTAGATTATACTATATTATATTATATTAGATTATACTATACTATATTATATTACATTATACTATATTATATTATATTAGATTATACTATATTATATTATATTATACTATACATATACATTACATTACATTGCATTACATTCAGGGCTGGGCACGTTAACGCATCACTTAATTAACGCCGAGAATTATTTTATCGCGCGTTAACGCAGGTTTTATTATTATTTTACTATTGTAAAAGTGTGTTGCTCACAGGCTTTTATTTTGTAAGTCTGCTCCTGATGCTGTATAATAAAGACACAAATCTATCTTCATAAGAGCGGAGATGTTAAAGTTCTCAAAGAGGAGTGGACAGAAACAAAGTCGTATGTACCAGAGAGGAATTGTCTCCTCATGGAGAACTTCAGTCTCACATTATTTACATGATGAACACGTTGATGAACCAACCAGACACAGAGGAGAGGCTTCAGAGCGCTAGCTGCAGCTACAGCTAACCCAAGAGGAGCCAACGAGGCCTTAGCCAAGAGGCTTCAGAGCGCTAGCTGCAGCTACAGCTAACCCAAGAGGAGCCAACGAGGCCTTAGCCAAGAGGCTTCAGAGCGCTAGCTGCAGCTACAGCTAACCCAAGAGGAGCTAACGATGCCTTAGCCAAGAGGCTTCAGAGCGCTAGCTGCAGCTACAGCTAACCCAAGAGGAGCTAACGATGCCTTAGCCAAGAGGCTTCAGAGCGCTAGCTGCAGCTACAGCTAACCCAAGAGGAGCCAACGAGGCCTTAGCCAAGAGGCTTCAGAGCGCTAGCTGCAGCTACAGCTAACCCAAGAGGAGCTAACGATGCCTTAGCCAAGAGGCTTCAGAGCGCTAGCTGCAGCTACAGCTAACCCAAGAGGAGCTAACGATGCCTTAGCCAAGCGGAGCGCTACAGACTGCGGGCCGGTTTGTGTTGTGAGGACGTCTGACAAACACGTGGAGAATCTCAACAAATGACGGCAGGTATGAGACGCCCTGAAGACACCGTGACACGGAGAACTGGTTGTTTTCCTCCCAGATTTGACGTCATCGGATCGACGTTTTGAGAACGCCGATAATGGGAATATCGGCCGATCAGATCGGAGCATCCCTAGTCATAACTGACACGTTGATGAAGCCCTAGTGGTAACCATGGAGATGCGTTGATGAAGCCCTGGTGGTAACCATGGAGATGCGTTGATGAAGCCCTGGTGGTAACCATGGAGATGCGTTGATGAAGCCCTTGTGGTAACCATGGAGATGCTCCTCACCTGCCGGCGTCCACCCGGAGCTTCTTGAAGGCCGTCTGCAGCGTCTCCTCCTCGCAGTCCTTCCCTTCGGCCTCCATGGTGGGAGGAGGTGCTCCACCCAGCCACCCAGCTGCAGCCGGAGGAGCACGCTCAATTACAACAACAACAACAACAACAACAACATGCAGTCAAAGTAAACTATTGTGTTGAAAGTTGATCCGACATGTTTCAATAAACTGTTAGAAATCATATAAAAAGTAACAGTGAGTTAACTGAATATTGTTCTATCTTATATATTGGGAATATAATTGTGCTCATTATTCTATTCTTTATATATTGTACATGTTTCTTATAATTTTATTCTATTTGTCTATATATTGTGCATTTTTCCTTTTAATTATTTCTTAATCTTTAACATTTTTCTTATTTTTATATTATATGTTGTGTATATATTTTTATATTATATGTTGTATATATATATATATATATATATATATATATTGCATGTTTCTTCTATATATTTTGCGTATATTATGTGCATTTTAAACTACAGTATCTCTTCCCTTCATGTATAAATATCACTCTTTCTGAACAGTGAATTTTTATAAACACCTGACGTCACTTTAGCCCGCTAAGCTAACTAGCTGCTGTGCTAACTAGCTGCTAAGCTAAACGACTGCAGGTCGTTATTTTTAAAGCTGGTCTATAGCATTTCCTGGTATAAACACGAAGGCGTGACACTCACGGTTCAGGGTGTCAGGGTCGCGGTGCAGAGGGGCCGGTGTGCCCGGTGAACCGGAGCATTAACGGTGTTTCCCTCCGGTGGACTTTGACGAGCTAACGACGGCTAAAGCTAGCTAAGAGACGAAATCACGGAACTGTGTCTTTAAATACTACACATAGAACCGACGTATGTATACGTACATATGTATATTTATATATATGTATTCTAAAAGCACCCAGAATATCGGAACGACTCCCGGTAGTTAACGCAAGCCCAGAGTACCGGAGGCGGTTCTTCTTCTTCTCCTTCTGCTTGTTTACAGTCGAACGGCGCAGTGACTCCGCAACATCCCGGTGACGTCACCGCTACGACGCCCACACGGCAGGCCGCTGGAATGAATATATATATATATATATATAAATATATTCATTCCAGCGGAATATATACATGTATACGTATATATAAGTGCATATTGTTGTATATATATCGTTTATATACATGTATATATATAAATATATATGTAATTATTATCATAATTATAACACACAAATTCTAAAGGTAAACAGCGTCCATTTGTCAAATTTAACATTTCTTGCTCATCCTGTTTTCTTTACTGTTATCTTTTCTTTTCTATTATTTCTTGATTTTGAAACTGAATTCTCTTTAAACTGTTTTATATCACTATGGTCGCTTGATGGCGCTGTTTCAAAGTCAAAGTCAAAATCAGTCTTATTTGTCAATTTCCTACGTGCAAACATACAGAAGATTGAAATTGCGTTTCTCTTCTGTCCAACATAAAGTGATTGTTCAACATAAAGTGATAAAGTGATTTGTGCGACATATAGACAACATAAAATGAATAGGCAACATAAAATGAATAGACAACATAAAGTGCAACATAGTAAAAAAACATGTAAACATATAGACAACATAAATTGGACGAGCAACATTCAGACATGTAAGTCTGAGGGAGGACGGGGTGGGGGGATGGGGAGAGAGTTCAGCTTCCTGACAGCCTGGTGGTGAAGCTGGTGGTGAAGTTGGTGGTGAAGCTGGTGGTGAAGCTGGTGGTGAAGCTGACAGCCTGGTGGTGAAGCTGGTGGTAAAGTTGGTGGTGAAGTTGGTGGTGAAGTTGGTGGTGAAGCTGGTGGTGAAGCTGACAGCCTGGTGGTGCGAGCCCGGAGGCTCTGGTATCTCCTTCCCGAGGGCAGGAGGCTGAAGAGACCGTGTGAGGGGTGGCATGGGTCACTCACTATGGTGGTCACTTTGCGGGTGAGGCGGGTGTTATATATGTCCTGCAGGGGGGGGGGGGAGCAGCTGGTCAGGAGGCTCTCCATGGGGTAGAAGGTGCACATGATGGATGGGGGGGGGGCTCTCTGCTTTCCTCAGCTTCCGGAGGAAGTAGAGGCGCCTCTGTGCCTTCTTAGCCAGCGATGTGGTGTTGGCTGTCCACGAGAGGTCCTCACCACCCCCAGGAGGCTGGTGCTGCTGACCTGCTCCATGTCCGCACCGTTGATGGTCAGTGGTGGTGGTGTGGCCTTTCCGGAAGTCAACAACGACCTCCTTGGTCTTGTGTTGTTGAGCAGGAGGTTATTGACTCCGCACCACGTGGTCAGAAGGTGGACCTCCCTCCTGTAGAGGGTCTCATCATCATTGGTGATGAGACCTATCAATGTTTACCTTTAGAATTACATTATCTATATAAGTGTATTATAATTATGATAATAATTATATATAAATATATATAAATATAAATATATAATATATAATATATATATTATATATATATATATACATACATTTGTACATATATATTTTTTATATATTTATTTGGGGGGTGGTTTAGCTCAGTGGGGAGAGTGGTCGTCCCGTGACCGCAAAGTAGCAGGTTCGATCCCTGCTCTCCCCATTAGATGCAGCCCGAAGTGTCATTGAGCAAGGCACTGAACCCCCCCGGCTGCTCTCCGGGCGCAGCTCTTCACTGCTCCTTCATAACGAAGGATGGGTCAAATCCAGACACAAATTTCAATAAAGTATACTTTATTATTATATATACATATATATAGTAGTACTTATTGTGATTGTATTGTAGTACTTATTGTGATTGTGCAGTACTTTTTGTGTTTTCTATGTTCACATGTTCATATATTCTGTATGTTCTGTATGCACCTTATACACCAGAACAAATTCCAGGTAGGTGTAAACCTACTTGGCAATAAATAGCATTCTGATTTTGATTCTGATATATATATATATATATATATATATATATATATATATATATATATATATATATATATATATATATATATATATATATATATATATATATATATATATATATATATATATATATATATATATATATATACATATAATATATATTGTTCATTCACAATCACCTATTTCTTTCCTCTGCAACCATCTTGTCGTTGTATTCCTCCAGAAGAAGAGGACTAATCTCGGTTCCCTGAGAAACAGTTCTTACATCACAGCCGTCCCAAAACGTGGGAACGCTTCACGGGAGCACGTGGCAGGCCGTGGACCAATCACACGGCGCCAACTGGACGTTGCTCCCGGAACGTTGAGCCTTCGTCCAATCGGAGGAGACTGCGTGGAGGCCCACCGGAAGTGTCGTGCCTCTCGACCAATGAAGCGCCGACCTAGTGTGACGCAGCACCGGAAGAAAAAGAAAAGAGCCCCCAGTACGAGCAGTTTACCGGCGTCCGTATCGGAGCAGCAGAACCACCGACACGAACCACCGACACGAACCACGGAGACGATTGACCTCATCTGATTGAACCGAACATGTTGTCGTTAAGCGGGCTGTCGGTGGCGCTCGCGCTCGCTCTGTTTCCCGGGTCCGGCGAAGCCTTGAGAGAAGGCGACTGTGAAGGTGTGTGTGTGTGTGTGTGTGTGTGTGTGTGTGTGTGTGTGTGTGTGTGTGTGTGTGTGTGTGTGTGTGTGTGTGTGTGTGTGTGTGTGTGTGTGTGTGTGTGTGTGTGTGTGTGTGTGTGTGTGTGTGTGTGTGTGTGTGTGTGTGTGTGTGTGTGTGTGTGTGTGTGTGTGTGTGTGTGTGTGTGTGTGTGTGTGTGTGTGTGTGTGTGTGTGTGTGTGTGTGTGTGTGTGTGTGTGTGTGTGTGTGGACTGTAATACGGAGACGTCATTATAAATACACACATCTGCGTGTCTGATGCATAAACTCTGGATTTTAATTCTAAATCATATTTGTAAGCAACATTTTGTATTTCCGGTCAAATACTCAATGAATGTGTGTGAAGCTCGTCTGAGGAGGAGGAGTCTAGTGTCTGTTGAGGAGTGTGTAGCGTCTGTTGAGGAGTGTGTAGGTCTGTTGAGGAGTCTGTATTGTCTGTTGAGGAGTCTGTTGAGGAGTGTGTAGGTCTGTTGAGGAGTCTGTCGTCTGTTGAGGAGTGTGTAGGTCTGTTGAGGAGTCTGTCGTCTGTTGAGGAGTGTGTAGTGTCTGTTGAGGAGTCTGTTGAGGAGTGTGTAGGTCTGTTGAGGAGTCTGTCGTCTGTTGAGGAGTGTGTAGCGTCTGTTGAGGAGTCTGTCGTCTGTTGAGGAGTCTAGCGTCTGTTGAGGAGTCTGTCGTCTGTTGAGGAGTGTGTAGGTCTGTTGAGGAGTCTGTCGTCTGTTGAGGAGTGTGTAGCGTCTGTTGAGGAGTCTGTCGTCTGTTGAGGAGTCTAGCGTCTGTTGAGGAGTCTGTAGTGTCTGTCGAGGAGTCTGTTCAGGAGTGTGTAGCGTCTGTTGAGGAGTCTGTAGCGTCTGTCGTGTAGTCGTGTCCAGTTAATAAGAGGCGATGGAGATGCAGGTGAGACTTTCGGGTCGACCTGCTCCTCGTCAGCCAAGAGGCTGTTCATCCACAACAGAGGACTAGAGGACTAGAGACAGCCTGGAGACGCTGCCCCTGGTCCTCTAGTCCTCTGGGCGCCGCTCTGTCCCCCACAATGCATCATGTCTCCCGTCCCCAGTGTGCGTGACCTTCCTGGGGAAGCTGTACCGGGCGCTGGAGGACGACAAGGTGACCTTCAGCAGCGCCGACATCGAGAAGGCCGTGGTGAAGAGCTGCCGGGACGCCAAGGGCAAGGAGAACCGCTTCGTGAGTATTCAGGGGACCGCTTCAGTGTTAGGGGAACCGCTTCAGTGTTAAAAGAACCGCTTCAGTGTTAGGAGAACCGCTTCAGTGTTAGGAGAACCGCTTCAGTGTTAGGAGAACCGCTTTAGTGTTAGGAGAACCGCTTCAGTGTTAAAAGAACCGCTTCAGTGTTAGGAGAACCGCTTCAGTGTTAGGAGAACCGCTTCGTGAGTATTCAGGGGACCGCTTCAGTGTTAGGGGAACCGCTTCAGTGTTAAAAGAACCGCTTCAGTGTTAGGAGAACCGCTTCAGTGTTAGGAGAACCGCTTCAGTGTTAGGAGAACCGCTTCAGTGTTAGGAGAACCGCTTCAGTGTTAAAAGAACCGCTTCAGTGTTAGGAGAACCTATTCAGTGTTAGGAGAACCGCTTCAGTGTTAGGAGAACCTATTCAGTGTTAGGAGAACCGCTTCAGTGTAAGGGGACCGCTTCAGTGTTAGGAGAACCGCTTCAGTGTTAGGAGAACCGCTTCAGTGTTAGGAGAACCGCTTCAGTGTTAGGAGAACCTATTCAGTGTTAGGGGAACCTATTCAGTGTTAGGGGAACCTATTCAGTGTTAGGGGAACCTATTCAGTGTTAGGGGAACCTATTCAGTGTTAGGAGAACCGCTTCAAGAGAACCGCTTCAGTGTTAGGAGAACCACTTTAGTTTTGCCCTCGCCTCCTAGTGAGGCTCCCTGCGCCCTCGCCTCCTAGTGAGCCTCCCTGCGCCCTCGCCTCCTAGTGAGCCTCCCTGCGCCCTCGCCTCCTCTGTCCTCAGTGCTACTACATCGGGGCGACCAGCGACGCGGCCACCAAGATGATCAACGAGGTGTCGAGGCCGCTCAGCCACCACGTCCCCGTGGACAAGATCTGTGACAAGCTGAGGAAGAAGGACGGGCAGATCTGTGACCTCAAATACGGTGAGGGAGGAGGAGGAGGAGGAGGAGGAGGAGTCACCCCAAAGGCCTCCTGCTGATGTGTGTGTGTGTGTGTAGACAAGCAGCTGGACCTGACCACGGTGGACCTGAGGAAGCTGAGGGTGAAGGACCTGAAGAAGATCCTGGAGGTCTGGGACGAGTCGTGCAAAGGCTGCGCCGAGAAGAACGACTTCATCCGCAAGATCACGGAGCTCATGCCCAGGTACGCCCCGGCAGCCGCCAGCGCACGGACAGACCTGTAGACGGGAGGAGCAGGAGGAGCAGGAGGAGCAGGAGGAGCAGGAGGAGCAGGAGGAGCAGCAGGAGCAGCAGGAGCAGCAGGAGCAGCAGGAGCAGCAGGAGCAGCAGCCCCCGGGTCCCCGTGGCCTCGTCTTCTGCTCTTAAACCAACAATGAACTCATTAAACGGGAAATACCAGCTGTGTTTTTTTATTTAACTTGTAGTTCCCGGAGCGTGGTCTCTCCGAGGCGCCGCTCCTCCTGGGACCGCTCTGACACGTGTTTTATGTATACAAACAGTTCTTATATACATTTGTTTTAATAGGAAATATTTTATATATATATCAAATATTTTATATCAAATAAAATATTTTGTATATATATCAAATATTTTGTATATATATATAAAATATTTGATATATAATTTTTTTTTGTATATATAAAACATTTCTGAACTGACATGAAGCTCAACGCTGACGCACATTTTTACAATAACGAGAACTTTGTTTTGTCCCTGAATTATTTCCACGGTGTCTGAACTGGTGAAACGTGTGCGTGTGCGTGTGCATGTGCGTGTGTGTGTTTACATGTAGACTTGATAGATCTGGCGTTCTTCAATGTTTGTCTTTTTGTTTAAATCTAAAGTTTAATAAATCCAACAACTGGGGCCTTTATTTAAATAAAATGACCCTTCTTGCTTTCCGTATCTGATTCTCAACCCAATAAAACACAAAGTGGCAAATAATCAAAATCATAACCTCATAAAGAATACACAGACTCCAGAGCTTTAGACCAATCACAGGGCGGCTCTTGAATTTAGACCAATCACAGAGCGGCTCCTGACTTTAGACCAATCACAGAGCGGCTCCTGACTTTAGACCAATCACAGAGCGGCTCCTGACTTTAGACCAATCAAAGAGCGGCTCTTGACTTTAGACCAATCACAGAGCGGCTCTTGACTTTAGACCAATCACAGAGAGGCTCTTGACTTCAGACCAATCACAGAGCGGCTCTTGACTTTAGACCAATCACAGAGAGGCTCTTGACTTTAGACCAATCACAGAGAGGCTCTTGACTTCAGACCAATCACAGAGCGGCTCCTGACTTTAGACCAATCACAGAGCGGCTTACTGAGAATTGAACTACTAGTCAAAATGTTTGAATGGTTCCTGAACATGGAGGTAAAACACACACACACAATCTCACACACACACACACAATCACACTCACACAGACAATCACACACACACACACAATCACACACGCACACTTGTCTTTTCTTTTCATATTGTTTGTTGCAGCTGTCATTTTGTACTCGTTCATTAAAACGTGAAGGTTGATGGTGTTTTTGGAGTGATTTGACGTTCATTAAAGCCCCATTGTGTCGTTTCCCCTTGCAGCGCCCCCTGCAGGTTTGTGGAGGTATGTAACGTTTCCTTCAGTGTGGTGAACCGCCCGTTAGCATAGATGCAGCCTCGCTACACCTGTATTGATGAGCAGACCGCCAGAAAGGCGTGGTCCAGGTGTACCCACTCCTCATCACGCTGGGGCCTGGTGATGAAGCAGGGCGTGTCTCCTCTGCTGGGGGCGGGGCTTCAACACATTGTTCTCAGACACATCCGCCTCACTGAGGAGGAGCACCCTCTCAGGAGCACCAGGAGCACCCTCTCATGAGCACCCTCTCATGAGCACCCTCTCAGGAGCACCCTCTCAGGAGCACCAGGAGCACCCTCTCATGAGCACCAGGAGCACCCTCTCAGGAGCACCCTCTCAGGAGCACCAGGAGCACCCTCTCAGGAGCACCCTCTCAGGAGCACCCTCTCAGGAGCACCCTCTCCTGTAGCAGAGCGTGGACCGGCCCTATGTGACGTTAATCACTGCCAGGCAGCAGGTGGAGGTGCGTCCTCCGGACCGGCGGCTCCAGAATGTTCCACAGTGGAGTCCCCCCCACAGACCCGATGGAGGAGGAGCAACACATTAAAGTCTGTGTGGCCGCACCATCTTTTCAGGCTGTCGCTTTAAGAACACGTGTCACATAGTGTTGCTCTAAGATCATTAAAGCTGCAGATTCACAAGAAGAAGAATTTACCCCGCGGACTTGATCCAAATATAAAAGATGAGCTCCAGTTTCACGAAGATGAAAACTGATTCCATCCTGTCTACCTGAAGAAGTTGCCGGTCATCCATGTTTTTATGTCACTAAGACATCTTGAATTTTAGTGAGTTGGTTAGTCTCCTCTGGTTTTATCGATAGATATAGTTGAGTATCATCTGCATAACAATGAAAGTTTATGGAGTGTTTCCTGATAATGTTGCCCAAAGGAAGCATGTATAAGGTAAATAGAATTGGTCCAAGCACAGAACCTTGTGGAACTCCGTGACTAACGTTGGTGGTCATCGAGGCTTCATCGTTTACAAATACAAACTGAGATCGATCTGATAAATAGGATTTAAACCAACCATCTATAAGTCTCTTAGGTCAACTCCTTATTATCAGGCTGCTCTATAAGTCTCTTAGGTCAACTACTTATTATCAGGCTGCTCTATAAGTCTCTTAGGTCAACTCCTTATTATCAGGCTGCTCTATAAGTCTCTTAGGTCAACTCCTTATTATCAGGCTGCTCTATAAGTCTCTTCCATCTGCTGATGGACCATCCATGGTTGGATCGTGAGTTCCTGTCGCCAGCTGTGCCACTGCCCTGCTGGGACTCCGCCCACTCCTCCACTTGGGAGGTCTCCAAACTCTCCATGGTGGAATATGCCTAAATATGAACTATTGATAAACTCTGTCAGATTCCTTGAATGTATTTTAACTCTAAATCTCTTCTGGTCACATGACATCTATTGTTCTGTCCATCCTGGAGAGGATCCTCCTCTGTTCTCTCCTCAAGGGTTCTTCCCTTTTTTCCCCCCTGAAGGTTATTTGGGAGTTTTTCCTGGTCCGATGTGAGGTCAAAGGTAAAAGGTCAGGGATGTCTATGTGTACAGACTGTAAAGCACTCTGAGACAAATTTGTAATTTGTGAAACTGGGCTATACAAATAAACTGAATTGAATTGAATTGAATAAGGATAGCTGATTATTACTCATTGGTCATTAGAAGTGTGGTATTCAGTGTACTCCAGTACTCCAGGATACTCTACTGGAGTACTTTCTATCTTATGCCACATTTCAGGCGGAATATTTACGAGTTTATAAATTAATATGTTCATAAAAACTATATCTGCTTTAAAACAACCAACATAGTATTTACAAAGAAACAGTACGAATACTGATGCTAATAAAGTAATTATAACATTTCCAATCATTATTGATTCTGTTCTGATTGAATACTTTGACTTCTGATACTTTGAATGTAATTAAATACAGAGATAAGATACATTACTTTATTCATCCCCAGGGGATATAAGCAACAACATAAATAAAATAACTGGGCAGGACGTATTACATCAAGAATTTAAATAAAAGGAAATGAAGATGTCAAAATAAAATTAAAATAATCATAAGCAGCACGGTGGCTCAGTGGTTAGCACTGTCGCCTCACAGCAAGAAGGTCCAGGATTCGAATCCCGCCCGGTCGTCCCAGGTCCTTTCTGTGTGGAGTTTGCATGTTCTCCCCGTGCCTGCGTTGGTTTCCTCCGGGTACTCTGGTTTCCCCCACCATCATAAAGACATGCACACAGCTTTCACCCCGGTTCGTATGGATGTGAATGAATGTTGGTGGTGGGGGGAGGGGCCGTAGGCACTGATTGGCTGCCTCGCTTCCGTCAGTCTGCCCCAGGGCAGCTGTGGCTACTGATGTAGCTCACCACCACCGGGATGACTGTGTGTGTGTGTGTATGACTGGACTCTGGACTCTGTAAGCGACTTTGGGTACTTAGAAAAGTGCTATATAAATCGAAATCATTATTATTATAACAATGGGTTTCTTCATTCTTTGTTCATCATGAGTTGCGTCAAAATAATTATTTGAGATCATTTGCATTTGTTCTAAAAGTTGAAATAAAAAAACTGGTGGATTTGAAAATTCAAAACATTAATTCATAACTATAATAAATAGAAATCTTATTTTCATCATTAAATAAATAAATAAAATAAACAAGTCTCAGTCCCACCAAAAATAAAAATTGTTCACATAAAATAAAATAAATAAAATAGTCCCAGTCCAGCTGAATTATTTCTTTCACCTAGTAAAAATAAAAGAAATAAAGAATACATCAAATAAATAAAATAAAATAAATAAACTAATTTAAATAAAAAATGTACGTGTCAGTCCCGCTTACAAATATCGTTCACATAGTAATGACTAAATCAACAGGTCTCAGACCCGCTGAAACAAGAACGCTTTTCACGAGACAAAAAGACAAATCGTTTCCGTGCTGTAAAACGAAGCACGCGACGTCATGACGTCGTCCGCCGTCGCGCGTCACCGCCGAGGCTCCGCCCCCTCTTCTCGGCGAAAGCGCACACATTCCTATTGTCCAAGATGGCGGCGTAGGCGCAGACCCTACGAGGCTGACATGTTTTTAAACCGCGGTTTCGCTCTCACTCCGACGTCTGTGCGCGTGTTCCCCGAGCGGCGCGGCAGCGTTTCTTCACCGAGGCCGGATTCCCGTCGCAGGCGCCGAAAAGTTTGAGCTCCGTCTCGTTGCTCTTGACCGAAGATGAAGCGGCAGGCCGGGAGGGAGGCGAGTCCGTCCAGGGCCGCCGCCAAGCGCGCGCGGGAACGGGAGAGCGCGCGTCGAGAGGAGCCGCACGCAGCGCCCGCGCCGCCGCCCCCGCTGGCGCTGCTGCTGGCGGAGAGCCGCGGCTACCAGCACCAGCACCGCCGGAGGAGCCGCAGCCGCGAGCGCGACAAGCCGCGGCTGCGGGACGAGCGCGCGGCCGCGCTGGAGCTCCACCACCGGCACGAGCTCAGCCTCCTCGGCCGCGCGCCGCTGCCGCTGCCGCTGCGCGCCTCCGCCGCCGGGGCCGCGGAGCCGCCGCCGGGGCCGCCGCCGCCCCCCGCGCCGCGGCCCGGGACCCTGGAGTACAAGACGCTGCTCATCAGCAACCTGGGCGCGCAGGTGTCGGACGAGGACGTGGAGGACGCGCTGTTCCACGAGTTCAAGAAGTTCGGCGACGTGAGCGTCAAGCTGTCGCACACGCCGGAGCTGGGCCGCGTCGCCTACGTCAACTTCCGCCACCCGGAGGACGCGAAGGAGGCGCGGCACGCCAAGGCGAACCGGCTGCTGCTGGCGGAGCGGCAGCTGAAGATCGAGCCCATGTACGTGCGCAGGCGCAGCGTCACGCCGCCGGACGCCGGCTACCTGGCGCTGCACGCGCCCTACCCGTACCGGCCGCGCTCCCCGTCGCCGCCCGGGCCCGCGGCCGCCAACCTGCGCGAGCTGCGCGCGCGGCACTACGCGCTGGAGAGCCTGGGGCTGAGCCGCGAGCGCGAGCGGCTGCTGGACTACTACGGCATGCTGGACGAGCGCGGCCGGCCCTACGGCTGCGGGCCCGCGGCGCCGGCCGAGGAGCTGAAGCCCGAGGACGACCAGCGCGCCACCAGCAACCTGTTCGTGGGCAACCTGGACGGCAACGTGACGGAGGCGGAGCTGCGGCGCGGCTTCGACAAGTACGGCGCCATCGAGGACGTGGTCATCAAGCGGCCGGCGCGCGGCCAGGGCGGCGCCTACGCCTTCGTCAAGTTCCAGAACCTGGACATGGCGCACCGCGCCAAGGTGGCCATGCAGGGCCGGCCGATGGGCGGCAACCCCGTGAAGATCGGCTACGGCAAGGCCAACCCCACCACGCGGCTGTGGGTGGGCGGGCTGGGCGCCGGCAACTCGCTCGCCACGCTGGCGCGCGAGTTCGACCGCTTCGGCAGCATCCGCAGCATCGACTACGCCAAGGGCGACAGCTTCGCCTACGTGCAGTACGAGAGCCTGGACGCCGCGCAGGCCGCCTGCACGCAGATGCGGGGCTTCCCCCTCGGGGCGCCGGAGCGCCGGCTGCGCGTCGACTTCGCCAAGGTGGAGGAGGGCGCCGCCCGGCCGTTCCCGCCCGGCTACCAGGCGGCGCCGGCGCCCCCGTCCCACTACGACCTCCCCCCGGAGGCCTTCGGGCGCCACCGCAGCCTGGAGCGCGAGCCCAGGGGCGCCGCCAGGGACCGCTCCACGCCGCCGCTTCCGCCGCCGCCACGGCCTCGCGCCGAGGGAGCGGGCGCCGCCCGAGAGGGACTACCCCGCCAGCCCCGCCCGCGGCCCGGAGCGCCGCCCGGGCGCCGTGGAGGCGTTCGGGCGGAACGCCAGAGGAGCGCGCAGCCGCAGCCGCGAGCGCTGGCTGAAGGAGCGCGACGAGAGGCGGAGCAAGAGGCGGAGCCGCAGCGCGTCCGCCGACCGGCCGGCGCCGGAGGAGCGCGAGAAGGAGCGGGCGCTGGCGCGAGCCGTTCGCGGGCGGCGCCGCCCGACGCCAGCCGACGGCGCGTGTTCGCGCTTCGACCACCACCGAGCCGAGAGACCACACCCCCGAGAACGGAGGCGGCGGGCGCCACCGCCGCCGCCGGCGACGCACCAGCCCGCGCTGCCGCCACCACGGAAGCGGCCGCTGAAGCCTCCGACACCCGCTGAGCGCGCAGGTCGTCGCCGCCGCCGCCGCCGCCGCCGCCGCCAACGCCTCCGCCGCCCACGCGGACGCCGGCCCCGCCTCCCCCCCCGGCTCGCTCTCGGAGTTCGCCCAGGCGTCGCTCGCCAAGTCGTGGCACGGCTTCTTCGCGCTGAAGAACAGCAGCTTCCCCGCCACGCTGTACCTGCTGGAGGGCGGCGCCGCCTTCTTCGGCGCCGTGATGCGCGACGCCCTGCGGCAGCAGCCGGGCCGCCTGAAGATCGCCCAGCGGCTGCGGATGGACCGCACGCGTCTGGGCGAGGTGTCTCGCCGCGTGAAGCTGGGCCGGCCCGACGGCTACGCCGTGCTGCTGGCGCTGCAGGGCCCGGCCGACCGTGCCGCCGCCGCCGCCGCCGGAGGCTCCGCCCCCGAGCCGGCGCCGCCGCAGGCCCGCCTGCTGCGCCACCTGGTCACCTACCTGCGCAACAAGGAGGCGGCCGGCGTGGTCAGCCTGCCGGGCGCCGAGGAGGGCGGGCCGGGCGCCATGCTGTACGCCTTCCCGCCCGGCGTGTTCTCGCAGCAGTACCTGCAGGTGGCCAGGAGGACGGTGGGTCACCTGGACGAGGAGCACCTGGTGGTGGTCATCGTCAACGACACCAACTGACCACCGGGGGTGCCGCCACGCGAGGAACCAGAGGGCTCGTTGGTTTTATTATCTGTTTTTATGAAGCGGCGGTCACGACCTGCCGACGCTCTACCTGGAGCTACCTGTCCAGGTGGTCACTACATGCCGACGCTCTACCTGGAGCTACCTGTCCAGGTGGTCACTACATGCCGACGCTCTACCTGGAGCTACCTGTCCAGGTGGTCACTACATACTGACGCTCTACCTGGAGGAGCTACCTGTCCAGGTGGTCACTACATACTGACGCTCTACCTGGAGGAGCTACCTGTCCAGGTGGTCACTACATACTGTTGCTCTACCTGGAGCTACCTGTCCAGGTGGTCACTACATACTGTTGCTCTACCTGGAGCTACCTGTCCAGGTGGTCACTACATACTGTTGCTCTACCTGGAGCTACCTGTCCAGGTGTCTTTTGTACTCCCCGCGGTGAACACTAAGCGCTCCTGTTGGCGTCTCTGTTGCCGGGCAGAAGAGGCGTGTCTCCGAGGCCCCAGCTGTTTGTTTCCAGGTGATCATTCCAGGTGTTTGTGTCTGAGCTGCCACTCAGCTTTTAGTTTGCATGCAGGAAACGACGACGATGACGAGTTCCTGGAGACCCTCTGTTTCTATTGTCTTCATCTCCTGGCGCTCTACTGTCTCCAAGGCTGACGGAGCTTTGGTCTCCTAGGAGACGAGCAGCGAGGGTCAAACTGAAGGTCGTGACTTTGACCTTTACTGCGTGATCAATACTTATTATTGATACGCCTTCAATACTCTAAGGCAAAGCTCATCCCCCCCCCAGACTCTTTAACCACATTTATTTATATATATATACTTATATAGATATAATTATATAGATATCATTATATATATGTATAATTATGTATATATAATTATATATATGTATAATTATATATATATAAAACGTATTTATAAATATATACGTATATATAAATATATATGTATTTATATATTTAAATTTGTGTATATATATATATACTTATATCTATATAATTATATAGATATAATTATGTATTTATATATATATATAAAATGTAGTTACTCTTCAGTCACTTCCCTAAAGTCCTCCAGGATGTCCTCCTCACTAATCTCTCCATCGTCAGAATGTTTGTGCCATGACAGTATTCTAGAAACAACAACAACCGCCGCGTGGTTAGCTATCCGCCTGTAGTGGAAGGCGTGACTCTGACATGTTTACTAGTTTATTGTGTTTGTTTGTTTTTGTACCTGCGGGTTCGTCTCTCGAGGAAGTCGATCATATTTTAACAGTTTGTTCTGTTCAGTGATGGAAAGAATAAAAGAATCGGACTGAAGTAAACGTGTTTGTTTATTCTTGTCTCTGGTGTTGTTGTTGTTGTTTTGCAGTGAGCATTTTGAACTGAAACACACGGAGCTTCACTTCATTCAGAATTTGCAAGTCAAGTTCCTGTGAGACGGAGGTTTGATTTAATAGGATTTCCATAAAACATGAGAGGAAAAAAAACATCAATATTAATGATGTCATTTAAAAAGAAATAACACTTCAAAATACTATTTAAATAAATATTCCCAAATGTGAAGTAATCGTTAACGTTCATCCTTCACTTCTTTATGTTGGTAGCTGAGAGTATTTAGAAATATATATTTAACATAATTATTTATTTAATGTTCTTTATTAATAATACATTTTATTTGCTATATATAATAATTATATGATAGACGGAAACATCCCTCCAGAACACTCCGGAACCCTCCAGAACCCTCCAGAACCCAACCCTCCTGCGCGGAGCACAGCAGAGCTCTGCTGTAGTCAGCAGCTGGCCGCTGTGACCGTTCTCGCGCCTCACCGTTTCCTTTTATTTTTTCAACGCAGACCTTTTTTCTTTTTTGGGGTTAATCATTCAGGGCTAATCACAGGGTTCGTACGGTCATGGAAAACCTGGAAGTCATGGAATTTTAAAATGGTCATTTCCAGGCCTGAAAAAGTCATGGAAAAAACTTAAATCATAAAAGTTTGGGAAAAGTCATGGAAATTTATTGTAATCACATGTTCATTTACTTCGAGTTTGAAATAATTTATATGTTATTAAAAGAAAGACGCTCAAATATTAGCCGGCGTACACTCTTAATACGTAAAATGTTCTAAATGTTTCATGTTTTTACCAAGATTTCATATTTGGTCATGGAAATTTGGTTTAAAGTCCTGGAAAAGTCTTGGAAAAGTCATGGAAATCCATCGGTCAAAATGTGTAAGAACCCTGTAATCAGCCCCGGGTGTTTTAGCATAGCGACGCCACTGGCGCCGACCCGCTTCACGCCGGGCCTGATGCCACGCCGGCAGTTTAATATCCACAAAACAGAAAGAACACCAAGTGGGGGCGGCTGGGAGGGAGGAGGGAGAGAGAGAGAGCGAGAGAGAGAGTGTCTGTGTGTGTGTGTGTGTGTGTGTGTTAGTTTGTGTCTGGCTATTTATTTAACAAGGAAGTCCCGGGTGGAGAGCAGAGAGGGGCCGGGGCAGTGTGTGTAACATCAGGCCAGACTCTGGCTGGAGTTCAGGTTTTATAAACACATTGGAGACCTGGATGCTTTTAAACCACGGTGGTGTTCTAACGGTGTTGTTTGTTCTGTGGTGGAGGAGGAGCTGCCGTTTGCACCTCTTTTTATTAGGTAAAACATGTTTTACTTTGTAATTTTTTTTTTGTTTGTTATTATTATTTTAAACAACCTGATTTTTTTAAGAAACGGTGTAAAGGCTAAGAAAATGTAAATAAAGTTTTTTTCAGAAATAAAAATAAAATATCTCTCTCTCTTTCCCCCCCTCTCTCTCTCCCTCCCTTTGTCTCTCTCTCTCTCCCTCTGGAAACGCTCACTTCCCCCCGTGAGGTCTCACACTTTGTTGGCACTTCCTCTGCATCCCTGTGTGTCTTCTCCCTCCTTATGGATTCCTCCCTCCTTATGGATACCTCCTTCCTCATGGATCCCTCCCTCCTTATGGATTCCTCCCTCCTCATGGATTCCTCCCTCCTTATGGATTCCTCCCTCCTCATGGATTCCTCCCTCCTCACAACCTCCAGTGTCTCCGTCTTTGTCCAGAGACATTCCAGCCGGAGGCCACAGAGGCGCCTTGTGGAGGAAAGGCCACGTCAACAAGAGCCGCTCTGTCCTCAGGACGGCGTGACCCTCTGTGAGGAGACGAAGGGACGGAGGCATGACCCTCTCGGAGGAGACGAGGAGACGGAGGCGTGACCCTCTGTGAGGAGATGGAGGCGTGATCCTCTGTGAGAAGACGAGGAGACGGAGGTGTGACCCATGATCCTCCTCACAGAGGGTTAGGGTTAGAGAGTCTCGTCTAAAGAGTGAAGTTGAGTGAAGTCGATAAAGAGGATAGAAGTCGATCAGGGGGATAGAAGTCGATCAAGGTGATAGAAGTGATATTTCCATGACCAAATATGAAATCTTGGTAAAAACATGAAACATTTAGAACATTTTACGTATTAAGAGTGTACCCCGGCTAATATTTGAGCGTCATTCTTTTAAAAACATATTAATTATTTCAAACTCGGTGTAAATGATAGTGTGAATTTTCTACCTTGGAGGAAGGATTACCGACTTCTTGGATCCTGTTAAGTATCTTCTTTAAATGAGTTAAATCTGCTAAGTTACTGTTGTATCTCCTGTTTTTAAGCTCCTAGATTGTCAGTCTGTGTTGTTCAAGATTTCTTTTGGGTGAGAAGTGTTTCCAGCCACTGTGAGCAGAAGCTGCACTGATTGGACGATCGCTCATCATCTGGTTTCAATAGAGCGTCATGTGAATACCAAAAGGGCCGCTGATTAACGCGGCTGGAGGTAATTAGGACAACTGTCCATAACCGGATTGGTCTACAGGCGCCAGCTGAGGCGTCGTGTGACTCATCGGACGAAGACTCGGAGGACAAAGACACAGGAGTCTTTCCCTGGAGTCAAGACTCGGAGGACAAAGACACAGGAGTCTTTGGCTGGAGTCAAGACTCGGAGGACAAAGAAACAGGAGTCTTTGGCTGGAGTCAAGACTCGGAGGACAAAGACACAGGAGTCTTTCCCTGGAGTCAAGACTCGGAGGACAAAGACACAGGAGTCTTTGGCTGGAGTCAAGACTCGGAGGACAAAGACACAGGAGTCTTTGGTTGGAGTCAAGACTCGGAGGACAAAGACACAGGAGTCTTTGGCTGGAGTCAAGACTCGGAGGACAAAGAAACAGGAGTCTTTGGCTGGAGTCAAGACTCGGAGGACAAAGACACAGGAGTCTTTGGTTGGAGTCAAGACTCAAGGACAAAGACACAGGAGTCTTTCCCTGGAGTCAAGACTCAAGGACAAAGACACAGGAGTCTTTGGTTGGAGTCTTCGGGGTGGCTGAGTATTACACCACTTTGTGAATATGTGTGTGTTTTCCATACCTGTGCATATTTCTACTCGTAGTTACTATAGGACTCGTTCCTCCTCTGTTCTCCTTCTACCCGTTCTACTCACACCCAGCACCTCGTCACAGGAGCCTCTGGACCTGTCAGTCTGCCAACCGCAAGGCCGCCTTCATCTCTGGCTGCTCTCTCCTTCAGTCTGGACCTCACCTGACAACACGTCTACCGGCTGCTCTCTCCTTCAGTCTGGACCTCACCTGACAACACGTCTACCGGCTGCTCTCTCCTTCAGTCTGGATCTCACCTGACAACACGTCTACCGGCGGCTCTCTCCTTCAGTCTGGACCTCACCTGACAACACGTCTACCGGCTGCTCTCTCCTTCAGTCTGGACCTCACCTGACAACACGTCTACCGGCTGCTCTCTCCTCGGCCTTCTCCTTCAGTCACACACCCAGACCCTCTGGTCGGGGGGGAGGTACAGGTTTACTCATCTCCCCAAATGGTGTTTCTCTCTCTCCCCGCTGACTTTTGAGTTTCGTGCGGTGACGGTTCCTCATCCGGCTCAGCTACACATTGTTGTTCTCTACGTCTTCCTGGTTCTTTGGGAGACTTCTTGGAGGAGCTGGACGTCCTCCTGTCCAACTTCCCGGAGGACGGCCCCCCGCTCATCCTTCTGGTGACTTGAACATCCAGACTGAGGAGTCATGTGATCTCTTACTCTTACTGTCCTCCTTTAACCTCTCACTCAGCCCCTCCCCTCCTGCTCACAAAGCGGTAACCAGCTTGACTACATTTTCCCTAGAGACTGCTCGACCTCTGACCTCACTGTAACTCCTCTGCATGTCTCTGATCACTACTTCACCTCTCTCTCTCTCTCTCTCTGGTACTGATAACCCACCCGTATCTACTGACTCTGTACCTGTACGACGCAACATTCGCACCCTCTGTCCTCCTCTCTGGCCTCCTCTGTCCTCCTCTCTGGCCTCCTCTCTGGCCTCCTCTCTGGCCTCCTCTCTGGCCTCCTCTGTCCCTCCTCTCTGTCCTCCTCTCTGGCCTCCTCTGTCCCTCCTCTCTGGCCTCCTCTGTCCCTCCTCTCTGGCCTCCTCTGTCCCTCCTCTCTGGCCTCCTCTGTCCCTCCTCTGTCCCTCCTCTCTGGCCTCCTCTGTCCTATCCTCTCTGGCCTCCTCTCTGGCCTCCTCTGTCCCTCCTCTCTAGCCTCCTCTCTGGCCTCCTCTCTGGCCTCCTCTCTGTCCCTCCTCTATGGCCTCCTCTGTCCTATCCTCTCTGGCCTCCTCTGTCCCTCCTCTCTGGCCTCCTCTGTCCTCCTCTGTCCCTCCTCTCTGGCCTCCTCTGTCCTCCTCTGTCCTCCTCTGTCCCTCCTCTCTGTCCCTCCTCTCTGGCCTCCTCTGTCCTATCCTCTCCCCTCCTCTGACTCCTTCTCCCTCATGCAGCCTAACTCTGCTGCAGACACTCTCCTCTCGTCCCTGTCTTCATCTCTTGATTCTCTTTGTCCTTTAAGACACGACGGTCCTCCAGTCCTCTCCTCCCTGGTCGTCTGACTCGGTGCTCTTGAGCCAACTTGTGAGCGACGGAGAGGAAATGGCGCAAATCGAATCAAGTGGAAGACCTGCTCTGCTATCAAGCTCTCCTCTCCTCCTTCTCTCCTGTCGCAGCAGCCAGAAGCTCTTTCTACCTGACAACATGCAGTCTTCCTTCTCTAACCCAAAAAGCTCTTCTGTATCTTCTCCAACCTCCTTGATCCCCCGAGTACCCGTCATCCTTCCTCCCTTTTGCCACTTTGTCGACTACTTTACAAACAAGATGGACGACATACGCTCCTCCTTTACTAATCCATCCTCTATCACTTCACCTACACCAACTCCTTCATCCCCCTCTCTTTCCTCGTTTACCCCCCTCCCAGTCAAGTTCTTAGCTTGGTGACCTCTGCTCGACCGACCAGCTGACCCTTGACCCCGTCCCGTCTCACATCCTCCAGGCTGTGGCTCCTGACCTTCTGACCTTTCTCACCATCTTATTAACAGCTCCCTCTCAACTGGCTGTTTCCCCAATTCTCTGGAGGAGGAGAGTCAACCCTCTCCTGAAGAAACCCACGCTCGACCCGTCTGAAGTCAGCAACTACAGACCGCTCTCTCTTCTTTCCTTTCTTTCCAAAACTCTGGAGCGAGCTGTCTTTAACCAAGTGTCCTCCTGTCACCACGGCAACGACCTTCTGGACCCCCACCAGTCTGGATTCAAGGCCGGCCAACAGAGACGGCCCTCCTTGCTGAGCAGCTTCACTCTGCTAGAGCATCCTCTCTCTCCTCTGTCCTTATCCTTCACTCTGCTAGAGCATCCTCTCTCTCCTCTGTCCTTATCCTTCACTCTGCTAGAGCATCCTCTCTCCTCTGTCCTTATCCTTCACTCTGCTAGAACAGCCTCTCTCTCCTCTGTCCTTATCCTTCACTCTGCTAGAGCATCCTCTCTCTCCTCTGTCCTTATCCTTCACTCTGCTAGAGCAGCCTCTCTCCTCTGTCCTTATCCTTCACTCTGCTAGAGCAGCCTCTCTCCTCTGTCCTTATCCTTCTAGACCTTTCTGCCACATTTGACACCGTGAACCACCAGATCCTTCTCTCTTCTCTTCAGGACCTGGGATCTCAGGCACAGCACTCGCTCTTTTCTCTTCCTACCTCACCAACCGCACTTACCGGGTAACTTGGAGAGGATCTGTATCTGATCCTTGTCCTCTCACTACTGGGGTTCCTCAAGGCTCCGTCCTGGGTCCCCTCCTCTTCTCTCTGTACACCAATTCTCTCGGCTCTGTCATTCGTTCGCATGGCTTCTCCTACCACAGCTATGCCGATGACATCCAACTGATCTTCTCGTTCCCACCGTCCGAAACACAGGTGGCGGTGCGAATCTCTGCCTGTCTGACCGACATCTCTCAGTGGATGTCTGCACACCACCTGAAGATCAACCCTGACAAGACCGAGCTACTGTTCCTTCCAGGGAAAGGTTCCCCCACTCACGACCTGACCACCACCTTCAACAGCTCCGTGTTGGCCCCTACCCTGACTGCCAGGAGCCTCGGGGTGACGCTAGACAGTCAACTCTCCCTGACGGCCAACATCGCTGCGACAGCGTTCCTGTAGGTACATGCTGCACAACATCTGGAGAACACTGCCTCTTCTTACCCAGTAGGCGGCGCAGGTTCTGGTCCAGGCTCTGGTCATTTCGCGCCTCGACTACTGCAACTCTCTTCTGGCTGCTCTACCTGCTAAGGCCATCCGGCCTCTGCAGCTCATCCAGAATGCAGCAGCTCGACTGATCTTCAGCCTCCCGAAATTCACCCACACCACTCCACTCCTCCACCCACACCACTCCGCTCCTCCGCTCTCTCCATGGTTACCGGTGGAGCAGCATCCTCTTCAGAACATTGGTTCTTGGTACCGTGCTCTGAACGGATCGGCCCCGTCTACATCCTGGATGTGGTCACACCGTACACCCCGGCACGTTCGCTCCGCTCGGCAACAGCCAACCGACTTGTGACTCCGTCACCTCGAGCTAATCACTCGAAATCCAGACTGTTTGCTGTCCTGGCTCCTGATTGGTGGAGCCAGCTCCCCACTGACATCAGGACAGCAGAAAGTCTCTACATCTTCCGCCGAAAACTGAAAACGCACCTTTTCCGACTATATCTGGATTAAACACAGACTTGCACTTTGGTAGCACTTGAATGGCTCTTATTGTGGTACTTTAGTAGTTTGACTATGATGAGGAAATGTTACTTTCTGTATTCTTGTTGTTCTTAGTTTGTACTCTAGGTTGAAATGCACTTATTGTAAGTCGCTTTGGATAAAAGCGTCTGCTAAATGACATGTAATGTAATAGTAAGTCGATCAAGGTGATAGAAGTCGATCAGCGGGATAGAAGTCAATGAGGGGGATAGAAGTCGATTAGCGGGATAGAAGTTGATTAGGGGGATAGAAGTTGATAAGGAGGATAGAAGGGTAAGGTCTTCCTTTCTGAACTTACGCAAAGCTTCATACCCTCATCTCTTGATGGCATACCCTGATCTTTTGATGGCATACCCTCATCTCTGAATGGCGTGCCCTCATCTTTTGATGGCATACCCTCATCTCTGGATGGTGTGTCCTTATCTTTTGATGGCATACCCTCATCTCTGGATGGCGTGTCCTTATCTTTTGATGGCATACCCTCATCTCTGGATGGCGTGCCCTCATCTCTTGATGACATACCCTGATCTCTAGATGACATACCCTCATCGCTTGATGACATACCCTCATCGCTTGATGACATACCCTCATCTCTTGATGACATACACTCATCTCCGGATGGCGTGCCCTCATCTCTTGATGACATACCCTCATCTCTTGATGACATACCCTTATCTCTTGATGGCATATCCTCATCTCTTGACGGCACACCCTCATCTCTAGATGACATACCCTCATCTTTTGATGACATACCTTCATCTCTGGATGGCGTGCCCTAATCTCTGGATGACATACCCTCATTGTTTGATGACATACCCTCATCTCTGGATGGCGTGGCGTGTCCTTATCTTTTGATGGCATACCCTCATCTCTGAATGGCGTGCCCTCATCTTTTGATGACATACCCTCATCTCTAGATGACATACCCTCATCGCTTGATGACATACCCTCATCTCTTGATGACAAACCCTCATCTCTTGATGGCATACCCTCATCTTTTGATGACATACCTTCATCTCTGGATGGCGTGCCCAGATCTCTTGATGGCATACCCTCATATCTTGATGGCATACCCTCATCTCTTGATGGCATACCCTCATCTCTTGATGACATACCCTCATCTCTTGATGACATACCTTCATCTCTGGATGGCGTGCCCAGATCTCTTGATGGCATACCCTCATATCTTGATGGCATACCCTCATATCTTGATGGCATACCCTCATCTCTTGATGGCATACCCTCATCTCTTGATGACATACCCTCATCTTTTGATGACATACCTTCATCTCTGCATGGCGTGCCCTAATCTCTTGATGACATACCCTCATCTCTTGATGACAAACCCTCATCTCTTGATGGCATACCCTCACCTCTTGATGACATACCCTCATCTTTTGATGACATACCTTCATCTCTGCATGGTGTGCCCTAATCTCTTGATGACATACCCTCATCTCTTGATGACATACCCTCATCTTTTGATGACATACCTTCATCTCTGGATGGCGTGCCATAATCTCTGGATGACATACCCTCATCGTTTGAAGACATACCCTCATCTCTGAATGGCGTGCCCTCATCGTTTGATAACATACCCTCATCTCTGGATGGCATGTCCTTATCTTTTGATGACATACCCTCATTTCTGGATTGCATACCCTCATATATGGATGTTGTGCCCTCATATTGCCCATCTAGAGAGCTGCGCTCACTAAATGCAGGGCTACTTGTAGTTCCTAGAGTCTTAAAAGGTAGGAGGAGCCAGAGCCTTTAGTTATCAAGCTCCTCCTCTTTTATGTTTAGGATACACTGAGCTCCTCTCTCCTCTCCTCTCCTCTCTCCTTATGGACGCTTAGAAGACACTGAGCTCTCCTCTCCTCTCTCCTTATGGACGTTTAGGAGACACTGAGCTCCTCTCTCCTTATGGACCTTTAGGATATACTGAGCTCCTCTCTCCTCTCCTTATGAACCTTTAGGATATACTGAGCTCCTCTCTCCTCTCTTTATGGATGTTTAGGATACACTGAGCTCCTCTCTCCTCTCTTTATGGATGTTTAGGATACACTGAGCTCCTCTCTCCTCTCTTTATGGACGCTTAGGAGACACTGAGCTCCTCTCTCTCATCTCTCCTTATGGACGTTTAGGATACACTGAGCTCCTCTCTCTCCTTATGGACGTTAGGATACACTGAGCTCCTCTCTCCTTATGTACACTTAGGATACACTGAGCTCCTCTCCTCTCTCCTTATGGATGAATGTTCATCTCTCTATCCCACATGACTAACTCTGTCTTCTTTTCCGACTATATCTGGATTAAACACAGATTATCACTTTAGTAGCACTTGAATGGCTCTTATTGTGGTACTTTAGTAGTTTGACTATGATGAGGAAAATGTTACTTTCTGTATTCTTGTTGTTCTTAGTTTGTACTCTAGGTTGAAATGCACTTATTGTAAGTCTCTCTGGATAAAAGCGTCTGATAAATGACATGTAATGTAATGTCATCTTCACTGAATGTGTTTTAACTCTAATCTGTCTTCTGGTCACATGACCTCTATGACACCTGTCCACCTGGGGAGGCTCCTCCTCTTCTCTCCTCAAGAGTTATTTGGGAGTTGTTCCTGATCCATGTGAGTCAAAGGTCAAAGGTCAGGGTGTCTATGTACAGATTGTAAAGCCTCTGAGACACATTAGCAATGTGTGAAAATGGGCTCTACAGATAAAGCGAAGTGAAGGAGAAGTCTCAAAGGTACCAGCTGGTTTTATTATGACGAGCATCAGGACCAACAGACGCATTATTGCAAAGGTCAGGAACACAGAACACGAGAATCACACGCGTGTTACAGAAACCCGTCCGTGAGGAACATGTGAACACGAACACGAGAACACGAGAACAGAGGAAAGAACTTCATGAATCAAACTTCTAGGCTAAGATTATAAATCGTTCTTCATCTTTTCTTTGATAATAAAAACTTTTTGAGTTTTATCAAAAACGTTGTAAAAAAGATTTGAAGGAGATTTCCAGTGTTTTGTTCAGTGGCTGGAAATCCTTCTTCCTCCTGACCTCTGAGTGACCTCTGTGACCTCTGAGTGACCTCTGAGTGACGGGGACCGCCTCCCGGAGAGAAGAACCTCGGTACAAAAATAAAGAATGGTTCAGGACCGCAGGACTCGGGTCCCTCGGCCGGCGGGGGGTCTGGGTAGAAAAAACGGCGTTTGGCTTTCAGCGCCTCGGGGTCGCCCGGTGAAGGTCACCATCAACTGCATAAAACTACCCCCCCCCCCCCCCCCACACCGCCTTACTGGGGAGGCGGGATCTCATGAACTTATTCATATATTGGTATCTGAAAACAGGATTAAGGAATAAAGGAGAAAGAATAAAGAATAGAGAATAGAGGACAGAGGATAGAGGACAGAGGATAGAGGACAGAGGACAGAGGACAGAGGACAGAGGATAGAGGATAGAGGACAGAGGATAGAGAATAGAGGATAGAGGACAGAGGATAGAGGACAGAGGATAGAGGATAGAGGACAGAGGACAGAGGACAGAGGATAGAGGATAGAGGATAGAGGATAGAGGATAGAGGACAGAGGATAGAGGACAGAGGATAGAGGATAGAGGATAGAGGATAGAGGATAAAGGATAGAGGATAGAGGACAGAGGATAGAGGATAGAGGATAGAGGATAGAGGATAGAGGACAGAGGATAGAGGATAGAGGAGGCGGCCAGCAGGACGTCTCCAGAGATTAAAACAAATTCTTTATGATTCATCTCTGAATCTGTTATTCTGTTACGTTCAGCTCCTCGTATCGTTTTAAAGAACAGAGAAAGTTAGGCAAACAATTCAGTCATGGAAAGAATAATAATAATAATAATATTAATGATAATAATAATGATAACGTTGTGATAATGAAACTAAAGTAAATTCTGTATTTCAACGTCTCCCAGGCACCTCGGACCCCCGGACCCCCCAGAAGGCGAGACGAGTCGCTCAGCCCCCCCCCCCCCCCAAACCAAAGTCCCCAGTAGCGTGTTGTTGTAGCCGTTAGCACCTCTTGTCATCGCTCCCTGTAAATGTCCGACAGACACCCCCCCCCCTTAGGGGGGCACGTAGGGCGGCGGGGATCTGTAGGGGGTCATGTTCTTGGGCCGCGAGCCCTTGCCCTCCATGGGGTGCTGAAGGGCGGCGGCGGCTGGTAGGGCGGCGCATTGGGGTCCTCGTCCCGCAGGGCGCGGTACTCGCCCAGCGGCTCGGGGGGGCGCGCCCTCTGCCGCGGCGGGGTACTCGGGGGGGGGCAGCGGCGGCTTCTCCTCCTGCAGGATCAGCGGCGCGCCGGAGGAGGGCGGCGGCTTGGAGTCGTCCAGCTCGTCGGCGAAGATGATGGGCACGCCCTTCTTGATGAAGGTGGCCTGGTCCTCCACGCTCAGCTTGCCCGTCCTCTTCTTGCGGTAGCAGATCATCGCCACCAGGCCCGCCGCCAGCAAGATGGCCGCCACCACCACGGCGGGGATCACCGTGTGCAGGTACACGCTGCCGGGCGCTTGCCGCCGGCGCCGAGCCAGCGTGACGGCGGCCGCCGGGCGCCACGCCTCCGGCGGATGAAGGAGGCGCCGCAGGCGGCGCGCCCGCCGCCCGGACCTCCAGCGCCCGGAACTCCGGCTCCAGCGCGTGCCGGAGGCCCCGCGATGGCCGGCCGTCGGCGCCGCCCAGCGCCCGGCTCATGGCGGCGATCTGCTCGCGGGGGCAGGGCTGCGTGGGCAGGCTGCCGTTGGTCCACTCCACCACGATGGAGCCCTGGCTGACGCCCAGCAGGCTGACCGCGCTGCCGTTGCGGTCGCCCAGCGCCGCCGCCAGCTTCTTCACCAGCAGGATCTTCCTCTGGAGGTCGCCGGTGACGGAGCGGGCGTCGCCCTCCAGCCGCGCCCAGAACGCCACGGGGCTGCGGTCGTTGAGCGGCCGGCGGCTCACGCGCACCTCGAAGGCGTCCACGGCGCTCCGGCCGCCCTTGTCCGTGGCGTGCATGAAGAACTCGTGCTTGCCGGCGTGCTCGCCGCCCGGCAGGCCGTACAGCAGCTGGCTGGTGGCGTTGAACCGGATCCAGGGGGCGTCGGCCTCGCCGTGGTTCTGCCGCAGCGCCAGGCGCAGCTTGTCCGTGGTGCCGTCCTCCTTGTCGAAGAACGTGTCCGACGGGATCTTGACCTCGAAGTAGGTCCCGACCAGCGCGCCCACCTGGTCGATGGGGTTCCTCAGGACCGGCTTCTCGTTGCGCGGCTCGGCGGCGGCGGCCGGCGCGGAGGGCTCGGCTTCTCTGGGCGCCGCAGTGGTTTTGGGTCTCTTGGGTTTCCTCGTGGGCCTCCTGGTGGGCGTGGCGGGCGGCGCGGCGGGCGGCGTGGCGGTTGCCTCCGCGTACGTCGGCCTGGTGACGGTGGGCTGGATGGAAACGGCGCCCGTCGTCTCCGCCACCCTGGTGGGTCGAGGCGGAGCCGGGGTCGGGGTGTGGGCGACGGGGTCCCGGACTCTGATGGTGGGCTTGCCCGGTAGGGGGACGGGGCCTCTCGCCGGGGGGGCGGAGCTCTCGGTCGGCGCGGCGACGGAAGGCGACGAGGCGGTCGGGACGATCCTCGCCGGAGGCTCCGCCACGTTGGTCGGAGGCGGCGCCGTCAGCGCCGGCGTGGGCGTGTTGTTCAGCTGGCGCCGCGCCCGCTTGGGGGCGCCGGGCTTCTTGTTGGCGATGTGCCAGCCCACCACCGGGTAGCCCAGCGCCGCCGACATGGCGCCCTCCTTCGCCGGACCGCGGACGCCGTGGATGTCGGGGACCGAGCTCTGGTCCAGAGAGCAGCCCAGCTTCCAGGACAGCAGGGCGCCGGTCTCCACCACCTGGGGTCAGGGGCAGAGGTCAGAGGTCACAAGTCAGGGGCAGAGGTCAGGGGTCAGGGGCAGAGGTCACAGGTCAGAGGTATTTGCTTCATGAGTTAGAGCTGCATTCTCTCTCCTGGCCCCCAGGGGGCGACTCTGGTTGTATAGAAGTCAGCTCACCTTCTTGGCGTTGCCCGGCCCGGCCATGAAGGCCGACATGTCGAACAGCCGGTTGTTGACCACGGGGAGGAGCCTCATCTGCCGGGGCTCCACCCCCGAGAAGCGGCTCATGGCCTCCAGGAGGCGGAGCCTCCGCCGGGCGCTCATGGCGGCGAGGTCGGCGTCCAGGATGACGGTCAGCAGCGTGACGGGCCGCTCGGCGCCGCACGCCGAGGGGGAGGCGGCCTCGGGGTCCGGCCGCTCGTCGGGGCGCACCTCGATGGAGAACGCCGAGGAGGAGGAGGAGGAGGCCACGGAGACGAAGAGGAGGCCCCGGTCCTCCTCCAGGGGGACCCCCCCCAGGGACCGCAGGCCCGGCTCCCACAGCAGCCACGAGGGCAGAGAGGCCCCGCCCACCAACGACACCTGGGGGGGCGGGGCAGACTCAGAACACAGGGGACGGACCGGACCGGGACCAGGACCAGGACCAGGACCAGGACCGACACCAGGACCAGAACCGGGACCAGGACCAGGACCAGGACTAGGACCAGGACCAGGACCGAGACCAGGACCAGGACCGAGACCGAGACCAGGACCAGGACCAGGACTAGGACCGGGACCAGAACCGGGACCAGGACCAGGACCGAGACCAGGACCAGGACCGAGACCAGGACCAGGACCAGGACTAGGACCGGGACCAGGACCAGGACCAGGACCAGGACCGAGACCAGGACCAGGACCGAGACCAGGACCAGGACCAGGACTAGGACCGGGACCAGAACCGGGACCAGGACCAGGACCAGGACCAGGACCGGGACCGGGACCAGGACCAGGACCGAGACCAGGACTAGGACCGGGACCAGAACCGGGACCAGGACCAGGACCGGGACCGGGACCAGGACCAGGACCAGGACCGGGACCGGGACCAGAACCGGGACCAGGACCAGGACCAGGACTAGGACCGGGACCAGGACCAGGACCGGGACCAGGACCAGGACCAGGACCAGGACAGGACCGGGACCAGGACCAGGACCAGAACCGGGACCAGGACCAGGACCAGGACTAGGACCGGGACCGGGACCGGGACCAGGACCAGGACCGGGACCAGGACCAGGACCGGGACCGGGACCAGAACCGGGACCAGGACCAGGACCAGGACTAGGACCGGGACCAGGACCGGGACCGGGACCGGGACCAGGTCCTCTTTATTCATCTCATTATGTTATTGAGGAAGAGAAATAAAGGTCAGAGGAGGAGGAAGAGGAGGAGGAAGAGGAGAGGAGAGGAGGAGAGGAGGAGGAGGAAGAGGAGAGGAGGAGAGGAGGAGGAGGAGGAGGAAGAGGAGGAGAGGAGGAGATGAGGAGGAGAGGAGGAGGAGGAGAAGAAGGAGGAAGAGGAGAGGAGGGGGAGAGGAGGAAGAGGAGGAAGAGGAGAGGAGGAGAGGAGGAGGAGGAGGAGAGGAGAGAGGAGGAGAGGAGGGAGAGGAGGAGAGGGGAGGAGAGGAGAGGGAGGAGAGGAGAGGGAGGAGGGAGGAGGAGAGGAGAGAGGAGGAGAGGAGAGGAGGAGAGGAGAGGAGAGGAGAGAGGGAGGGAGGAGGAGGAGGGGAGGAGGAGGGGAGGAGGGAGGAGAGGAGGGAGAGAGGAGAGGAGGGAGAGAGGGAGAGAGAGGGAGAGAGAGGAGAGGGAGGAGGAGAGAGGAGAGGAGAGGAGAGGGAGGAGGGAGAGAGGAGGGAGGAGGAGAGGGAGAGAGGAGGAGAGGGAGAGGAGAGGAGAGAGAGGAGGGGAGGAGGAAGAGGGAGAGGAGAGAGGGAGGGAGGAGGAGGAGAGGAGGAGGAGAGAGAGGGGAGAGGGGAGAGGGAGGAGGAGGAGGAGAGGGAGAGAGGAGGAGGGAGGAGAGGAGAGAGAGGAGAGAGGGAGAGGAGGAGAGGAGAGAGGAGGGA
>CM070109.1:80936-90936 GCA_036178185.1 Liparis tanakae | reverse complement strand
GACTCACCTTGACGATATCGCCCAGGTAAACGTCCTCCATCTTGGTCGGCACCGTCATCTGGAAGATCCGCCCCACGACCGCCGAGGAGTCCGGGAAGGCGGTGGCCGCCGGGTCGGGCTCAGGCTCCGCCTCCAGAGCCGGAACGCCTTCCGTGGCGTCCCTGAAGTCCTGGAGGAGCGAGGAGTGCATGGAGGCCTCCAGGTGGCGCCCTGCGCCCGGCCCCTCCCCCCTGAGCATCCCGTCCGGCGCCGCGTCGATCTCGATCTCACCGCCGGCCCCCGACGCCGCGGGGAGCCGGACCAGCAGCAGGCCCAGCAGCAGGACCCGGGCCAGACTGGGCCGGGGGGGGCGGAGCGCCATGCCTCCTCCGCTGTCGGCCAATGGCGGCGGGAGGAACCGAGTCAAGACAGGAAGTCAAATGGGGGGGGTCCTCCTTCTCTAATCCTGTTTCCCTCCTGCTCCTCTTCCTCCTGCCTCAGAGGCTCAGGAGCCCATCGGGTCGCCTTGAGAGATCTGTGGAGACGGACAGAAGGTCAGGGGGGGGCAGCTCCAGACACCTGGAGCGTAAGCTCCTCCCACTGGGGGGGGCAGCTCCAGACACCTGGAGCGTAAGCTCCTCCCACTGGGGGCGCAGCTCCAGACACCTGGAGCGTAAGCTCCTCCCACTGGGGGCGCAGCTCCAGACACCTGGAGCGTAAGCTCCTCCCACTGGGGGGGGGGCAGCTCCAGACACCTGGAGCGTAAGCTCCTCCCACTGGGGAGGGGGGCAGCTCCAGACACCTGGAGCGTAAGCTCCTCCCACTGGGGAGGGGGGCAGCTCCAGACACCTGGAGCGTAAGCTCCTCCCACTGGGGGGGGGCAGCCAACATGCGGAGAGACTTTCTTGGAGCCTCTAATGAATGCAGACCTCCTCTATTGTGAGGTCAGTGTGTGTGTGTGTGTGTGTGTGTGTGTGAGTGTGTGTGTCTCCATTGTGCAGCGTGGAGGGGTTTGTTATTCATACGGCTCATTCATGGAGGAGAGGATCCCCACTGTGTATGTGTGTGCGTGTGTGTGTGTGTGTGTCTGTGTGTGTGTGTGTATGTGTGTGTGTGTCTGTGTGCGTATGTGTGTATGTGTGTGTGTCTGTATGTGTGTATGTATGTGTGTCTGTGTGTGTATGTGTGTATGTATGTGTGTGTATGTGTGTGTGTATGTGTGTGTCTGTGTGTGTATGTGTGTATGTATGTGTGTGTGTCTGTATGTGTGTGTCTGTGTGTGTATGTGTGTGTGTCTGTGTGTGTGTCTGTGTGTGTATGTGTGTATGTATGTGTGTGTGTATGTGTGTGTATGTGTGTATGTATGTGTGTGTGTCTGTATGTGTATGTATGTGTGTGTCTGTGTGTGTGTCTGTGTGTGTATGTGTGTGTGTGTCTGTGTGTGTGTCTGTGTGTGTATGTGTGTCTGTGTGTGTCTGTGTGTGTGTCTGTGTGTGTGTGTGTGTGTGTGTGTGTGTCAGAACACAAATGACCCCACTACCCCCAAGAGGGCTTTTCATCAAGGAGAGAACGAGACGGATGGAAAGCAGGAACAAGAAAGAAATAAGAGAGAGAAATAAATAAAGAGAGAGAGAGAGAAAGAGAGAGAGAAAGAGCCCCTACGAGCCCCCCCCCCCCCCCGGGTCTCTCAGGATGTTTTTCTTTCTCTTTTTCCTCCACAGGCTTAAAAGGTGGGCCACACCCCCTTTAGCCCCCCCTCTCCACCCACTCACCTGTCAAACACAAAGCCAGTCTATTCATGAAGTAACAATAGGGCTGAGGATGGAGAGAGAGAGATAGAGAGACAGAGACAGAGAGAGAGATAGAGAGACAGAGGGAGAGAGACAAAAGACGTGTTCAGTGAGTTGAAGGATCTGGACGAGGGTGAAAAGAGGATAACTAAACGATCTAAACGGAGCCTCCTGATTGGTCGGCAAGTCAAATAACTTTATTACCCAGAGTAAGAGAAACAAGGAGGGGGGGGGTTACCGGGTGCCATGGCAACACCTTTTGTGTTTGAACCAGCACTTAACAACGTGTGCCTCCTCCCATTGGCTCCTTCATGTAGTGTTTATGTGTGTGTGTGTGTGTGTGTGTGTGGGGGGGGTTGTGTGTGTGTGTTTGTGTGTGTGTTTGTGTGTGTGTGTGTGGGGGGGGGGGGGGGGTCATGTACCTTTATATATCGTTGTTACTTTTGAAACCATCTGGCGTTTAGAATCTGACGCTCAGTGAACACAAGACGTGTCCGAGTTCTGTCCCCCCCGAGTGGAGTTCTGTCCCCCCGAGTGGAGCTCTGTCCCCCCCTGTCAACGCTCAGCCCCAGAGTCACAGCTGACCACTCTATTCTTGGAGAGGGGCGGGCTTCACATTCCTGTTGGGGAAGTCCAGACTGACAGCTGACACTGTAAGACCCAGACCCCTACCCCCAGAGACCTGGACCCCAGAGACCCCTACCCCCAGAGACCTGGACCCCCAGAGACCCCTACCCCCAGAGACCTGGACCCCAGAGACCCCTACCCCCAGAGACCTGGACCTCCCGAGACCCCTACCCCCAGAGACCTGGACCCCCAGAGACCTGGACGCCCCAGAGAGACCTCGACCCCCAGAGACCTGGACCCCCAAAGAGACCTGGACCCCCAAAGAGACCTGGACCCCCAGAGACCTGCATCCCCGAGAAACCTGGACCCCCCAGAGACCTGGACCGCCCCAGAGAGACCTGGACCCCCCAGAGAGACCTGGACCCCCCAGAGACCTGCATCCCCCAGGAGACCAGGAAAGGAGACAAGGAGAGGAGAGAGAGGAGAAGAAAACAGACTCAATTCAGACGCAGTGAGATTCTCAGTGAAAGTTAAATGGAGATAAAAGTCATCCTGAGGAGATCAGAAGGAACAAGGAGGAGGAGGAGGAGGAGGAGGAGGAGGAGGAGGAGGAGGAGCTCCTTAAAGGGAACAACAAACACAGGAGAACTAAATTAAATTACAATAATCAATAAAACTAAAGCCGGAATTCGTTAAAAACACCAAAGTTCCGGCCGCTCCTCGAACGCACCAGCTGTGAGGAGGAGGAGGTGAGGAGGAGGTGAGGACATGAGGAGGCGAGACTGTCAGAAGCAGATGTGAACCTGAGGGGGGGATGTCCGTTCATGTGGATGCTTTGCTTTGGGGGACGGCAGGAGACGGAGGAGGAATCAGAGCCCCCCCCCCCCCCCCCACCCCCGCTGCTCCACATGTCCAAAGACCCACAAAATAAAAACAGGGACACAGAGTTGACATGAAGGTGGGGGGGGGGGGTCTGTATGTGTGTGTGTGTGTGTGTCTGTGTGTGTGTTTGGGTGTGTGTGTGTGTCTCTGTGTGTGTGTGTGTGTGTGTGTGTCTTGACTCCTCCCACTGTCTCTACATAGTTCCTGTGTGTCAGATGCTCTGGTGATGTGGTTTCTGTAGATGGCATTACTCTAGCATCAACACCACTGTAAAGAACCTCTGTTCTCTTTGATCGGGACTTGTCCTTTAACTCCACGTGAAGAACATCTCAAGGACTGTATTCTTCATCTACGTCAGATTTAAACAATCAGGAACATCTTGTCTCAAAAAGATGCAGAGAAATTGGTTCACACGTTTGTTACTTCGAGACTGGATTACTGCAACTCCTTATTATCAGGCTGCTCTATAAGTCTCTTAAATCAACTCCTTATTAGCAGGCTGCTCTATGAGTCTCTTAGGTCAACTCCTTATTATCAGGCTGCTCTATGAGTCTCTCAGGTCAACTCCTTATTATCAGGCTGCTCTATGAGTCTCTCAGGTCAACTCCTTATTATCAGGCTGCTCTATAAGTCTCTCAGGTCAACTCCTTATTATCAGGCTGCTCTATAAGTCTCTTAGGTCAACTCCTTATTATCAGGCTGCTCTATAAGTCTCTCAGGTCAACTCCTTATTATCAGGCTGCTCTATAAGTCTCTTAGGTCCCTCCAGTTGATCCAGAATGCTGCAGCTCGTGTTCTCACTAAACTAAGAACAGAGATCACATGACTCCTGCACTAGCTGCTCTGCACTGGCTCCCTGTAACATCAAGAATCACTTTTAAAATTCTTCTCTTAACCTACAAAGCCTTAATTGGTGATGCACCATCATATCTTAAGGAGCTTGTAGTACCGTATCGCCCCACCAGAGGGCTGCTCACTAAATGCGGGGCTACTTGTAGTTCCGAGAGTCTTAAAATGTAAAATGGGAGCCAGAGCCTTTAGTTATCAAGCTCCTCTTTTATGGAACCAGCTCCACCTTCAGTCCTGGAGGCAGACACAGTCACCACCTTCAAGAGTAGACTGAAGACTTTCCTCTTTGACAGAGCTGATAGTCAGGGCTGAGTCAGGTTCACCTGGTCCACACCTGGAGATGCTGCTAGAGGCTGAGAGGAGGGAGGACGCTAGGAGACACTGAGCTCCTCTCTCCTCTCCTCTCTCTTTATGGTTGTTTAGGATACACTGAGCTCCTCTCTCCTCTCCTTATGGATGAATCTTCATCTCTCCATCACACATGACTAACTCTGCTTTCTCCCCGGAGTCCTCTCTCCTCATGTGTGTGTGTATATTCAATTCAATTCAGTTTATTTGTATAGTCCATTTTCACAAATCACAAATGTGTCTCAGAGAGCTTTACAATCTTTACACATAGACATCCCTGACTTTTGACCTTTGACCTCACATCGGACCAGGAAAAACTCCCAAATAACCTTCAGGGGGAAAAAGTGAAGAACCCTTGAGGAGAGAACAGAGGAGGATCCTCTCCAGGATGGACAGAACAATAGATGTCATGTGACCAGAAGACAGATTTAGAGTTAAAATACATTCAAGGAATCTGACAGAGTTTATCAATAGTTCATATTTAGGCATATTCCACCATGGAGAGTTTGGAGACCTCCACCACCCATCAGGAGATGGATCTATGCCGTCTATGTGTGTGTGTGTACAGTTGTGTGTGTGTATAGGTGTGTGTGTGTGTATAGGTGTGTGTGTGTATAGGTGTGTGGTGTGTGTGTATAGGTGTGTCAAAGTCAAAGTTAAAATCAGTTTTATTTGTCAATTTTTCATACGTGCAAACATACAGAAGATTGAAATTGCGTTTCTCTTCTGTCCAACATAAAGTGATTTGTGCGACATATAGACAACATAAAGTGAATAGACAACATAAAATGAATAGGCAACATAAAGTGAATAGACAACATAAAGTGCAACATAGTAAAAAAACATGTAAACATATAGACAACATAAATTGGACGGGCAACATTCAGACATGTAAGTCTGAGGGAGGACGGGGTGGGGGGATGGGGAGAGAGTTCAGCTTCCTGACAGCCTGGTGGTGAAGCTGGTGGTGAAGTTGTTGGTCAGCCTGTTGGTGAAGCTGGTGGTGAAGCTGGTGGTGAAGCTGGTGGTGAAGCTGGTGGTGAAGCTGACAGCCTGGTGGTGAAGCTGGTGGTGAAGCTGAAGCTGGTGGTGAAGCTGGTGGTGAAGCTGTTGGTGAAGCTGGTGGTGAAGCTGACAGCCTGGTGGTGAAGCTGGTGGTGAAGCTGGTGGTGAAGCTGGTGGTGAAGCTGGTGGTGAAGCTGGTGGTGAAGTTGGTGGTGAAGCTGGTGGTGAAGCTGGAGGTGAAGCTGGAGGTGAAGTTGGTGGTGAAGCTGGAGGTGAAGCTGGTGGTGAAGCTGGAGGTGAAGCTGGAGGTGAAGCTGACAGCCTGGTGGTGAAGCTGTTGGTGAAGCTGGTGGTGAAGCTGGTGGTGAAGCTGTTGGTGAAGCTGTTGGTGAAGCTGTTGGTGAAGCTGGTGGTGAAGCTGGTGGTGAAGCTGGTGGTGAAGCTGGAGGTGAAGCTGGAGGTGAAGCTGGTGGTGAAGCTGGTGGTGAAGCTGGTGGTGAAGCTGTTGGTGAAGCTGGTGGTGAAGCTGTTGGTGAAGCTGTTGGTGAAGCTGGTGGTGAAGCTGGAGGTGAAGCTGGTGGTGAAGCTGGAGGTGCGAGCCCGGAGGCTCCGGTATCTCCTTCCCGAGGGCAGGAGGCTGAAGAGACCGTGTGAGGGGTGGCAGGGGTCACTCACTATGGTGGTCACTTTGCGGGTGAGGCGGGTGTTATATATGTCCTGCAGGGGGGGGGCTGTGCTCAGCGGGATGCTGCTCGAGGTGTTGTTGCCGACACGTACCGCTTGTGGCCTCTCACTGAGGAAGTCCAGCAGCCAGCTGCACAGTGAGGTGTTGAGGCCCAGCTGGTCCAGTTTGCAGATGAGTTGTTGTGGGATGATGGAGTTGAATGCTGAGCTAAAGTCTATGAACAGCATTCTAACATAGGAGTCTTTTTTGTCCAGGTGGGTGAGGGCTGGGTGGAGAGCAGAGCAGATTGCATCCTCCGTGGACCGTTTGGCCCGGTATGCGAACTGAAAGGGTCCAGGGTGGGGGGGGGGGGGGGGACTTGATGTGCGACATGACGAGTCACTCAAAGCACTTCATGATTATGGGGGTCAGGGCCACTGGACGATAGTCGTTGAAGCAGGACGGACTGGGTTTCTTTGGCACGGGTATGATGGTGGTTGCCTTGAAGCAAGATGGGACAACAGCTTGTCTCAGAGAAGTATTCAAGACGTCCGTGAAGACGTCCTTAAGCTCCTCTGCGCAGTCCTTCAGCACACCACCAGGGATGTTGTCTGGACCTGTTGCCTTGTGGGTGTTGATGGACGAGTCCTCTTCACGCTGGCAGCAGACAGGCACAGGACCTGGTCCTGGGGGGGGCGGAGTCTTGTGGGGACGAGTGCTGTTCTGTGCTTCGAACCGTGCAAACCAGCTGTAGAGGTTGTTGAGCAGAGAGATGTCGCTGCTCTGTGGCGTGGGTTTATAGTCTGATGGTCTGGACGCCCGTCCACAGGCTGCGTGTGTCTCTGCTGTCTTTAGAGTGCCGGGTTATCTTCTTTGTGTCGGACCTTTTTGCTTTCCTGATGCCGTGGGACAGGTTGTCTCTCGTCCCCAGCTCTGAAGACCTTGTTCCTGGTCCTCAGCAGCCGATGGACTTGCCCTGTTAGCCACGGCTTCTGGTTAGCGCGGGTGGTGATGGTCTTGACGTGGGTCACATCATCGATACACTTGCTGATGTAGGAAGTAACCGTGTCCGTGTACTCCCCATGTCTGTGTGGTCGCTGTCTGTGGCTGCCTGTTCAACATCCCCCAGTCTGTTGATTCAAAGCAGTCTTGGAGAGCGCAGGAGGCCCTCTGGCCACACAACCTGCTCCACAACCGGCCTGGAGACTTTCCCTCTGGGTCTGTATGCTGGCATTAGCATGACGGTGATGTGGGGGAGGGGGGGCCTTGTACGCTCCTTTGTGGGTTGTGTAGACCAGATCCAAAATGTTGTCTCCTCTTGTTGGGAAGTCAACATGCTGATGTAGTTTGGGAAGGACAGTCTTAAGATCTGCGTGGTTGAAATCTCCAGCAAAGACGGTGAAGCCGTCTGGGTGGGCCGTCTGTTGTTCGCCGATGGCCCGGTACAGTTCGCCAAGTGCCGCATTTCTATCGCTGTTGTTGGAGGTCGGGGGGATGTAAACAGCGACTAGCAGAATCGCCGTAAATTCCCTCGGCAGATAAAAAGGACGGCACCGTACGGTCATGAACTCCGCCAGTGGTGAGCAGTGTTTACATACCACGGCCGCACCCCGGCACCACGCGCCCCGGCACCACGCGCCCCGGCACCACGCTCCCCGGCACCACGCTCCCCGGCACCACGCGCCCCGGCACCACGCGCCCCGGCACCACGCGCCCCGGCACCACGCGCCCCGGATGTAAACACATATTCCGCCGCCGCGAGTTTTCCCTCCATCAGCGAGGGCTCTGTCGTGTATGTATATGTGTGTGTGTATATGTGTGTGTATACGTGCGTGTATGTATGTGTGTGTGTATATGTGTGTGTGTATAGGTGTGTGTGTGTATAGGTGTGTGTGTATAGGTGTGTGTGTATAGGTGTGTGTGTATATGTGTGTGTATATGTGTGTGTGTATATGTGTGTGTATAGGTGTGTGTGTATATGTGTGTGTATAGGTGTGTGTATATGTGTGTGTATAGGTGTGTGTGTATAGGTGTGTGTGTATGTGTGTGTTTGAACAGCTCATGGGAGAAAGCTCCGCTCATCTCAGCAGCTCATTATAAACACTGTGAATATGAAACATGAAAGAATGAACAGAGAGAGAGAGAGAGAGAGAGAGAGAGAGAGAGAGAGAGAGAGAGAGAGAGAGAGAGAGAGAGAGAGAGTGTTGACTCCTCTGTCTCTGCATAGTTCATGTGACCTACATGGAGACCAGAGAGGACTTGAGGTACAGGGACAGCTGTGTGTGTGTGGGGGGGAGACAGCTTCACACACACACACACACACACACACACACACACACACACACACACACACACACACACACACACACACACACACACACACACACACACACACACTAAAATATATTCTTTTATCCTTTCATTCCTGAACTTTCCTCCCAGGTGCCGACCAACACCATCCCTTCTTCATGCCGTCACCGATGTGAGGTCAGAGATCAAAGGTCAGGGATGTTGGACGTGAGGTCAAAGGTCAGGGATGTTGGACGTGAGGTCAAAGGTCAGGGATGTTGGACGTGAGGTCAAAGGTCAGGGATGTTGGACGTGAAGTCAAAGGTCAGGGTGTCTAGATTGTAAAGCACTCAGACACATTTGTATTTTGTGAAAATAGATGATACAAATAAACTCATCCTCATTCCCTCCATCCTTCCTTTCCTCATTCCCTCCATCCTTCCTTTCCTCAAACCTTTCTTTATTCATGTCCTCATTCCCTTCATCCCTCCTTCATTCTGTCATTCCTTTCCTACATCCCTTCTTCCCTCTGATGGGAGGAGGGATGGAGGCTACATAACAAAGGAAGAAGGTGTTCTTGACCTCATGTTTATCTTCAGGTCTACCTGTAGACTTCTATACAACCAGAGTCTCCCCCTGGTGGTCAGGAGAAAGAATGCAGCTTTAACACATCAAGCAGAGACTTCTATTCAACCAGAACTACTTTTCTTTTGTTGGTTTGTTTTATATTCTGCAGTCAAAGTGTGTGTATGTGTGTGTAGGTGTGTATGTGTGTGTATGTGTATATGTATATGTGTGTGTATGTGTGTGTATGTAGGTGTGTATGTGTGTGTATGTGTATATGTATATGTGTGTGTATGTGTGTGTATGTGTGTGTATGTGTGTATGTGTGTGTGTGTGTATGTGTGTGTGTGTGTGTATGTGTGTATATGTGTATGTGTGTGTGTATGTGTGTTTGTATGTGTGTGTATGTGTGTTTGTATGTGTGTGTATGTGTGTGTATGTGTGTGTATGTGTGTGTGTGTGTATGTGTGTGTATGTGTGTATGTGTGTGTATGTGTGTATGTGTGTGTGTTTGTGTGTGTGTATGTGTGTGTGTGTGTGTACGTGTGTGTGTGTAGCTTGGCTAGTGGGTTGAATGGTGACTCATGTTTTCCGCTACAAAAATAGGCTTCGAGATGAGAATTCACGCCCTTAGTGCCCCCCCCCCACGTAACACACACACACTGGTCCTGTATGTACACAAACACACACACGTGTGTCTGGTGTGTGTGTGTGTGTGTGTGTGTGTTGGACTCAAGGTGAGAAGAGGTCTCTTCTGGAAAACGAGCCACACTGGACCTCCTTCATGAGCCTCCTAGTGTCCACACAGGAGCCAACGTGTGTGTGGGGGTCTCCCTGTCGTGGGGGTCTCCCTGTCCCGGGGGCGTGGTCTCAGGTGGGGGTCTCCAGGACTAAATGGATCTGTCTCTAAAATGAATGAACTAACATTGCACCTGTTCGGTTTAGAGCCAGAGGAATTGGGGGGGGGGGGGGCGAGGGAAGGAGGGAAGGAGGGAGGGAGGGAGGGAGGGAGCAGGGCGGAGGAGCGCTTGGTTAAGGCAGCAGCAGCGGGCGGGGATAAGGA
>CM070109.1:8436-68436 GCA_036178185.1 Liparis tanakae | reverse complement strand
GTCCTTTAGTAGGAATGGTTCCTTAGGATATGTCCTTTAGGGGGAACGGTTCCTTAGGAGACGTCCTTTAGGGGGAACGGTTCCTTAGGAGAGGTCCTTTAGTAGGAATGGTGCCTTAGGAGACGTCCTTTAGGGGGAACGGTTCCTTAGGAGACGTCCTTTAGGGGGAACGGTTCCTTAGGAGACGTCCTTTAGGGGGAACGGTTCACACAGGCCCAACGGACTGTAACTCTAGTCCTTTCCTTGGCTGAGGTCACTTGGTGATTCCTGTGCCCTCTTCTTCTTTATTTGTGAGTAATGACCCGCTCCGGTTCTCGTCCTCATCGTTTGGTCACGGTGGTGATGCAACAAGTCTTTCTTTAAATAATCATGGTAGTAGTGAGAGTGCAACGTGAAACTAGGAGTCTAGAAACTGCAAACAGACGGAACCATCCAAGTGGGTCATGTGACGCGGTCTGGACTCTGGGTTCTGGGAAGTGATGACAATGGAGACGATATTTAATGAGCCTGCCAGTCAGAGGAGTCCTGATGACGCAACACAAGAGAACGAGGAATCCGTTGAGTCCTTTGTTGAGAAGTGACCTGCCAGAGCCACGCCCACTGATGAAGACGAGCTGCCACCACTTCCTGGTCCCGAGGTATAAAGGCCAGGAGCGCAGTGAGCGAAGGCAGTCTCCCCGACACGCCTCGCCATGTGGAGCTTCATCGTGGCGTCCGTCCTCCTGACCGGTGAGGCCGCCGCCGCCTGGAGACTGAGTGTGTAGTGGTGAAGTGGAGTCTTCATCGTGTCCTGCTGTGTGCAGCCTGAGTGTGTTGTGGAGTCTTCATCGTGTCTTGCTGTGTGCAGCCTGAGTGTGTTGTGGAGTCTTCATCGTGTCTTGCTGTGTGCAGCCTGAGTGTGTTGTGGAGTCTTCATCGTGTCTTGCTGTGTGCAGCTGGCCTCGGAGCGCAGCACTATGACAACCGCCTGCGGGGCATCCTGCACCGCGCCTGTCCAGAGCAGCAGGCCGTGTCTCGGATCAACAGGTACGCGTGAGGCCACGCCCACCACTCAGGTGGTCCGGCGGTCTCCCTCCACGCCGTGCAGTTCCCTGGTCCTCTGCTGCTGCATCCCATCATGTTGACTCTTGTCTCAGCTCCTACAGTGAGGATGAACAGGACCGCCAATGGAAGGTAGAGTGCAAGTCTCTGGGCAACGTCTCCGCCTGCTCCTGGTCCGGTCCCCAGAACGTATTTGAGGAGGAGCTCAGCTACAACTGCCCGGCCAATCATGTGGTGGCGGGCGTGTACAGCAGCTACGACCAGGCCGAAGGAGGCAGGAGGTGGGTGGGTTGTTGCGATGAGGAGGCGTGGCGGCGGTTGAATGGAGGACTTTGAACTGATAGTCGAGCTGCTTGAAGCTCCTCTGGAAGGAGCTCCGTGGTCTGGAGACGGAGGTCTGAAGACCACCTGCTCACCTCTCAATGACGTCATGCATTCTGGTCGCTAATGGAGGTCGTCCCTCTTCCTAACAGTCACGTCGTAGTCGAGTTTCACGGCTCGACGTTGAACTCCCAGGGACTCGCCGACGTCGTCGTGCTGACGGCTTTGATCTGGTCTTCTTTCAGTTGGATGTTCCTCTGCTGCTCGGCTGCCAACTTCAGCACATTTGAATGTCGTAAAACTCCGATGGTCAACTACTGGAGCGAAGACTTCAACTGGCAACTTCCTGTGGGCCACTTCCTCACCGGAGTCCAGACCCACCACAAGAACCATGACAACGGGTAAGGCCCCTGAGCCAGGCCGGGTTCTTCTGCAACATGATGTGACGTGTTTCTGTTGGAGGACGCGGACTGAAACGCCCACCTGTAGAGCGAGTTCACTGCTGCCAGCGGACTGATGAATGCATTGAAGACGTTAGGATCAATAACTCACCTTCTAATGACACCGCTTTGTTCTTGACAGAGACCACCGGTGGAGTTTCAAGTTCTGCAAAGGAGAAACACAAGGTACAGATTGTACTGCGTTGGCTTTGACTGGCTTGTACTAGATCTGGATCGATATCGATATTGATATAGATATGGATATGTCTCTGTGTGTGCATTGTTATTGGTAGACCAATTTAATCTGACTCCACCTCATTCTCTCTATAGAAAGCCAAACAATCAACTCACAGATCCTCACAGCAAACATCCAAGGAGAAGAAGGTTTAGAAGAAGGAGATGTGCTAGTCTCCAACGCCAGGAACGCCAGAGCCTGTGAAGACTGCAGATGGACCAAGGACCGGAAGACAGTGAAGGTTCCATATGCCGTGAGTGATTCCTTCAGCGCGTCAGAGAAGCTGCAGATTGAAAATGCAATCAGTGACTTCCACATGAGCACCTGCATCCGCTTTGTTCCTCGTACGAGCCAGAGCGACTTCATCAGCATCGTGGAACAAGGCGGATGCTGGTCGTGGGTTGGGAGGACAGGTAATGCCCAACAGCTGTCTCTAGGTAGAGGATGCCTTCATAAGGGCATCATTCAGCACGAGCTCATCCACGCACTGGGCTTCTGGCACGAGCAGAGCAGAAGTGACAGGAACACGTTCGTCAGGATCAACTTTGGAAACATCCTGCCAGGACAAGAAAGAAACTTTAAGCAAATGGACACCAACAACCTTGAGGTCCCCTACGACTACTCCTCTGTGATGCATTACGCACCCAGAGACTTCTCAAGTGGCTCAGGAGACACCATCACCCCCCTCGACACCTCCGCACTGATCGGCCAGAGGCACGGCATGTCCGAGAACGACATCCTGAAGATCAACAAGCTCTACAACTGCAGTAAGTACCACTAGAGCCGGTGAAGAGGGAACGTCTACAGCATGCTAGTAACCTGGAGCTGGTCCAGTCCGCTAGACCTCTTCCTGTCCACAGCGCTGTAACTCACCCAGCAGGCGCTCCTTTCTCTTACAGCGGATTACCTCCATAAGTTCACCGAGTGGGACAACAAGCTGGAGGACACTTTGAGTCGCACGTGTCCGAGCAGCCAAGCGGTGTCTGGCCTCACCAGGTAGGCAGTGCCATCAAGTTGGGTTGACATGGTTCCTCAACGTCTTCCTCTACTTCTGTTAGGTGAGTCTTAGTTTGTCTCACCGGCTGATTCCTTCCCTCAACAGTCTCTACAATAACGACAAAAAAGATCGTCTTTGGGCGTTTTCGTGCAAAGCTTTCAACGTAAAGAGAACATGCAAGTGGTCGAGGCCTGTGAACGAAGCCTGGGCGCCAATCAACTTCAGATGTGGAGCTAATGAAGTGATCGCAGGCGTCTACAGTGTCTACAGCGACCTCTTCCAGGACAGGAAGTACGGGATTTACCTTATTCTGAAGTCATGGGATACAGTCCGTCTAGACACGCCTTTCTGTTTATACCATACTAGAATGTAAGCGGCACTTAAATAGCATGGTATTATTCACGGTACTACTAATGGTAGTACTCATGGTATTACTCATGGTAGTACTCATGGTATTACTCATGGTACTACTCATGGTATTACTCATGGTAGTACTCCTGGTAGTACTCCTGGTAGTACTCATGGCAGTACTCATGGTAGTACTCATGGTATTACTCGTCCTCGTGTTTCTCTGGTTCTAAGTCACTTTGGATCGGAGCCTCTGAATGAAGCGTGTTAGTGGGTGTGTCTCTTTAAGAGATGATTGTGTGTTCTCCTTTAAGAGAGGAGCGTGTGTTCTCCTTTAAGAGAGCAGTGGGTGTGTCTCTTTAAGAGATGAGTGTGCGTGTCTCTTTAAGAGAGCAGTGTGTGTGTCTCTTTAAGAGTGGCTGTGTCTGACCTGCCCCTCTTGGCCTCCAGGTGGAGTTTTAACTGCTGCAGCTCTCCTGGCTTCACCACCTCCAGCTGCCACACCGTGAGCCACGTCAACTACTACCAGGAGTACTTCAGCTGGACGGTGGCCAGCGACCACTTCCTGACCGGCGTGGCCAGCTTCTTCGACCCCAGCAGCCGGTGAGATGCTAGTGAAGCAGCTGCTGCACCCTGAAGCAGCTGCTGCACCCTGAAGCTGCTGCTGCCCGGTGAGCCTCGTGGAGGAGCCGTGTGGTCACGCTCTTCTCCTCATGCTCCTCAGGGACCGGCGCTGGAGTCTGACGTACTGCCAGGGCCACAGCCAGTGAACCCGCCGGGGAGGAGCCGGGCCTGGACCAGAGATGCACCCTGAAGCTGCTGCTGCACCCTGAATAATAGATAATATAACAAAATATATTACTTGTATTTTGTATTGAAAATATAGATAAAATACGTTAGTAGATTTTCCGTTTTCACACAGTTTTGTATAGCAGAGTGGGCGATTGAATATATCAATCTATATATATATATATATATATATATATATATATATATATATATATATATATGGGTGTAAAGTGTACACAATGCTCTGGTGACCCCCACTCAGAGGGAGAACAGTCACATAATGTCAGTGTAACCAAGCAAAGCTATTAAAAGACAACAACTAGGAAAGTGAGGGAGACCCGGGAATAAAGTGGTGATCTGACTATATTTTCTAATGTTTTGAGGACAAAAGTAATTATTTTGTTGTATTTTACTGCATTTTACTCCATTATCTGGAAGTATTGAACACCTTTAGGGATATAAACTGAAAGAAATAGTGTGTTACATGAGAAAATGACAATGTTACACACATATCAGTGATGCTCTATTTGGAGATTCGCTTCAACTAAATAAACTAAATAGTTAAAAATGTTCTACTTCACTTAATAAAACTCAACTTTTCAGAGGGACTGTGAACATACTGTGATATTTTACAGTCTAACAATAAAGCTTAGTAGGAAGTTTTTTCTAAACTTTTAGCCATCTTTCTTTTTTTCTGTGTTCTATCAACAACCAATACACCATTAACACATAAACTGATATAAACACATATGAACTAATCTCACAAGGGTTTTATGTGTATTATACCATTTTAATTATTCAAATAGGTCATATGGCTGAGGATATAATTGGAAGTTACACTGTAAAAAATAATGTAGATTTTACAGTGAAAAACTGTTAAATCCCAACAGTAAGAGACCGTTAATTCGAAATAGGTTATATTCCGTTTCTATCACATTGCAACACAGTATATGTATATATCAGCCCAAACAGTAATTTATGCATGTATTTCCTGTAAAAAATACATTTTGTCACCGTTAATTGTACTAAACATTGTACTGATAACGGAAATACACCGTATTATGTACAATAATCAATACCGTGAATTTTACATTAATAACTTTTAAAAAATACAATCTGTCACTGTTAAATGTACGGACTACTGTGCTGACAACTGAGCTTTAACGTTTTATGAAAGTAACAGCCAGCCTTGTAATTTTCACATTTATTGTTTGTACAAAATACAGTTCATAACTTTTAATTGCACTAAACATTGTACTGATAACGGAAATATACCGAAATATGAATAACAATTAATACCGTAGTTTTTGCATGTATTACTCTTTAAAAATACATTTTGTTACTGTTAAATGTACGGACTATTGTGCTGCAAATGGAAATATAACGTATTAGGAATTTACCAGTCCTGTATTGTTTGCATTTATTGTTTGCACTGCAAAAATTAAAATCTAAGTAAGATAAAATATCTTAAATTAAGGCAATCTATGCTTGTTTTTTGACTAACAAGATATTTCTTCTTACAAGGCAGTTTTCATGTTGGACCATTTCACTTGTTTTAAGTGTTTTAGTCCTTACTTATCTCACTAAGGTATTAAAACTTGTTGATGAGATTGTGGCAGCTGTCCCCAGTTTTGGCCTCGGCTGCTGGCTGGTTGACAATCAGTCAGCTGATCTCGCTGATTGGCAATCAGCCAGCAGCCAACGCTGCTGATATAAAAGGGGAGGAGCTGGAGGGACAGGAGAGTGAGCGGTCTGCTCTGTGTAAAATAAAAGGAGGTTTTCCGACGAAACCTTTCTGACCATGGCTGATCCTTGGTGCTGGTGGGGGAAACCCACGGGTAGCGGTGTGAGTCCTGCTACACTGGAGCCCAACGTGGGGCCCCTGGAACCGAGTGCCTGGAAGGGATGCAGCCAGAAGAGGAGCTGATGAGCAGCTTGGGTCAGATGCTGGCCCGGATTGAAGAGATGGGGCGGGTACAGGCGGAGGAGAACCGCCTGTTCCTGGCCATTTACTTTGAACTTTGTAATAAAATACCGTAACTCATACAGTTACTGTGTTTTTCACAGAGACTGAATTAGCTTCACAGTATAACTACTGTTTTTACAAGAATCTACTGTAAACACGTTTATAACATAGCTGTTTTTTCTAAAGCAAATAACCGTAAACAGGGTTATGATATATCCGTTTTTTTAATGGTAATCTAATATTTTTTAATAGTATCTAAAGTTCTCAACTGTGAATTTTACGGTTTCAAAAATGTATACCGTAATGTCTTATGCGGTCTCACTTTATTTTTTACGGTGAAGTTCTGGCAACCACAGCTTCCGGTAATTTACCGTAACCTCCTGCTTCCTATAGCTAGCTACTCAACTTATATGTTAACTTGCTAAACACTGGCTTTGCACTAGCATAGGCAGCATGATAGCATCCATCACTAGCTTGACTATCCCGCTAGCTCCAATAGGCGATGTAGCCGACCCAGACAGACATCCTACATCAAGCGAGTGGACATCCGTCTCTCTCAGGTGAAATATTTACCTGACAGACTATCTGATGAAGATGTGAACACAGGACTTCACAACAGTTTTTTGATTCGTGGAGAAAGTATTTTGAGTATTTTGATTACAAAATTACTCTGCTCTAAAGTATTTTTTTACAGATTACATCACTTTTGTCTGCCTTATCAAATAGAAATGACTAATTACTCAACAGTTATTGAGGATTATAACACAGTCATATAAACACGGCTCTCCCTTAATGACTCCAGTTGTGTGAGTTCCTCTTGGCTTTGATCCTCTTGTTCAACCACACAACAGATTGGTGTAATGACGTTGACCCAGTGACCGAGGAACCGAGAAGTTATAAAGATACGTCACATGTGACACGCGGAGAGTGAGCTGATAACACAATCATGAATATGAAAGGTTCTTATGTCAGATTGAGCTGATAACACAATCATGAATATTAAAGGTTATCATGTCAGAGTGAACTGCTAACACAATCATGAATATTAAAGGTTATCATGTCAGAGTGAGCTGATAACACAATCGTAAATATTAAAGGTTCTCATGTCAGAGTGAGCTGATAACACAATCATGCATATTAAAGGTTCTCACGTTAGTGTGAGCTGATAACACAATCATGAATATTAAAGGTTCTCATGTCAGAGTGAGCTGATAACACAATCATGAATATTAAAGGTTCTCCCGTCAGAGTGAGCTGATAACACAATCGTAAATATTAAAGGTTCTCATGTCAGAGTGAGCTGATAACACAATCATGAATATTAAAGGTTCTCACGTCAGTGTGAGCTGATAACACAATCATGAATATTAAAGGTTCTCCCGTCAGAGTGAGCTGATAACACAATCATGAATATTAAAGGTTGTTAATGTGGTTATTTGTGCCCCCGATGTGGTTATTGGTGACCCCAATGTCTATATTGGTGGCCTCAATGTGATCATTGGTGACCCCTATGTGGTCATTTGTGACCCCGATGTCTTTATTGGTGACCCCGATGTGGTTATTGGTGATCCTGAAATAATCATTGGTGACCCCGATGTGGTTATTGGTGACCCTGTAATAACCATTGGTGACCCCGATGTCTTTATTGGTGACCCTGATGTGATTGGTTGACCTGAGTGAAGACACACAGCGGTGATGTCCCTCTAAGACTCTACCAGGCAGCCAATATAGTTCACACTTTCAGTCCCCTGATTGTTTTCCATGTGTATGCTCTCCTTTCCCCTCTTCAGGGCTGGGTGTTCTTCATAAAGTCATGTTGACTTGGTTTGCTAGAGTTCTTTTTCGATTTTTCAGTTTTTACTTTGCTTATTAAAGGTTGTCTTGCTTTTGTTTCCCCTGGACTCCTGTCGTTACCTCTTTGTCCCGCCACACTCCGGCAACAGATTCCTCACTGAAGGACTTCCCACCCTTTAAAGAACCATTCAACCACTCAGACATTTACTTGGGATTTTCATTCCAGGTCACCTGACTGACTGTAAATGATAACAATGGACTGCAGAGATCCACCCACACACATACAATACAATACATTGCAATATTAATAATTAAACTGTTGACGTTATTTCAGCACGACATCTGGCATCAAGGGAGGAATTTATAAATGTCAAACCTCTGGTCCACGCCCACCGGCGGCGCACCTTGAGAGAGCAGCAGGTCGACATTCCAGAGACGAGATGTTCCTCTGAGTCCCAGAGGACTTTGACATGTGTTGTCCTTGATGAGCAGAGACTCCTCCCATGAAGACGTGTCCACAGTGGTCCACGAGGAGCCCATTGGACCCTGAGTGATGGATGACGTGAACCTCTTTGCTGTTGCGGGGAAGCGGCTGGACCCGTGAGTTGTTCTCAAATTATAGGTTTTAAGTTGAAGGATTAATAGGCGGATCATAAAGGACTGAAAAATGTCCCTTGGCTTTGTCACCGCCAGAACAATTAGCTGCTTTGTCCCAAGGGTATAAAGATCATGAGCTGAGGGGGGAAGTCAGTCTGCTCTTTGACGCCGACACGTCCTCATCATGTGGAGCTTCATCGTGGCGTCCGTCCTCCTGACAGGTGAGACCACCACCCTGCTGTGTGTAGACTGAGTGTGTAGTGGCGATGTGGAGCATTACTCATTGAACCATGTGTTGTTTACAGCTGGCAACAGTTTGAGAGGAATACATGTGCTGATACTGTGCTGTGTTTATTATCACTGGAATATTTAACGTAACGTGACTAAACCTTCAGTCTCACATGCTGACGCTCCGCTAGACCTCTCCTGCCCCAGGCTGTTGTAGCTCACCCAGCAGACGTTCCTTCTCTTGCTGCGGAGCTCCTCGCTGCAGCCAGCGGGTGGGACAACGAGCCGAAGGAAACCTTCACTGTCACGTGTCCGAGCAGCAAAGCGGTGTCTGGCCTCACCAGGTAGGCAGTGCCATCAAGTTGGGTTGACATGGCGCATATCTCTGCCTGTCTGAGCGACATCTCTCAGTGGATGTCTGCACACCACCTGAAGATCAACCCTGACAAGACCGAGCTACTGTTCCTTCCAGGGAAAGGTTCCCCCACTCACGACCTGACCACCACCTCCAACAGCTCCGTGTTGGCCCCTACCCTGACTGAACCCCACTCACCACCTGACCACCACCTCCAACAGCTCCGTGTTGGCCCCTACCCTGACTGCCAGGAGCCTCGGGGTGACGCTAGACAGTCAACTCTCCCTGACGGCCAACATCGCTGCGACAGCGTTCCTGTAGGTACATGCTGCACGTCTGGAGAACACGGCCTCTTCTGACCCAGAAGGTGGTGCAGGTTCTGGTCCAGGTTCTGGTCCAGGTTCTGGTCATTTCGCGCTTCGACTACTGCAACTCCCTCCTGGCTGCTCTACCTGCTAAGGCCATCCGGCCTCTGCAGCTCATCCAGAATGCAGCAGCTCGACTGGTCTTCAGCCTCCCAAAATTCACCCATACCACTCCTCCACCCACTCCGCTCCTCCACCCACACCACTCCGCTCCTTCGCTCCTCCGCTCTCTCCATGGTTACCGGTGGAGCAGCATCCTCTTCAGAACATTGGTTCTTGGTACCGTGCTCTGAACGGATCGGGCCCGTCTACATCCTGGATGTGGTCACACCGTACACCCCGGCACGTTCGCTCCGCTCGGCAACAGCCAACCGACTTGTGACTCCGTCACCTGGAGCTCATCACTACATCAGACTGTCTGCTGTCCTGGCTCCTGATTGGTGGAGCCAGCTCCCCACTGACACCAGGACAGCAGGAAGTCTCTACATCTTCACCGGAAACTGAAAACGCACCTTTTCCGACTATATCTGGATTAAAACATAGATTATCACTTTAGGAGAACTTGAATGGCTCTTATTGTGGTACTTTTGTAGTTTGACTATGTTGAGGAAATGTTACTTTCTGTATTCTTGTTGTTCTTAGTTTGCACTCTAGGTTGAAATGCACTTATTGTAAGACGCTTTGGATAAAAGCGTCTGCTAAATGACATGTAATGTAATGGTTCACCAATGGCCTCACCAGGTAGGCAGTGCCATCAAGTTAGGTTGACATGGTTCCTCAACGTCTTCCTCTACTTCTGTTAGGTGAGTGTTAGTTTGTCTCACCGGCTGATTCCTTCCCTCAACAGTCTCTACAATAACGACAAAAAAGATCGTCTTTGGGCGTTTTCGTGCAAAGCTTTCAACGTAAAGAGAACATGCAAGTGGTCGAGGCCTGTGAACGAAGCCTGGGCGCCAATCAACTTCAGATGTGGAGCTAATGAAGTGATCGCAGGCGTCTACAGTGTCTACAGCGACCTCTTCCAGGACAGGAAGTACGGGATTTACCTTATTCTGAAGTCATGGGATACAGTCCGTCTAGACACGCCTTTCTGTTTATACCATACTAGAATGTAAGCGGCACATAAATAGCATGGTATTATTCACGGTACTACTAATGGTAGTACTCATGGTATTACTCATGGTAGTACTCATGGTATTACTCATGGTACTACTCATGGTATTACTCATGGTAGTACTCATGGTAGTACTCATGGTATTACTCGTCCTCGTGTTTCTCTGGTTCTAAGTCACTTTGGATCGGAGCCTCTGAATGAAGCGTGTTAGTGGGTGTGTCTCTTTAAGAGATGATTGTGTGTTCTCCTTTAAGAGAGGAGCGTGTGTTCTCCTTTAAGAGAGCAGTGGGTGTGTCTCTTTAAGAGATGAGTGTGCGTGTCTCTTTAAGAGAGCAGTGTGTGTGTCTCTTTAAGAGTGGCTGTGTCTGACCTGCCCCTCTTGGCCTCCAGGTGGAGTTTTAACTGCTGCAGCTCTCCTGGCTTCACCACCTCCAGCTGCCACACCGTGAGCCACGTCAACTACTACCAGGAGTACTTCAGCTGGACGGTGGCCAGCGACCACTTCCTGACCGGCGTGGCCAGCTTCTTCGACCCCAGCAGCCGGTGAGATGCTAGTGAAGCAGCTGCTGCACCCTGAAGCAGCTGCTGCACCCTGAAGCTGCTGCTGCACCCTGAAGCAGCTGCTGCACCCTGAAGCTGCTGCTGCACACCGGTTGGCTGAAGTTTCTCCTTGTGTGTGTGGGAGCTGCTCCAACCAACTTTGTTAGATACGAGACATCAGGACACAACTCTGGACTTATAATAAAGTCAATCAACACACCTCCTTCCTGCCTATTTCCTTACTCGTTCATATAGATACACATTCAGTATATAGGAAAGACACTGAAAAGTTTTATGTAGATGTACTGAAGTGTAGATTAAATGTTCATCTATAAGCTGAACGCTCTGGAGAGGAGAGGAGAGAAGGAGAGAGGAAAGGAGGTGAGACATCGCCATCGAGATGAGGAGACAAGAGTGAACAGGAAGTATATATATATACATATATATAACGGATATAACGGTTCTGAACGGATCGGGCCCCGTCTACATCCTGGATGTGGTCACACCGTACACCCCGGCACGTTCGCTCCGCTCGGCAACAGCCAACCGATTTGTGACTCCGTCACCTCCATCTCATCACTACATCAGACTGTCTGCTGTCCTGGCTCCTGATTGGTGGAGCCAGCTCCCCACTGACACCAGGACAGCAGGAAGTCTCTACATCTTCACCGGAAACTGAAAACGCACCTTTTCCGACTATATCTAGATTAAACACAGACTTGCACTTTAGTAGCACTTGAATGGCTCTTATTGTGGTACTTTAGTAGTTTGACTATGTTGAGGAAATGTTACTTTCTGTATTCTTGTTGTTCTTAGTTTGTACTCTAGGTTGAAATGCACTTATTGTAAGTCGCTTTGGATAAAAGCGTCTGCTAAATGACATGTAATGTAATGTAATATATATATATATATATATATAATATATATATATATATATATATATATGTATTTATTATATATATACATATATATGTATGTATTGTATATATACATATATATATATATAGAGAGAGAGAGAGAGAGAGAGAGAGAAGAAGAGAGAGAGAAGAAGAGAGAGAGACATTATTGAACACGAAGAAGCAGCTAAGGGACGGAGCAGAGGCTGCCAGCAGAGAGCGCTACTGGCCCTTTAAGAAGTTCTCGCCGTCGCCCTGGTTACAGTCCGGAAGTCGCGTAGCAGCGCGTCATCATCCGCGACTTGGAGCGCGTCGCTCTGGTTCCTCGTTCCGGTGAACGCACCGACACTCCGGTAAGAGGCGGCGTCTGTTTACGGGCTCATACGACCCCCCCGACCCGGACCCCCGACCCGGACCCCCGACCCGGACCCCCGACCCGGACCCCCGACCTGGACTCCCGACCCGGACCCCCGACCCGGACCCCCGACCTGGACTCCCGACCCGGACCCCCGACGTTATTCATCCAGAATGCAGCAGCTCCAGCCTCCCGAGGTTCACCCACTCCGCTCCTCCACCCACACTGCTCCACTCCTCCACCCACACTGCTCCACTCCTCCACCCACTCCGCTCCTCCACCCACACTGCTCCACTCCTCCACCCACTCCACTCCTCCATCCACACCACTCCTCCACCCACACCGCTCCTCCATCCACACCACTCCGCTCCTCCACCTACACCGCTCCTCCACCCACACCACTCAGCTCCTCCACCCACACCGCTCCTCCACCCACTCCGCTCCTCCACCCACACCACTCCGCTCCTCCGCCCTCTCCATGGTTCCCGGTGGAGCAGCATCCTCTTCAGAACATTGGTTCTTGGTACCGTGCTCTGAGCGGATTTTGACTGAGCTCAATGTTGACTATTTTTAGAACAAGCCGACTCACCTGGTCCCTGCGGGGACCAGGTGAGTCGCCCGCGGGGACCAGGTGAGTCGCCCGTGTTGGTGACCCCTGCTCTACATCTTCACCGGAAACTGAAAACGCACCTTTAGACTATATCTGGATTAAACACAGATTATCACTTTGGTAGCACTTGAATGTCTCTTATTGTGGTACTTTAGTAGTTTGACTATGATGAGGAAATGTCACTTTCTGTATTCTTGTTGTTCTTAGTTTGTACTCTAGGTTGAAATGCACTTATTGTAAGTCGCTTTGGATAAAAGCGTCTGCTAAATGACATGTAATGTAATGTAATGTAATGTAACACCAAGTCGGTGTTCCAGCTTCCCGGAAGTGTCGCTGTACGTGGTGCTCGGTACTTATATATATATATATATATATATATATATATATATATATATATATATATATATATATATATATATATATATATACACACACACAGTGTTTCAACAACAACAACAACACTGGCACTAATCCCACCCCCTGAAGCTGTAAACCTAGGGGAAACACTGATATATATGTCTCTCCTCCGTCTCTCCTCCACCTCCAGAAGATGAGTGGTAACCGTGACGACCTCCAGCCTGTGAGCTGCACCATCAAACCTCCGGTCCACCTTCACATCGAGGAGACGGGCGACGCCCACTCTGGCGTCTGCGTGGTCGACGTAGCGCTGGGAGCGCCCGTCAACGTAGGCTACCACGTCACCTACCACCTCCACCCAGCCCATAGTCATCTCCACCCAAACCATAGTCACCTCCACCCAGCCCATAGTCACCTCCACCCAGCCCATAGTCACCTCCACCCAAACCATAGTCACCTCCACCCAGCCCATAGTCATCTCCACCCAAACCATAGTCACCTCCACCCAGCCCATAGTCACCTCCACCCAGCCCATAGTCATCTCCACCCAAACCATAGTCACCTCCACCCAGCCCATAGTCATCTCCACCCAAACCATAGTCACCTCCACCCAGCCCATATTCACCTCCACCCAAACCATAGTCACCTCCACCCAAACCATAGTCACCTCCACCCAGCCCAGTCACCTCCACCCAGCCCATAGTCATCTCCACCCAAACCATAGTCATCTCCACCCAGCCCATAGTCACCTCCACCCAGCCCATAGTCATCTCCACCCAAACCATAGTCACCTCCACCCAGCCCATAGTCACCTCCACCCAGCCCATAGTCACCTCCACCCAAACCATAGTCATCTCCGCCCAGCCCATAGTCACCTCCACCCAGCCCATAGTCACCTCCACCCAGCCCATAGTCACCTCCACCCAAACCATAGTCACCTCTGCCCAGCCCATAGTCACCTCCACCCAAACCATAGTCACCTCCGCCCAGCCCATAGTCACCTCCACCCAGCCCATAGTCACCTCCACCCAGCCCATAGTCACTTCCACACTTGTTGTCCAAGAGTATTGACCCTTGTGATGTCACAGCTGACCCCTGTGTGCGCTCCAGATCCAGGAGATCACCTTTAAGAACTTCTACACCGCCTCCGTCACGCTGCGCCTGCTGAGGAGGAGCCCGGGGCAGGAGGCCAGGTGGAGCACCGCCCTGAGGGACCTGCAGCTGATGGAGAACCCCCACACCGAGGCCGGCTCCCAGGACTACTGCTCCATCCACAGGGCGCAGGTGATGGAGGGGCCTCGCTAAAATATATGGAAGCTGCATTCTCTCTCCTGACCACCAGGGGCGACTCCTCTGGTGGTATCTGTGCTTCATGTGTTAGAGCTGCATTTTGCACTCTATCATCATTATGACATCACTGTGTCATCATTATGACATCACTGTGACATCATTATGACATCACTGTGTCATCATTGTGACATCACTGTCATCATTATGACAGCACTGTGACATCATTATGACATCATTGTGACATCACTGTCATCATCATGACATCACTGTCATCATTATGACATCACTGTGACATCACTGTCATCATTATGACAGCACTGTGACATCATTATGACATCATTGTGACATCACTGTCATCATCATGACATCACTGTCATCATGATGACATCACTGTGACATCACTGTCATCATTATGACAGCACTGTGACATCATTATGACATCACTGTGACATCACTGTCATCATTATGACATAACTGTGACATCACTGTCATCATTATGACATTGTTATGACATCACTGTGTCATCATTATGACATCACTGTGTCATCATTATGACAACACTGTGACATCATTATGACAACACTGTGACATCATTATGACATCATTGTGACATCACTGTCATCATCATGACATCACTGTCATCATTATGACAGCACTGTGACATCATTGTGACATCACTGTCATCATCATGACATCACTGTCATCATTATGACATCACTGTGACATCACTGTCATCATTATGACAGCACTGTGACATCATTGTGACATCACTGTCATCATTATGACATCACTGTGACATCACTGTCATCATTATGACATTGTTATGACATCACTGTGTCATCATTGTGACATCACTGTCACCATTATGACATCACTGTGTCATCATTATGACAACACTGTGACATCACTGTCATCATTATGACATCACTGTGACATCATTATGACATCACTGTCATCATTATGACATCATTATGATGTCCCTGTGACATCACTCTGTTGGCTGGGGTTCAGATGCAGGTGGAACCGGACCAGGTGGTGTCGGTGCGGCTGGTCCTGAGGCAGCCGTCCTCCGCCTGGCTGAGCTTCAGCCTGGAAGACGTCTCCATCTTCCCCCATGTGGAGCCGGTCAGTTCTGGTCGGAAATTGTTGTTGTTGTGAGTACAGAGACTGTAATTCATGTGAATTAATGAACATAGTTTAATCAGAGGAAGGCCAGCAGCACAGCTGTGTTGTTCTGCTTCCCGCCAGCAGGGGGAGCCAGAGGATGTTTTATTGTCATTGCGTGTATTTGTATGCGTGTGTGCGTGTTATTCACATAAATAAAAAAGTATTAAACCGAATCCCATGCAATTCGGTGGGATGATTGTTCACTATCCGGGAAACATTTGATTAGATTTTGGGATCGATCGGGTCAAGGTCATGACAAGGTCAAAACCTTCTTTTTACTATCGCGCGGTCAATTTATATCCAATTCTAGTTGTTCCTGTTCTGACGCAACATGTGACTCCACTACACCTCCAGGACCCCGAGAAGGAGGTTTCTGATTGGCTGTCCGACCTGACGCTGGAGGAGCAGCCCCCGGGCCTGGAGGTGCGCTCCTCTCCGTTGTCATGTGATGTGTTGGTGGAGGACCCTCCCAGAGGGCCTACCCTCACCAGTGAGCTGTGACCCCCAAGTCTCCTCATTGTGGTGGTGGTGTGCAGGGCCTCCCGGACCCCCAGACCGTGTCCTCCAGCCTCCAGCAGATGTGGGCCCTGACGGAGGTGATGCAGACCAGCCAGACCACGGCCTCCATCGGGCGCTACGATGTGAGTCTGAAGCTCTGTGAGCAGAACTGTGTCTACATAGATATGTTTATATATATATATATATATATATATATATATATATATATATATGTGCTGTGAAAAATAACGCATTTAACGCATGAGCCTCCTACCCGACCCTGACCCTGACCCTGACCCTCCTCCACTCTTCACGCTGAGCTCTGCTGCTCATCGTGATGATCCTCCGAGATTATTGGTAATATGTGATCAATCATGATTAATCACAGAAACCTGTGATTCCTTTAAGATGTTTATCGTCTCTCAGCCTCATTAATGTGCTGGTGAAGTCGTTCCTGTTCTGGTCTCCATGACGACGTGTCCCTGTCTCCTCCTCCAGGTGGACGGATGCTACGACATCAACCTGCTCTCCCTGACCTGAGGGGCCTCGAGCTCAGGAGAACCACTAGAGACGGAACACAGAGACGGGACACACAGAGACAGACAGAGAGACAACACACAGACACAGAGAGACGGGACAAAGACAGAACACATAGAGAGACAAGACATAGAGACAGAACACATAGACGGTACACACAGACATAGAGAGAGAACACAGAGATGGGACACAGAGACAGGACATAGAGAGAGAACACAGAGACACAAGACACAGACAGACAGAGAGACAGAACAGAGACAGAACATAGAGACGGGACACACAGAGACACAGAGACAGGACACGTAGAGACAACCTGTGTTGCGTACTGATGTTTGTTGTGTCTTCTGAGCACCTGAACATAAGCGTATCTATTTATTTTAAAGTATTAAAGACATGTATTCATACATTGAGGTACATCATCAGTATTACATTACATTACATTACATGTCATTTATCAGACGCTTTTATCCAAAGCGACTTACAATAAGTGCATTTCAACCTAGAGGACAAACTAAGAACAACAAGAATACAGAAAGTAACATTTCCTCATCATAGTCAAAGTACTAAAGTACCACAATAAGAGACATTCAAGTGCTACTAAAGTGATAATCTGTGTTTTAATCCAGATATAGTCTAAAGGTGCGTTTTCAGTTTCCGGTGAAGATGTAGAGACTTCCTGCTGTCCTGATGTCAGTGGGGAGCTGGCTCCACCAATCAGGAGCCAGGACAGCAAACAGTCTAGATTTCGAGTGATTAGCTCGAGGTGACGGAGTCACAAGTCGGTTGGCTGTTGCCGAGCGGAGCGAACGTGCCGGGGTGTACGGTGTTGTAGCAGAGGACAGCCTTATCCCTCCCCCCCCCAGGAAAAGTGGGTGGAGCCTAAACTTTGATTAATTAGAGCATCTGTGAACAGGAAAAGTGGGTGGAGCCTAACAGTTGATAAATTGGAGCACCTGTGAGCAGGAAAGGGGAAGGGAACCAACAAACATTTGGAAAAAACCAACATGGTGACCAGAGCGAGGCGCGAGAGTGGGTGAAACCGGGAAAAGCAAGACTTGGGAAGCAGATGATCCAATAAGCAGGTTGTCAGGAGCCTCCAGACCAGAATCTGCTCGGATGTTCGAGAATCTCCTTCCCTACAGAAATGCCCTACAGCTAAGTCCTTTACACCCTCCTCTCCAGGCCCGACCGCTCTGTTTCTCCCAACAATCCCACACACACACAAACACTCTCTCACGCACACACACACACCTCCCCCATCTTCTGAACTGGACTCTACAGGACATTTCCACCCTCCTGGCATTGCCCACATCCCGCCGCCCCCCACATTTATGTAATTGGGTCTTTGGAAATTATATGTTGTTTTAGTAATGTGATAAGAGAAATCTTTCAGTTATCTGCAGACTCCTTTTGAGTCGCGTTTTCCGTTAAAGGACAGTGTTTGTTTCTGTTGACGGAAAGAACTATATAAACCTTGAAAGACACTAAATTAACTGTATTCCGAGTTGTGTTTTGTGTGTTTTGCTATGTGTTTTGCTTGGCGTTCTACGTGTGTTTTGTAGTGAAGAAATGGGCTAGCCAGCTGGGCCCTTATGGTTGAGTTGTTAAACTTAAAGTACTGGGCAAATAAGCTCCTACGCTACAGTGTGTACAGTGTGTACAGTATTTTACCTGCATTGCTGTTCATACCACCGCCTCTCCTGATCAGGGCTGTTGTTGTTGTTACAAAAAGAGAGAACCCTGTATTTGGTGAATGCTTAAAAATAATTGACAAATGATAATAATAAAAAAGTCAGTCTGATGTAGAATAGACCTTCATGCCACTGGACTAACGGGTGGAGCTGTGGGCGGAGCCTGTGTCACCAGTCTAACCAACAGCTATGTGGAGATATTAATAATCATACTGGATGTTGTTCAGGTGAACAAGTCTTCAAGTCTTGTGCTCTGCTGAGCCATGAGTCTGTCCCTGAGTCTGTTCTTGAGTCTGTTCTGCCTCTACCTGCTTGTCGTGATCTTCTATACCATACCTGTCATAAATATCATTATACTGATACAATACCGTAAAAACAGTATACCATAAATACAATACTGGGAATAAATAAAATATCTGTATGGTTCTTTGTCAACACTTAACAAATGGCAGTAATAATATTAGCCTACAAGACATGAATGAACTCCATGGAGCCGTCAGACATCGATGGTCCACCATGAGGCCGTCAGTCTGTCTGACCGGAGGACAGAGTTCATCAGGATGAGCAGCTGAGAGTTACACAACTTCACACACTCAACTGAAACATTACACTTCTGGCATCTTTTTTTATTTTTATTTCTAAAGCCTAAAAGTCCGCCACTCAACGCCCCTCTGGGAGCGCAGTGCTGACAGGTCCACACGGAGCAGCGCGTGAGACAGGTCCACACGGAGCAGAGCGTGAGACAGGTCCACATGGAGCAGCGCGTGAGACAGCTCGTTCTTAACGTGCGGGTCCGTTGTTAGCATCGCTGCACCGTGCAGCGTGACAGCAGCAGATGTAGCGGCTAACATTCAAGCTAACCTAAACCACCAAACGCTGAAGACATCTAAACGCTGATTGGCCGAGACGCGACACGCCCATCAAAGATGTTTTATTGCGAAGAGCACCACACAGCATTTTTTCCGTGTCCGCTCCTATCTCATAAACGCCGGCCGGCCAATTGACCCCCCCCCCCCAAAAAAAAAAAAAAAAAAAACTCTTTGGATCTACACGATTCACGTAAGTCACCTATTTTGGTTTCAAAACGGCGAATTTCGCTGAAAGGTGAGGGATTCTCAACACTGAGCTCCTCTCTCCTTATGGACGTTTAGGATACACTGAGCTCCTCTCCCCTTTCTCCTATGGATGAATGTTCATCTCTCCATCACACATGACTAGCTCTGCTTCCTCCCCTGAGTCCTCCCTCTCTCCTCACGTCTCATGGGGTCATGGGGTCATGTGACCCTCTGAGAGGCGTAGATCCACTCTGTTGTCTGGGTCCTGAGTTCCTGCTACCAGCTGCTGCCCTGTTGTGACTCCAACCAGTTGTGACTCCACCCACTGTTGTGACTCCACCCACTGTCGGGACTCCGCCCCCCTGTTGAGACTCCGCCCACTATTGGGACACCTGTCCACCTGGAGAGGCTCCTCCTCTTCTCTCCTCCAGGGGTCTGACCTTGACCCTGAAGGGTTGTGGGGAGTTGTTCCTGATCCATGTGAGGTCAAAGGTCAGGATGTCTATGTACAGACTGTAAAGCTCTCAGAGACTAATTTATAATTTGTGAAAATGGGCTCTACAGATAAACTGAATTGTATATATATATATATATATATATACACACACACACACACACAGACAAACATTAATGTTGCACATGTCTCTAAAGAGGAAGAACAGCTGATCCAGGAGGCTTTTTAAATATTTTATTTTGCTCTTATTAATTTTTTTCTTAACACAAAAGGAAACTTTACAGCCTTCCACACGTCTGGAGGAACGAGGTTTAGACCGGACAGGGGGGGGGGGGGGGGGCAGTTATTCATGTTTATGTTATGTATTCATGTTATGTATTCATGTTATTTATGTTATGTGTTCATGTTGTTCATGTTATTCATGTTCATGTTCATGTTGTTCATGTTCATGTTGTGTGTTCATGTTATTCATGTTCATGTTGTGTGTTCATGTTATTCATGTTATGTGTTCATGTTCATGTTGTGTGTTCATGTTATTCATGTTATGTGTTCATGTTCATGTTGTGTGTTCATGTTCATGTTGTGTGTTCATGTTATTCATGTTATGTGTTCATGTTCATGTTGTGTGTTCATGTTATTCATGTTATGTATTCATGTTATTAGCAGGCGTTGGGCTTGCTGTAGTCCTCCACCCCGGTGATGGTGGCCTTGCAGAAGAAGCAGTCCTTGTTGTTCATCAGGTGCTGGTTGATGCAGGCTCTACACAGGAGACACAACCACACGCTGCAGATGGTCATGTGACGCGTCATGTGATATGTGTCCTCTCACGTATGTGGAGGTCAAAGGTCGGCACCTCAAAACAAAAGCTCCCCGATTAACATGTTTGTTTCATGTGTATTTGAAGAATGAGCTCAGATTAAAGGTAGATGATGACGTTCTCATGGTGCGTTCAGGAACTGCTCAGTGAACATGAGCATGAAGGTAGATGATAACACTCATGATGCGTTCAAGCTCTGCTCAGTGAACATGAGCATGAAGGTAGACGATAACACTCATGATGTGTTCAGGCTCTGCTCAGTGAACATGAGCATGAAGGTAGATGATGACGTTCTCATGGTGCGTTCAGGCTCTGCTCAGTGAACATGAGTACTAAAGGTAGATGATAACGTTCTCACGGTGCGTTCAGGCTCTGCTCAGTGAACATGAGTACTAAAGGTAGATGATAACGTTCTCACGGTGCGTTCAGGCTCTGCTCAGTGGACATGAGTACTAAAGGTAGATGATAACGTTCTCACGGTGCGTTCAGGCTCTGCTCAGTGAACATGAGTACTAAAGGTAGATGATAACGTTCTCACGGTGCGTTCAGGCACTGCTCAGTGGACATGAGTACTAAAGGTAGATGATAACGTTCTCACGGTGCATTCAGGCTCTGCTCAGTGAACATGAGTACTAAAGGTAGATGATAACGTTCTCACGGTGCGTTCATGAAATCTAGTAAAATGTAGTGTTGGTGGTGACCCAGAATAAATCCAGATGTTTTCACATGCATATGGAATCGATGAGATGAATTACGAGCTCTTTAGGTGGAACTAATAATCATGATAATGACCTTTGACCCTCAGATGAATGGTCTGTTCTTATAAAGATATGGACCCTGAAGGCATCGCCGTGGCCCGGGTGGAGCCGCAGCAGCCTCCTCCTCCTCCGCCTCACGCTGGCAGATTAAAACAAGCGCACCTCCAGGATGACGTGAGGGACGGAGTTACCAGCTGATATGTGTGTCTATGTTTGTGTGTCTATGTGTGTGAGTGTGAGTGTGTGAGTGTGTGTGTGTGTGTGTGTGTGTGTGTGTGTGTGTGGACTCACTTGCAGGACTTGTGTGAGCAGGGCTTGAACACGGCGGAGATGGAGTGGGCGTAGCAGATCGGGCAGAGGTCGTCTTCACTGGTCGGCTGGAGACAGGAGACAGGAGACGTGACTGGTTCTGATGTTCTGATCAGCTGGTTCTGATGCTGCGATCAGCTGGTTCTACAGGTACAAGCCCCGCCCTCAAAACGATGCATATCAACCTCCATGTTGTATATGTCGACCCCAATAAACAACTTCCTGTGAGGTTATTATTCCTTAAACTCATCCAGTCCTCAACATCACGATGATGCCAGAACACATGAACACATGAATACACAAATACATGAACACACAAACATGAACACATGAACATATGAACACATGAACATATGAAACACATGAAGACATGAAACACATGAAGACATGAACACATGAACATATGAAACACATGAAGACATGAAACACATGAACACATGAACACATGAAGACATGAAACACATGAAGACCTGAACACATGAACATATGAACACATGAACACCTGAAGACATGAACACATGAAGACATGAACACATGAACACCTGAACACATGAAGACATGAACATATGAACACCTGAACATATGAAACACATAAAGATATGAACACATGGACATATGAAACACATGAAGACATGAACATATGCACAAATGAACACATGAACATATGAATACACAAATACATGAACACACGAACACATGAACACATGAACATATGAAACACATGAAGACATGAACATATGCACAAATGAACACATGAACATATGAATACACAAATACATGAACACACGAACACATGAACACATGAACATATGAACACATGAACATATGAAACACATGAACACCTGAACACCTGAACACATGAAACACATGAAGACATGAAACACATGAAGACCTGAACACATGAACATATGAACACATGAACACATGAAGACATGAAGACATGAAGACATGAACACATGAAGACATGAACATATGAACACCTGAACACATGAACATCTGAACACATGAACACCTGAACACATGAAGACATGTAACACATTAAAGCCCCACTATGTAACTTTTCCACCTTAAAATAACAGCGTGATAAACATGGTGCGGCTACAAAGACTCGATGTGTAGACGTCTCCTCCTCCATCGGGCTCAGTGGCCAGAGGACTGCTGACTGAGATGTTGGGACCGCCTGTAGAACCCGGATGACTCCGAGCTGCTGTCTGTCTGCAGTGATGACCAGCGTCTCATAGTCCAGTCCTCCTCACAGGGGACTCTAAATTGTCTCCGCTACGCGACGTAGAGACAGAGAGACGTGCTGTGTGGAGAACACCAGCCGGTCTGAACCAGACGCCTCCATCAGCTGTGAGATCAGCTGTGAGATCAGCTGTGAGATCAGCTGTGAGATCAGCTGTGAGATCAGCTGTGAGATCACAAGCCAGAAGACAAGCCAGAGGTTCACGACACCTGAAGGGGGCGCTACAGGGGGAAAGTTACATAGTGTCGCTTCAACACATGAACATATGAACACATGAAGACATGAATCTATGAACATATGATTTATGAACTATTTAAATCTATGCAAATTTATGATCTTATTTATTATTATTTATTTTATCTTAGTATTTATGATCTATGAACATATGAACACATATCATTCTCTCTGTAGGGGGTCATGTTATCTCTGTAGGAGGTCATGTTATCTCTATAGGAGGTCATGTTATCTCTATAGGGGGTCATGTTATCTCTATAGGAGGTTATGTTATCTCTATAGGGGGTCATGTTATCTCTATAGGAGGTCATGCTATCTCTATAGGGGTCATGCTATCTCTATAGGAGGTCATTATCTCTATAGGGGGTCATGTTATCTCTGTAGGAGGTCATGTTATCTCTATAGGAGGTCATGTTATCTCTATAGGGGTCATGTTATCTCTATAGGGGGTCATGTTATCTCTATAGGGGTCATGTTATCTCTGTAGGAGGTCATGATTTCTCTGTAGGGGGTTATGTTATCTCTATAGGCGGTCATGTTATCTCTATAGGGGTCATGTTATCTCTATAGGGGGTCATGTTATCTCTATAGGGGGTCATGTTATCTCTATAGGAGGTTATGTTATCTCTATAGGAGGTTATGTTATCTCTATAGGGGGTCATGTTATCTCTATAGGAGGTCATGCTATCTCTATAGGAGGTCATTATCTCTATAGGGGGTCATGGTATCTCTGTAGGAGGTCATGTTATCTCTATAGGGGTCATGTTATCTCTATAGGAGGTCATTATCTCTATAGGAGGTCATGTTTTCTCTATAGGAGGTCATGTTTTCTCTATAGGAGGTCATGATTTCTCTGTAGGAGGTCATGTTATCTCTATAGGAGGTCATGTTATCTCTGTAGGAGGTCATGTTATCTCTATAGGGGTCATGTTATCTCTATAGGAGGTCATGTTATCTCTATAGGGGGTCATGCTATCTCTATAGGGGTCATGTTATCTCTATAGGGGGTCATGTTATCTCTGTAGGAGGTCATGTTATCTCTATAGGGGTTGATGTTCATGACATGGTCTCGACTTCACGCAGAGACACACGATGTATTAATATGTTCACGACTGGCACAGATGAGCGAGGACCCGTTCATCGCTGCTTGCAGCTTTAATTATTATTAATATTAATTGATGGTTGGGCAAAACAAACCACCGTAAGACATCATTTCATGCTCTGAATTTAAATAATATTCCCACACATCCAGCTGTAAATTGGATGACATCTGAAGTATTCAAACCTCCATCAGCCTTTTATCATGTCCACCGCAAAATGTGTTTGAATTCAAAAGTCATCCAGAGTTCAAAGAGGAAGTGAGGGACAGAAAGGATGAGAGGCTGAGAGGATGAGAGGATGAGAGGCTGAGAGGCTGAGAGGATGAGAGGCTGATGGATGGAGATGAAACACGAGACTGAGAGGCCGGAGAGGCGGACAGGAAACACAACAAAGATCTCCGAATTGATTTCAGGCCAGTGAGGAAGCAGCCGGAGGTCTGATCACAGACCAGCACACAGAGGAAGAGGAGGGTTAATGAAGAGGAGGGGAGGAAAATGTACCTGAGGCACAACGAGTAACGATGAGTTGCTGGAGCACAGGTAACATCATCCACTTCAAACACACATTCACAAGTAGTTCAAAGCTTCATAAGATATTTAAAACCAACATCAAACGCATCAGACGTGGACACGGGGGGTTTCATCTCCGTGTCGGTTCATCAGACTCACAACGACCGCAAAGACTCACAACGACCGCAAAGACTCACAATGACCGCAAAGACTCACAAAGACCGCAAAGACTCACAACGACCGCAAAGACTCACAACGACCGCAAAGACTCACAACGACCGCAAAGACTCACAACGATCACAAAGACTCACAACGACCACAAAGACGACCACAAAGACTCACAACGACCGCAAAGACTCACAACGACCACAAAGACGACCACAAAGACTCACAATGACAGCAAAGACGACCACAAAGACGACCACAAAGACGACCACAAAGACGACCACAAAGACGAGCACAAAGACTCACAACGAACGCAAAGACTCACAACGAACGCAGAGACTCACAACGACTGCAAAGACTCACAACGACCACAAAGACGACCACAAAGACTCACAACGACCGCAAAGACTCACAACGACCACAAAGACTCACAACGACGGCAAAGACGACCACAAAGACGACCACAAAGACGACCACAAAGAGGACCACAAAGACGACCACAAAGACTCACAACGAACGCAAAGACTCACAATGACCGCAAAGACTCACAACGACCGCAAAGACTCACAACGACCGCAAAGACTCACAACAACCGCAAAGACTCACAAAGACCGCAAAGACTCTACGACCAAGAAGACTCTAGCGACCAAGAAGACTCACAACTACCGCAAAGACTCACAACGACCGCAAAGACTCACAACGATCACAAAGACTCACAACGACCACAAAGACGACCACAAAGACGACCACAAAGACGACCACAAAGACGACCACAAAGACGACCACAAAGACGAGCACAAAGACTCACAACGAACGCAAAGACTCACAACGAACGCAGAGACTCACAACGACTGCAAAGACTCACAACAACCACAAAGACGACCACAAAGACTCACAACGACTGCAAAGACTCACAACGACCACAAAGACTCACAACGACGGCAAAGACTCACAACGACGGCAAAGACTCACAACGACGGCAAAGACTCACAACGACCACAAAGACTCACAACGACCACAAAGACGACCACAAAGACGACCACAAAGACGACCACAAAGACGACCACAAAGACGACCACAAAGACTCACAACGAACGCAAAGACTCACAATGACAGCAAAGACTCACAACGACCGCAAAGACGACCACAAAGACGACCACAAAGACTCACAACGACCGCAAAGACTCACAACGACCGCAAAGACTCACAACGACCACAAAGACGACCACAAAGACGACCACAAAGACGACCACAAAGACGACCACAAAGACTCACAACGCAAAGACTCACAACGACCGCAAAGACGACCACAAAGACGACCACAAAGACTCTAACGACCAAGAAGACTCTAACGACCGCAAAGACTCACAACGACCGCAAAGACTCACAACGACCACAAAGACGACCACAAAGACGACCACAAAGACGACCACAAAGACGACCACAAAGACGACCACAAAGACAACCACAAAGACGACCACAAAGACGACCACAAAGACTCACAACGACCGCAAAGACTCACAACGACCACAAAGACGACCACAAAGACGACCACAAAGACGACCACAAAGACGACCACAAAGACGACCACAAAGACTCACAACGACCGCAAAGACTCACAACGACCACAAAGACTCAACGACCACACAGACTCACAACGACCACAAAGACTCACAACGACCACAAAGACTCACAACGACCACAAAGACCCTACCGTGTGTTCCTCTTTCCTAACCCTACGGTGTGTTCCTCTGTGTTCCCGCTGCAGTAAACCCGTTTCAGGGAGGCGAGCTGCCGAGTCACATGACCTGAAGCCGGCCAATCGGTGGCCTTGTACTCACAGCTGTGCTGGCTGCAGCCTGTTTGGATTCTTCAGTGAGAAACGTCAACATCAGCTCCACCTTCTGCTTCTCCTCCTCGCTGATGTAGTCGGTGTCTGTTGGTGGAGTGGAGCGCACACACACACACACAATAGAGGAGATGTTTATATGTGTGTATATATATATATATATATATATATATATATATATATATATATATATATATATATATATACACACACACACACACACACACACACAAATGTTTTTTAACTATTAAAATATGGAATATAAAAGTAAAACCCATTGGGTAGGTTTTATGTAACTTGCTGTGAGGCCGTCTCCTCCGTGACTCGGAGGTTGCTCCTTGAGGCGCCGGGCGGAACAGAAACACTCGACCCCCCGCCGGGCGCCACGGAGAACCCGAGGAGGAGAAACTCAATAAGACAACGCTCGATATTCATGAGCGCCGCCTGAGCTGCTATCAACCACCGGCAGGGAGGAGGAGGAGGAGGAGGAGGAGGAGGAGGAGGAGGAGGAGGAGGAGGAGGAGGAGGAGGAGATGCCCACCACACAGGAAGGGGGAGACAGGGGGAGACAGGGGGAGTCAGAGGGAGACAGGGGGAGTCAGAGGGAGACAGGGGGAGTCAGAAGACCTCCTCTTCTCCTCTTCAGTGAGGCTTCACTGACGGCCCACAGCGCCCTCTAGAGGCTCCCAGAACTTTGATGTGTTCGCCAAAAGAAAACTCACATGCGTGAAGAGAGAAGTGCTTTCGCTCAGAGGGCCCGGCGGCCGGAGGGCCTCCAGGGGCGGCGCCCGAGACCAGGGGGCCCGAGACCAGGGGGGCCGAGACCAGGGGGCCCGAGATCAGGGGGGCCGAGATCAGGGGCCGAGATCAGGGCCGAGATCAGGGGCCGAGATCAGGGGCCGAGACCAGGGGGCCCGAGACCAGGGGGGCCGAGACCAGGGGGGCCGAGATCAGGGGGGCCGAGACCAGGGGGCCGAGATCAGGGGCGAGATCAGGGGCCGAGACCAGGGGGGCCGCGCCCGAGACCAGGGGGGCCGAGACCAGGGGGGCCGAGATCAGGGGGGCCGAGATCAGGGGGGCCGAGACCAGGGGGGCCGCGCCCGAGACCAGGGGGGCCGCGCCTGGACGGGCAGTTGAGGAGGAGGAGGTGACGGACGCCGCGGGGCCCCCCTCTCCTAGCAGGTGCTGGATGGAGTGGAGCTGGAAGCAGGGGTCCGACAGCAGGACGGAGGACGCCCGGGAGACCCTGAAGAAGAGGAGGAGGAGGAGGAGGAGAAGAGTTTGACTAGGATGAGCACACAAAAAACAAAGGGATACTGGTCTACGAGGATCCCTCAGCTGGTCTACGATTATCTCTAATATCTATTTCATATTTCTGTGAAAACGGATTTATTCTATCACCAACAATACATTTTACTAATTACATGTGAACGCATCATGAGGTTATCATCTACCTTCATACTCATGTTCACTGAGTAGAGCCTGAACGCACCATCTTGTAACTGAAGTGAAAGTGTTGCTAACATCACTAGCTAACGTTACTAGCTCTCCTGTTGGTTGTTTACAAAGTCACATGAGCATGATCTACTGATCACATGATCTACTGATCCTGTGATCTACTGACAGGTTGTCTGCATAGGGAGCATGTGGGCGCTCCTGAGCCTTTTTCACGAGCGCCTAAGGCAAGAAAAAGTAAAAAAAAAGTCTGAATGGACGGAGCGACCAGCTGCTGCTACGACGCTGACATAGGACAACAACAAACACAGACAACAACAAACAACAACAACAAACACAGACAACAACAAACACAGGAACACATGTTTCTCTCCTGGAAAACAAATGGAGGTCCTGTTTGTGTTTCTGATTCTCCCAGCAGAACCACCGGGGCCATGAGACGAGATGGAGAGCCTCTCCCTCCCTCCCTCCCCCCTCCCTCCCTCCTCCATCTCCCTCCCTCTCTCTGCCCTTCACTCTCTTCTCTCCCAACGTGCCCTCTCTCCTTTCCTCCTACTCTCCTCCCCACCACCACTCAACCCAACTACTGTGCATCAATCTTTAATGTCTCCCCCCCCTCCCCCCCTCCCTGGATTCTCCTGGGTGGAGCTGCTGCTGGAGGTGGTGTAGCGAGTCTCCTGTCCATCGTCCTCCTGACCGCTCATCGACAGCCGCCCTCTCTAACCCCTCCACGCCCCGCCCCCTCCACGCCCCCCCCTCCACGCCCCGCCCCCTCAACTGTGCTTTCTGCTCAAATTAACAACATTTAATTATTTTAAATGTAAATAATGCATTTGGTGTCTAAATTTCACAATATTTGAAAATGTCTGTTAAAGAATAAAAACATCAACAGCGCCTCCCAGAGGGAACAGCCGTGACCTCTCTCTGACCTCTCTGTGACCTCACTGTGACCTCACCGTGACCTCACCGTGACCTCTCTGACCTCACCGTGACCTCTCTGAACTCTCTGTGACCTCTCTGACCTCACTGTGACCTCTCTGTGACCTTTTCATCACAGCAGACACTACACGAGTAGAGACCGTCGGTCCTGTCTTCACAAGGGGGGGCAGAGTAAGTCAGAGCGAAGGAGAGAGAGAGAGAGAGAGAGAGAGAGAGAGAGAGAGGGAGGGAGAGAGAGATGTGGGGATGAAAACAACAATGTGTGAACGTGAACAGAAATAAAGAAAAATAGCAGAAAGAAGAGAAAAGAAAGAGCAGGAGATGAGCGCTTTGAAAGAGAGAGAGAGAGAGAGTGGGGGGGATTTAACTATAATGGAGGAGAGGAGGCAGACACAGCGAGTGGTTAGCTGACGGGAAGCAGCTCACCCTCCACTGGACACACACACCCACACACACACACACACACACACACACACACAGCTTCATGTTTCACAGATTTCTCTTCTGCATAAAAAATCTATCATCCACCCACTGAAGAAAAACACGTCTGCACGGATCAGCCGGAGGAGAGAGAGAGAGGGAGGGAGAGAGAGGGAGGGAGGGGGTGGGAGAGGGAGGGGGAGGGAGACAGGGGGAGAGAGGGGGAGAGAGAAGGAGAGCGAGAGGGAGAGAGAGAGGGAGAGAGAGGGAGGGAGAGCGAGCGCTGTAAGTGCTTGCGAGGAAGAGGAGTGACGGGATGCTCCTGTGATGATGTGATCTGAGGCTCGGGGCGTGGGCTGAGGGGCTGAAGGCGAGACAGCTGGGGGCCGGATTCACTCAAAAAGAAGAAAAGAGCGACCTGGCGGAGAAAAGACGACGAGCCGCTACAACCGAGAGCAGCGCCGGTCTCAGAGCAGCGCCGAGGGAACCGGAGGGACGCGTGGAGGCTTCTGGACTACGGACCGGGAGGAGAGGCTCGGTATGGGCTACACACGGCGCCCAGCGGGTCCAGGGCTCCAGAGGAATAAAAGCCCACAACAACAACAACAACCAAAGGATAATGATCTAAAAGTACAACTCTCCTTTTTCTCTCCACTTTTCACACCTGGAGTTCTTGGAGCCACACGGCTCACAGCGGAAGGGATCCGCTTGCAGCCTTTTGTTCTGCTTTTTTTCATATCGCCACCTATTTAAATATTGAGTTCATGTTTTAATCTCGTTCGCCACTCCAGACGGCTGCCACGCCAACCGGCGTACGCAGATGACATCGCCTCATTCAACATCAACCGCTGGACGAGGAGCTGGAACCCAGCGAGCGCAGCGTTCCCTCACGGCGACGTTGGGTTTGTGATCCGGAGCTTCAAAGCAAACAAGCCTCAGTGCCTTGGAACTGCCAGAGACTCAGAGACTCAGAGCCAGAGACTCAGAGCCAGAGACTCAGAGACTCAGAGACTCAGAGACTCAGAGCCAGAGACTCAGAGCCAGAGACTCAGAGACTCAGAGACTCAGGGACTCAGGGACTCAGGGACTCAGGGACTCAGGGACTCAGGGACTCAGAGACATAGACTCAGAGACTCAGAGGGCTCACACATTGACATCGGTATATCCCGCAGCAGTTGGAGAGGCTTTAGCTCCACATGTCGAGGGACTGGAACGAGGTAAAACAAGATGAAAAACCAGTGTGCTATCTCATGTGTTAGTGTGTCAGGACTCGTTTGTATCAGATGTGAATTACTTGGTGAAAATTGAGATGAATCCCACAGCATGAAGCATGTAAAACACACATTGAAAAAGTTATAAGCTGGGCGATAAAAGGAAACGACAAACAGATCTGTGGCTGCTGGCGGGCATCATGCCGCACGTTGCTGGGAGCAGCGGTTTTCCGCAGGGTGTGGCGGCACCAGCAGTTACGGCGTGGCGTTCTGTCGCGGTCTTGTTCGTTTGTCTCCTGCTCCCCCAGCCGGGCCGGGCCGCCGTTTGCCCGTTTCAGGACTCCCCCCAGGCAGGCGGATGCCTCTGCGCCTCGGACATCCTCAGCTGCACTGCCGCGGGTCTGGATCAGGTTCCACGAGACATGCCCGTCTCCGCCGTCACTCTGGATCTAAGCCACAACAAGATCGCACAGCTGGGGGACGGCAGCTTCGAAGGACTCAACCGGCTGGAGACGTTGCGGATAGCGCACAACCGGCTGACTGTTATTAAGCCAGGGGCGTTTAGAAACGCTTCTGGGACTCTGCTCCGATACCTGGACCTGTCGTCCAATCGGCTCAGTGGTTTGAAGGAGCTTTATTTCCTGGACCTACCCGGATTGAAAGAGCTGCTGCTGTTCAACAACCGCATCGTCCACGTGGAGAGCAGAGCCCTGGCTGGACTGGGCAGCCTCCACAAGGCCTACCTCAGTCATAACCTCATCAAAGACTTCCCCTTCTTTTCCATCCAGGAGCACAGCCACCCTCACTTGTCCGTGCTCGACCTGTCCTCAAACCGCCTGTCCAAACTCCCCCTGGAGGACATTACAAACTTACCCATCTCAATGCAGAGAGGAATCTTCCTTCACAACAACTCCCTGGTGTGCGAGTGCTCCATGTACGGGCTTCTCCGGCACTGGGACCAGAGAAGATTTTCCTCGGTGACAGACTTCCGACAGGAGCACACCTGTCTGGTCTATGGTATACAGAGGGGCGCCGTGCGCTTCTTCCAGCACGGCCGCTACTTTGAAAAATGCAACTTGACCGCGTTGAGTCAGGGGCTTCGACAGCAGGAGAGCGGCGTTTTAGTAAAGGCGGGAAAGCCGGTGCTGCTGCACTGTGTGACCGGCCTCACAGGAAAGCATGTGACCTTTCTCTGGGTGTCACCGAATCAGGAGTACGTGGTGCCGCCGGGAAACAACGGTTCGTTAAAGATGTACGCCAACGGCAGCTTGGAGATCCTGGCGGCTCGCGCTGAGGACTCCGGCATCTACTGGTGCATGTCTCAGGACCGGCAGCGCAATGAGACGCAGGAAGTCAACGTGACGGTGGTACTGCACCCCGGCGAGCCCTACGAGCCATTCAACACAGGATTCACCACCCTGCTGGGCTGCGTGGTGAGCCTGGTGCTAGTCCTCATGTACCTCTACCTGACGCCATGCCGCTGCCCTCCCTGCTTTAAAGCCCTGACCACGAACGCGGCCGCGGCCACCCTAAGCCAAGGGAACGAGGCCGGAGCAGGGAGCGCCCAATCCTCCATCCTCACACCAACCCCGCCAGCGACCACGGAGGGCCCCGGCCGCAAGGTCAGTACCAACAAGCATGTGGTGTTTCTGGAGCCAATCAGGGAGCAGCAGAACGGCAGACTCAGGACCGGGATGGGAGGACATCTGGGTCCAGGTTTGCTACTCGGGGCAGAGCAGCACTCAAAGCTCCACAACCAGAGGGTGGGGGAGACGGACTCCATCTTGCCCAAGTTCTCAGACGCCTTAGCCATCCCATAGCATTGGGACAAATGCAGGGACCACTGCCCACTACCACTAGAACAAGACCACCGGCCACTACCACTAGAACAAGACAACCGCCCACTACCACTAGAACAAGACCACCGCCCACTACCACTAGAACAAGACCACCGGCCACTAGAACAAGACAACCGCCCACTACCACTAGAACAAGACCACCGCCCACTAGAACAAGACCACCGCCCACTACCACTAGAACAAGACAACCGCCCACTACCACTAGAACAAGACAGCCGCCCACTACCACTAGAACAAGACCACCGCCCACTACCACTAGAACAAGACCACCACCCACTAGAACAAGACCACCGCCCACTACCACTAGAACAAGACCACCGCCCACTAGAACAAGACCACCGCCCACTACCACTAGAACAAGACCACCGCCCACTACCACTAGAACAAGACCACCGCCCACTAGAACAAGACCACCGCCCACTAGAACAAGACCACCGCCCACTACCACTAGAACAAGACCACCGCCCACTACCACTAGAACAAGACAACCGCCCACTACCACTAGAACAAGACAACCGCCCACTACCACTAGAACAAGACAACCGCCCACTAGAACAAGACAACCGCCCACTAGAACAAGACAACCACCCACTACCACTAGAACAAGACCACCACCCACTACCACTAGAACAAGACCACCGCCTACTACCACTAGAACAAGACCACCACCCACTAGAACAAGACCACCACCCACTACCACTAGAACAAGACCACCGCCCACTACCATTAGAACAAGACCACCCCCCACTAGAACAAGACAACCGCCCACTACCACTAGAACAAGACAACCGCCCACTACCACTAGAACAAGACCACCGCCCACTACCACTAGAACAAGACCACCACCCACTAGAACAAGACAACTTCCCACTACCACTAGAACAAGACCACCGCCCACTACCACTAGGACAAGACCACCGCCCAGTAGAACAAGACCACCGCCCACTACCACTAGAACAAGACCACCGCCCACTAGAACAAGGCCACGTCCCACTAGAACAAGACAACCGCCCACTACCACTAGAACAAGACCACCGCCCACTAGAACAAGACAACCTCCCACTACCACTAGAACAAAACAACCTCCCACTACCACTAGAACAAGAACACCGGCCACTACAACAAGACAACCTCCCACTACCACTAGAACAAGACCACTGCCCACTAGAACAAGACAACCGCCCACTACCACTAGAACAAGACAACTGCCCACTACCACTAGAACAAGACCACCGCCCACTGGCCCAAGAACCAGATCCCCTCAGCACCTAGCACTGGACCATCTCCTACTGTCCCCAAAACCAAATTCCATCCCACTGCCCTCAGTACTTGACCCAGCACAAAAAACACCTCCCACTACACCAAGAACCAGACCCCCTCCAACTCCCCCCAGCACCGTACACCCATCTCCCATTTCCCTCAGCACCGGACAAACACCCGCTCCGCCTACCACTGGACCGCCTACCACTGGACCGCCTACCACTTCCCCACTGGACCGCCTACCACTTCCCCACTGGACCGCTTCCCACTTCCCCACTGGACCGCCTCCCACTTCCCCACTGGACCGCCTACCACTTCCCCACTGGACCGCCTACCACTTCCCCACTGGACTTCCCCACTGGACCGCCTACTACTGGACCGCCTACCACTTCCCCACTGGACCGCCTACCACTAGACCGCCTACCACTTCCCCACTGGACCGCCTACCACTTCCCCACTAGACCGCCTCCCACTTCCCACTAGACTTCCCCACTGGACCGCCTACCACTTCTCCACTGGACCGCCTCCCACTTCCCCACTGGACCGCCTCCCACTTCCCACTGGACTTCCCCACTGGACCGCCTACCACTTCCCCACTGGACCGCCCCCCACTTCCCACTAGACTTCCCCACTGGACCGCCTACCACTTCCCCACTGGACCGCCTACTACTGGACCGCCTACCACTTCCCCACTGGACCGCCTACCACTAGACCGCCTACCACTTCCCCACTGGACCGCCTACCACTTCCCCACTAGACCGCCTCCCACTTCCCACTAGACTTCCCCACTGGACCGCCTACCACTTCTCCACTGGACCGCCTCCCACTTCCCCACTGGACCGCCTCCCACTTCCCACTGGACTTCCCCACTGGACCGCCTACCACTTCCCCACTGGACCGCCTCCCACTTCCCACTAGACTTCCCCACTGGACCGCCTACCACTTCCCCACTGGACCGCCTCCCACTTCCCCACTGGACCGCCTCCCACTTCCCACTGGACTTCCCCACTGGACCGCCTACCACTTCCCCATTGGACCACCTCCCACTTCCCTACTGGACCGCCTCCCACTTCCCCACTGGACCACCTCCCACTTCCCCACTGGACCACCTCCCACTTCCCCACACACCAGGCTGAGCAAAACAGTAATCCCATGCTGACTTTCAAAATGTATCTTTTTTTTCCTGATAAAAACAGAACAAGTACGTATATATATTGGTGATGCCCAGGCCTTTGCCTGCTAGGCCGTACAGACAGCCATTAACCAATGCACTGTGATGGGAGGGGCCACTCAGACTGTCGGGGAGGGACATAGCTCAGAGACAGGGGCGGGAAGTAAAGAGTAAAAAGGCGATGAACCCGGAGAGGAGCTGCGAACACTGCCTCGAGGAGCGAGGAAACTGTATTTGAGGTCAAAAGGACTTCAGGGATGTTTCTCCTGCACACCGATGGAGCATGGACTGCTGCGGTCCCTTTAAGCACGGCTTGTACCTTTAATAACATTTGCTGCAGATGCCTTCTTGTCTCGTACAAAAAGAAAATACAAAATATCCTTTTGTCAAGCTTTTTAGCAGTTCCGTTTGGAAACGACCTGCGTAGTGTAGCTCTGTCACAATGTGAAATGTTTTAGAGTAAACAAGCTGGAGGAGGAGGAGGAGGAGGAGGAGGAGGAGGAGATGTCATCACGTAGAATAGAAACGGTTTCTAAAGGATAAGGTCTGAACTGCCCATCCTTCCTCCTCTGCCTTGATGAACGTCATCATCAGTCAGAACAAAGTGCTGGAAATCAAACAGGATATAAATAAATTAAAAGCATCTGCTGAAATTATTTATGCTGCAGAAGAAGAATCACTGTTTGTTGATTGGAGGGGGGGGGCTTTTTAATGCTCTGCTTTTTAGTTCACTCTGAGACAATAAGTGTGGAAATCAATCGCTGACAAAGAAAAGAGTTGCCTTTGTGTGGTGAATATACAGCAGGACTGACTATCAGGGCGGACATGTTTGTTGTTTATTGTCTGCTTCACTGTATTCCCCCCCCACACACACTGAGCCGCTTCATCCATCCACCTGTCTATACCTGTGTGTTAATAAACTGCTGTATCTGGACTGTCCATGTGAACGCATGCCTTCTTATTGTCATTGAGATGTGACCATGTTGAAACAGGTGTGTGTGTGTGTCTGTGTGTGTGTCTGTGTGCGTGTTTGTGTGTCTGTGTGTGTGTGTGTGGGAGAGAGAGTGTGTGTCTGTATAGCCACAAACTTTACACAACCAACCTTGACTAGGTGTGGATAAACTCAGCTCACAGTTGACCCTTTGCCAAGTCTCACCCTAAAGTGCCACCTGGCCAATCACAGCCTAGCATCAGCCCCCTGAGTCGGGTCTGACCCCTGAGGTTCTTTCATTGGTCGGTAATGAGCTGATGTTCTTCTGCTGATGGACTGTCAGACGATGGGTCACCAGCCCAGAGCTCTGAGAGAGCATCAAGATGGAGGAAACCTGTGTGTGTGTGTGTGTGTGTGAGTGTGTGTGTGTGTGTGTGTGATTGAGTACACTACAATGTGAGCCTGGAGGAAATGCGTTTCCTGGCTGCTGTAATCGAGTCTGTGTAAGAGAAGACGAGCAGATGAAACCCACGTGGAGGACAGACGAGCCTCATCTTCATCAAAAACTACAAGTCAGACGTTTGCATCTGTGAGGCGAGGTCGGTTCGACTCTTCTGGATCCTTCCAGACGGAACGGCTTCACGGCGGAGGGAACATGAAGGTCATGTGACCTCGTGCTCTGGACACGTCTCAGAGGTCTAAACTCGTCCTCGACTGTATCCTCAAACAGAGGACACACACACACACACACACACACACACACAGTCCCTGAAGAGCAACAGGAGTAACGGTGGCGGTGATGTCACATCCTGGGGTAAAGCTCACACTTTATTTTCAGGAAAGCTGGACTTGCGTCAGTCAAATGATTTACTGACCGAAGAAGAGGAAGAAGAAGGTCAATCGTTATCGATATGTTTTGGTTTGACGGGACCAGCCAGGCTCCGCCCTCTTGGAGCTTGTTGGTTTGTGGTCTTTGAGGCCTTGAGGTTGTTGGCCGTCGCCATCTTGGCTTTCTTGCAAGTTCCGATATTTGGAATGAGGAGTGACGCAGAGACGCCGCATAAGCTCTGGTGTCACCTGTCAACCCCAGTAGCCCCGCCCCTAAAGAGTCCCCTGGTTCATGGGGACTGTCGGACTCTAAATGACCATCATGCTGTCGTTTATATAGACGGCTATACAACCAGTCGCCCCCTGGTGGTCAGGAGAGAGAATGCAGCTTTAACACATCAAGCAGAGACTGTTTTGATGTCTCTCTTTGACCAAGGAGACAAGGTCTCTGATCGAGGAGACGAGGTCTCTGATCGAGGAGACGAGGTCTCTGTCACTTTTCATGCGAACAACTGAATGAAGTTTGTGAGTTTAAAGGTTCTTATAATGTTGATCCCAGAGGAGAATATGCCACATTCTGAAGATTAATATGGCATCTCCGTTAGCTCGGTTAGCACCTATTCCTTTCCTCACACCCTCTACCTTTCCTCTTCCCTTCTTCACACCCTCTACCTTTCCTCTTCCCTTCTTCACACCCTCTACCTTTCCTCTTCCATTCCTCACACCCTCTACCTTTCCTCTTCCCTTCTTCACACCCTCTACCTTTCCTCTTCCCTTCTTCACACTCTCCACCTTTCCTCTCCCCTTCTTCACACCCTCTACCTTTCCTCTTCCATTCCTCACACCCTCTACCTTTCCTCTTCCATTCTTCACACCCTCCACCTTTCCTCTTCCATTCATCACACCCTCTACCTTTCCTCTTCCCTTCTTCACACCCTCCACCTTTCCTCTTCCCTTCCTCACACCCTCCACCTTTCCTCTTCCCTTCCTCACACCCTCTACCTTTCCTCTTCCCTTCCTCACACCCTCTACCTTTCCTCTTCCCTTCCTCACACCCTCTACCTTTCCTCTTCCCTTCCTCCAGCTCACTTTCCTCACAACTTCCTCCTCCGTCTGCCACGCTCTGTCCAAGCTGCTCTGCCGTTTCCACGGTAACAAAGCACCACTCAGAAGACGGGAGAAATCGCACACACACAGACACACAGACACACATACACACATACACACATACACACATACACACATACACACACACACACACACAGGCGATACAAACACTTGAAGTGGTGCCGCTTGTTGCTTCTAGAACATGGTTGCGTGCGACATTATGAATAATAAGTAAACAGTGAGCAGCCTGTCAGCACAACATTGTCCCTGTGTGTTGCTCTGTTGTCATAGCAACAGAATCTGTGACCATCTTTCCAACTTTACTGAACTTTGTTTCATTGTGTCCGACGTCTACGGTTGTTACAACGCCACAGACACATCAACGCATCGAACACCAGCTGCTGACCCCTAGTGGTCACCCTTTGCATTGCAAGCCCCTCACCTCTTCTAGAAGCCCCTCACCTCTTCTAGAAGCCCCTACCCTCTTCTAGAAGCCCCTTACCTCTTCTAGAAGCCCCTCACCTCTTCTAGAAGCCCCTCCCCTCTTCTAGAAGCCCCTTACCTCTTCTAGAAGCCCCTTACCTCTTCTAGAAGCCCCTAACCTTTTCTAGAAGCCCCTACCCTCTTCTAGAAGCGCCTACCCTCTTCTAGAAGCCCCTTACCTCTTCTAGAAGCCCCTCACCTCTTCTAGAAGCCCCTACCCTCTTCTAGAAGCCCCTTACCTTTTCTAGAAGCCCCTACCCTCTTCTAGAAGCCCCTTACCTCTTCTAGAAGCCCCTTACCTCTTCTAGAAGCCCCTCACCTCTTCTAGAAGCCCCTACCCTCTTCTAGAAGCCCCTACCCTCTTCTAGAAGCCTCTACCCTCTTCTAGAAGCCCCTTACCTCTTCTAGAAGCCCCTCACCTCTTCTAGAAGCCCCTACCCTCTTCTAGAAGCCCCTACCTTTTCTAGAAGCCCCTACCCTCTTCTAGAAGCCCCTTACCTCTTCTAGAAGCCCCTACCTCTTCTAGAAGCCCCTCACCTCTTCTAGAAGCCCCTACCCTCTTCTAGAAGCCCCTTACCTCTTCTAGAAGCCCCTACCCTCTTCTAGAAGCCCCTTACCTTTTCTAGAAGCCCCTACCCTCTTCTAGAAGCCCCTACCCTCTTCTAGAAGCCCCTTACCTCTTCTAGAAGCCCCTTACCTCTTCTAGAAGCCCCTACCCTCTTCTAGAAGCCCCTCACCTCTTCTAGAAGCCCCTACCCTCTTCTAGAAGCCCCTACCCTCTTCTAGAAGCCCCTACCCTCTTCTAGAAGCCACTAACAGCATTATCGCGATCCTCCCAAGAAACCTTTCAGTTCCTCCGCAGAAGAGAACCCTGTTCCTGCAGAGGCAGTGAAGGGTGGGGTTAGGGTGGGGTTAGGGTGGCGTTAGGGTATGGTTAGGGTGGGGTTAGGGTGGGGTTAGGGTATATCGGGTAGTCTCTGACTCCCCGTCTCTTTGGATGAAACGAGCGCCGCCGGTTTGTTTAAAGGAGTCAACCGACGACCGGCCGAAATCCAGAACACCTAATAAATAATGTAGAGACCTCTGGCCCCCTCGGTTCAGCCCAAACTGAAGGTAGGGGCAGAACATGTGCTGCAGGCTCACCGGCGTCAGAACAGCAGCTCACTGTGTGTGCGGCCCAGGCTGATGATGTCATTAGTTCTGCAAGTATTTGTTCATAAATCGTCGATGGATGAAGAAGAGGCTCGTCCGTCATGCGGTTCGTCCCGAGGAGACCGTGAACCGCGCTGCGCCACAATCCAGCCAATAGACGGCCATATGTATAGATTTCAGACCCCAATCTTAGAACTTGTGGGGTTGAGGTTAAAGACCCACTGCTGGTGTTACGCATGTGTTACGCATGTGTTACGCATGTGTTACGCATGTCAGCTCCTTCACATTGCCTGCTGGTAGAGAGCTTTCTGGGTTCGCTACATCACCTGGAATGAGAAACTGAGATGGGTTTCTTGGCAGGGACCGCCCCCTTTGTACCAGTGCATGCTGGGTGAAGAGCATCACTTTAAAGGCATCTGTGTGTGTCTGGCGGACTGAAACAGAGAGGATGATGGGAAGTGAGTTTGGGAGTCGGCTTGAGTAACCGACGGGAGACCGAACAAGATGGATGCCCCGTCTTCACCCGTCAGTCGGGAACGTCGCTCTGAAAGTTGACTCCAAACTAAACTACAAGATGTAGTCAACAGTTGTACAGCCAGGGCGAGAGTACCACACGGCGAGGAGGATGGCGACAGCGGCAGCAGGACAACGCGCGTGGAGTGTCCGAGGAGACGGATCACAACACCTTTGTGTTCAAGCTTGTGAACAGCGATCCTGGGAGCAGTGTCACGAGAAAGGGCCTGCTGGTGGATACCGGTGCGACGTTGCATATCATCACTGACCTGACTAAGTTCAAGAGCTTCGATGACCGATTCCAGTCCGAGAAGCACTACGTGGAGCTGGCCGATGGCACAAGCTGCACGGGGGTCGCGGAGCGCAGAGGAAACGCTGAGGTGTGTCTGGTCGACAGCACGGGGCGGCGCCTTAGTGCCACACTGAAGCAGGCGCTGTACATCCCCTCGTATCCACAGGACATCTTCTCCGTGAGAGCTGCAACTTCCAGTGGAGCAACGGTGATCTTCAAGGAAGGAAGAGACTCTGCAGTACAGAGACGGTACGCGCTTCCCCATTCATGAGCACAACAGACTGTTCTATTTGCCGACTGTCAGTAAACCGTGAATGTGACGATCAATGTACGAGTTGTCATGATATTCAGACGTGGCACGAGATTTTAGGGCACTGTAATTTTGATGATGTCAAGAAGTTGGAGAATGTTGTGGATGGAATGTCAATCAGTGGTAAAGTGTCAAGATCCATGATATGTGAAGTGTGTACTCAGGGCAAGTTCACTCAGAGCAGGAACAGGAACCCTGACCCTGGCCAAATCAGCCTGGGAGCTGGTTCACACTGACTTGGCAGGCCCCATTGACCCAGAGTCCAAGGAGGGGTATAGGTATGCAGTTTCCTTTACTGATGACTACTCAAGTGCAGTGTTTGTGTACTGTCTAAAACACAAGAGTGACACTGTAGAAGCTACAGAGAGGTTTCTAGCTGACACAGCCCCCTATGGGAAAGTAAAGTGTATCAGGTCTGACAATGGTACAGAGTTCACAGGGCAGGGTTACCAAGCTCTACTGCGAAGAAATAGAATTAGGCACAAAACATCAGCACCATACTCGCCACACCAGAATGGCACTGCAGAGCGTAACTGGAGAACCCTTTTTGACATGGCTAGATGTATGCTCTTGGAGAGCCAGTTAGCCAAGGAGCTATGGCCGTATGCGGTCCAGACAGCTGCAGTGGTGAGGAATAGATGTTTCAACAACCGCACCAGAGAGACACCTTACTTTATGCTGACAGGAAGGAGACCTAATATCTCCAGGATGCAGAAGTTTGGTACTGTGTGTTATGCCTACAGGCAGGACAGGAAGAAGCTAGAGTCGAGGTCTGAGAAAGGCATCTTCATTGGTTATGACAGGAACAGTCCAGCCTATATGGTCTACTACCCCGACAGCAGGAAGGTGATGAAGCACAGACTGGTGAGGTTCATGTCTTGCGTTGAGGGACATCAGACTGATGACATGTCTGACGATGACAGTGGTGTGCAGTCTAGGACAACCAGACCTGACTCTGACAAACCCGAGCAGAATGACATCCCAGAAGCGAGGCCAGGTCCAAGTCAGACAGGCCTACAGACAGGTGAGGTCAAGCTAGAATCTCAGTCTCCACGGAGATACCCTGCTAGAGAGAGGAGGCAGCCAGACTTCTATGGGATAGAGAGTGATCAGGCTCAGATCAATATTGCTACAGGATGGTTTGTAATGTACCTCAGACATTCAGAGATGCTGTGACGTCATCCAACTCAAGAGAGTGGGTAGATGCAATGGATGAGGAGATGAAGGCACTGAGGGATAACAACACATTTACTCTGACCACCTTACCAGAGGGCAAGAAAGCAGTGGGGGGTAGATGGGTGTATACGATTAAAACCAATGTTGATGGATCTGACAAGTACAAGGCCTGCTATGTAGCCAAGGGATACAGTCAACAGGTCGGTGTAGACTATGGAGAAAGGTTTTCTCCTACTGCCGACCTGACTAGTGTGAGAGTGTTGATGCAGAAAGCTGCCCAGGAGGATCTGATCCTACATCAGATAGATGTTAAAACGGCCTACTTGCATGCACCAATTGATTGTGAGATTTACATGGAACGGCCAGAGGGTTATGATGCACAATCTCAGAAAAATGAGAAGATGGTGTGTAGACTAGAAAAATCACTATATGGGCTTAAACAATCGGGTCGAAACTGGAACAAAATGTTGCACGACTATCTATGTGAAAACATGTTTGTACAGAATCCAGCCGATCACTGTGTTTATACGAGAGAAACTGAAAATGACAAGCTGATCTTACTGATCTGGGTTGATGACCTGGTTATTGCAGCCAGTGATAAGGGAGCTTTAAAAGCAGTAAAAGAGATGCTTGCTGTGAAGTTCCAAATGAAAGATTTGGGCAGACTGAGAAACTTTCTTGGCATCACTTTTGACCAGTGTAATGGATGTGTGACCATGTCACAGCAGCGCTATGTTGACAAGCTGCTTGACAGGTTTGATATGCAGGGTTGTAAAGCCAGGTCGACACCATGTGAAACAAAACTGCATTACACTGATGACGAGAAGCTAGGTGACCCCAGAAAATACAGAGAGGCAGTGGGTAGCCTCATCTACCTAACCTCATGCACCAGACCTGATCTGAGTTTTGTTGTAAGCAAACTGTCACAGCATTTCAGTGAGCCAACAGTGAAATTCTCACAAGAACTTAAATAAATGCCCTGTCGGATATTAAAACACATTTGTGGGACTTGATGACAGAGAGAGAAACTTGTATTCTTAAATAGTGAAGAATGAAGAAAGTGTCTCCAGCAAAAAGAGATCTTTACTCATCCAGGGCAAAAGGGGCAGAGCTTGAGCACCACTAGGGCTCTACCTGTGTGAACATGAACATCACCTTAGTGAGCAGCGCTGGGCTTTAGAGACCCACACAGGCACAACATGCACTACTCACATATTAACACCCCAAGGAACCAGGACCAGGACCCAACTAACCCGACCGTTAGGTCCACTCAACTAACCCGACCGTTAGGTCCACTCAACTAACCCGACCGTTAGGTCCACTCAACTAACCCGACCGTTAGGTCCACTCAACTAACCCGACCGTTGGGTCTAGTCAACTAACCCGACCGTTAGGTCCACTCAACTAACCCGACCGTTGGGTCTAGTCAACTAACCCGACCGTTAGGTCCACTCAACTAACCCGACCGTTAGGTCCACTCAACTAACCCGACCGTTAGGTCCACTCAACTAACCCGACCGTTAGGTCCACTCAACTAACCCGACCGTTAGGTCCACTCAACTAACCCGACCGTTAGGTCCACTCAACTAACCCGACCGTTAGGTCCACTCAACTAACCCGACCGTTAGGTCCACTCAACTAACCCGACAGTTGGGTCTAGTCAACTAACCCGACCGTTAGGTCCACTCAACTAACCCGACCGTTAGGTCCACTCAACTAACCCGACTGTTGGGTCTAGTCAACTAACCCGACTGTTGGGTCTAGTCAACTAACCCGACCGTTAGGTCCACTCAACTAACCCGACCGTTAGGTCCACTCAACTAACCCGACTGTTGGGTCTAGTCAACTAACCCGACCGTTAGGTCCACTCAACTAACCCGACCGTTAGGTCCACTCAACTAACCCGACCGTTAGGTCCACTCAACTAACCCGACCGTTAGGTCCACTCAACTAACCCGACTGTTGGGTCTAGTCAACTAACCCGACTGTTGGGTCTAGTCAACTAACCCGACCGTTAGGTCCACTCAACTAACCCGACCGTTAGGTCCACTCAACTAACCCGACCGTTAGGTCCACTCAACTAACCCGACTGTTGGGTCTAGTCAACTAACCCGACTGTTGGGTCTAGTCAACTAACCCAACCTTTAGGTCCACTCAACTAACCCGACTGTTGGGTCTAGTCAACTAACCCAACCTTTAGGTCCACTCAACTAACCCGACTGTTGGGTCTAGTCAACTAACCTAACCTTTAGGTCCACTCAACTAACCCGACTGTTGGGTCTAGTCAACTAACCCAACCTTTAGGTCCACTCAACTAACCCGACTGTTGGGTCTAGTCAACTAACCCAACCTTTAGGTCCACTCAACTAACCCGACCGTTAGGTCCACTCAACTAACCCGACTGTTGGGTCTAGTCAACTAACCCAACCTTTAGGTCCACTCAACTAACCCGACCGTTAGGTCCAGTCAACTAACCCGACTGTTGGGTCTAGTCAACTAACCCAACCTTTAGGTCCAGTCAACTAACCCGACATGTGTTATGTGTTAGAGCTGCATTCTGTCCTAACCACCAGGGGGCGACTCCTCTGGTTGTATGCTTCATGTGTTGAAGCTGCCTTCTCCCTCCTGACCACCAGGGGGCTCCTCTTGTTGTATAGAAGTCTATGCTTCATGTGTTGGAGCTGCATTCTCTCTCCTGACCACCAGGGGCTCCTATGGTTGTATAGAAGTCTGCTTCATGTGTTGGAGCTGAATTCTCTCTCCTGGCCACCAGGGGGAGACTCCTCTGGTTGTATATAAGTATGCTTCCTGTGTTGGAGCTGCATTCTCTCTCTTGCCCACCAGGGGGAGACTCCTCTGGTTGTATAGAAGCCTATGCTTCCTGTGTTGGAGCTGCATTCTCTCTCTTGCCCACCAGGGGGAGACTCCTCTGGTTGTATAGAAGTCTATGCTTCCTGTGTTGGAGCTGCATTCTCTCTCTTGCCCACCAGGGGGAGACTCCTCTGGTTGTATAGAAGCTTAGAAGAACAACTACTACATTCATATCCCTTTAGCTGACTGGAGGGAGTGAAGTACTGTGAGGTGATGGCCGATGAAGACCTTTGAAGGATGAAGGTTCTCTTCTCTTGCCATGTCTGTTTGAATAAGGAACACTAATACCATTTTTTATTTCCTTCTACTTTCAATTCAATTCAGTTTATTTGTATATTCCAGATTCACAAATTACAAATTTGTCTCAGAGTGCTTTACAATCTGTACACATATTTTCTATTGAATGGACCACTTAAATGTTTTATAGTATTTATAGTATTATAGTATATATATTTATAGTATTTTATAGTGTTTATATATAGCATCTATTTTGATTATGTATAATTATCCTTCACTGTGAAAGGGTTGGGCTTAATTGGAATACCTGTCATTGATTGGTCGACTGATCAACGAGAAGAATAAAGGTAGAGGAACAAAAAGCCTTTAGCAAAATGAAGGCATGTGGACACATCACCATGACAACGCTGAGACACCGCCGAGGAAACACCGTGCAGGTGCATTGTGGGTAAAACCGTTTCACTTACCCCTGCCTGTCTCCATCCACCAGGATCCGCACCAGGATGCCAGTGACCGCCACCAGGATGGGGTAGTGGTCCACACTCTCCAGACCTGCACACACACACACACACACACACACACACACACACACACTGAGGCGCAGGTCGAGCTGGAGTAGTCCTCTACTCGACCCTCCATGTGTATATGTCTGTGTGTGTGTGTCTATATGTGTGTGTGTGTGTGTGTGTGTGTGTCTGTCTGTCTGTACCTGGCAACCTCAAGTTGACCACCCTGTCAAACAGGTTCTTCTCGGCCGTCACTCTGTTCAACACCTGGTTCAACAACTGGAGAGAAAGAAAAACAAGTTGAAGGAGGAAGAGACAAGATATACATACATATATCGTGTTTTAGTCGTGTCGTGTTTAATCGTGTCGTGTTTTAAAAATGTTAATCGTTGCCCAGCCCTAATATATATATATATATAAAATGTGTGTATGTATTTATATATACACACATTATATATATATGTATATATATATATACATATATATATCCAGGTGTGACCTATCAGAGTCCAGGTGTGAATTACCTGAGCGAGCCGCCTGAGGAGGAGCTCTGCAGACGGGCGGGACCAGTCCAGGAAGATCTCCGGAACCAGAGTGACGGTCATCTCCAGAACTCTCAGCAGACTGACCGACAGGTCGAAGCAGGTGGCACACACCTGGAGGACAAGGGTCACATCGTGGAGCGGCAGGTGAGTCGGACGTAGCTCAGCGGTCCTGAAGGAACACCGTGTTCATATGGAGAGCATCTCCACGGCGAGAGACACGAGGTGACGAGGCCCCCGCATGGGTCCGCCCACGTCTGGAGGTGGGTCTGAATATTACAGGTGACCTTCAGGTATCAAGCTCCTCCTCTTTTCTGAACCAGCTGCACCTTCAGTCCTGGAGGCTCCGCCCCCTCATGGAGATGGAAGACTTTCCTCTGATGGTCTGATAGTTACACCTGAACCAGGTCCACCTGGTCCAGACCTAAAGACGCTGCTAGAGGCTGAGAGGAGGGGGACGCTAGGAGACACTGAGCTCCTCTCTCCTCTTTCCTTATGGACGTTTAGGAGACACTGAGCTCCTCTCTCCTCTCCTCTCTCCTTATGGACGTTTAGGAGACACTGAGCTCCTCTCTCCTCTCCTCTCTCCTTATGGACGCTAGGAGACACTGAGCTCCCCTCTCCTCTCCTCTCTCCTCTCTCCTCTCTCCTTATGGACGTTTAGGATACACTGAGCTCCTCTCCTCTCTCCTTATGGACGCTAGGATACACTGAGCTCCTCTCCTCTCTCCTTATGGACGTTTAGGATACACTGAGCTCCTCTCTCCTCTCTCCTTATGGACGTTAGGATACACTGAGCTCCTCTCTCCTCTTTCCTTATGGACGTTAGGATACACTGAGCTCCTCTCTCCTCTTTCCTTATGGACGTTAGGATACACTGAGCTCCTCTCTCCTCTCTCCTTAAGGACGTTTAGGATACACTGAGCTCCTCTCTCCTTACGTAAAATAAGCGTGTCATTTGACAAGTTTGGCTGTGAACATGAGAAAAGGGGCGGGGCTAACAGAGCTGAGCGGTTTAGCTGCCCGTCGCTTGCTCACCTTCAGCTGACGAGTGTCCACGAAGTTCCTCTCTGGACGCTCTGCAGCCTGCTGGATCTGAGACAGGAAGTGGAGAACTGTTTAAAAAGTACCCTACAAAATAAAAGCCACCGCTACGTCCTACGCAACATCTTTAAATCTCGTCTTTTTCTTTTTCCCCACGTTGATAATTCACTTATTTCTCTTGGTACATGCTAGATCGGACAACAACATATATAAATACGCATCTTGAATTTGAGAAGACTAAATCAGCTTGTTTAACTTTCCTCTGATCTGAACTACAACCGCGAGGCAGATTTGATATTCAAAAAATCACACGTGGCAATCAACATTCTGGGAACACATATCGGCTCAAGAGATTTGAAATATTGAGGCTGCAGCGAATGTCTTGTGTTTTCACGCACAGCCGTCGTTCCATTTGATGACATCATCCCACCAGAGGAGTCAAATCCTCACTCTGAATTCAGTGATTGGTATTAAACGGACTGGAATGCGGCGACATTGTTTAGTCACCGACTGAAGCCAACTACAACAATCGGGAGTTATTGGACTTGTTCCAGTTAGTCGAATACTAGCAATATGTTAGTGTATCCGGATCTTCAGAGTGGGGAAAAGAGAAGGCCCTTTCAAAGACATCCTGGCAGGTGACTGGATGAAGCGCCTGTCAGTCAAACTCCTAACGGACGGCAGAGCGGAGGCTCTCTCACCTCCTGGATCATGCCGATGAACTCGGAGAAGGCCCAGTTGAGCTGGTTGAGGACGCTGTTGAGGAACGAGGCGGCCATCTCCTTGTCCACGCTCAGCAGCTCCGCCATGTGCCTCTGCAGCAGCAGCGACGGACACGGCTCTGAACCAATCACAGGGGGGGGGGGCAGAGGGTGAACTCAGGCTCAACACAAAGGGTCAGGGGGCAGTATTCTGCAGTACACATACACATACATATATATATATATATATATATATACACATGCATATGTATATACATGTATATATATACATATATACATGCATATATATATACATATGTATATGCATGTATATATATATATACATACATACATATATACATGCATATATATATATATACATATGTATATGCATGTATATATACACATACATACATATATACATGCATATATATTAGGGCTGGGCACGTTATCGTGCGTTAACACATCACTTAATTAACGCCGACAATTATTTTATTGCTCGTTAACGCAGGCTTGATTATTTATTTTATTGTATAAGTGTGTTGCTCACAGGCTTTTATTTTGTAAGTCTGCTACTGATTGCTGTGGAACTGGAACAGAAAGTCATTCTCGGTTTAACAACACGGAGAAGAGAGCGAAGATGTTAAAGTTCAAAGAGGAGTGGACAGAAACAAAGTCGTACGTAACAGAGAGGAATCGACTCCTCAAGGAGAACTCCAGTCTGCATCTCATTTACATGATGAACACCTTGATGAACCAACCAGACAAAGAGGAGAACTTCAGTCTACATCTCACACGAGTCGAGACACACCGTCCCCGTCACACATGTCTCTACCACTAAACACAGCGTGGCTGACTCCCTTCTGTGTTAGAACATAGAACAAACATGAATTAATTATTGGATTTTGCGTATACAAATGCGATTAATCGGGGAAATCATGCGATTAAAAATTGTAATCGTTGCCCAGACCTAATATATATATATATATATATATATATATATATATATATATATATATATATATATATATATACACATACTAGGGCTGTCAATTGATTAAAAAAAATTAACTAATTAATCGCACATTTTGAAATTCATTAATCGCAAATATCGTTTCTTTGTCTTCTGAAGACTAGATCTTGTAGATGAAGCAGTAATCCTTCAGACAGAGTGTGTTTTAGACTCTTGTTTGATAGTATTTGTTAAAGACACCTTCACACAGCTGTGTCTCAGAGAGGCTCCTCCCCTTAAAGGGCCAGCCAGGGATTTAATATCCTGATGATAAATAGTTTCTTCAGTGAAACATCAGATTAGTAAACAAGGTGCATTAGAGACCCATTGGTCCTGACATCTTTACCACTGAACAGCAGAACCAGAACCAGAACCAGAACCAGGACCAGAACCAGTGGCTTTGTAAACTGACTCACATTCACATGTGTCACTCTGGAGGCTGGGGGCATTTTATACATTTTACAAAAATATAATATAATTCACCTTTTAAAGTATTTTGCATATGACACACAACGCCACGTGTTCTACATCAAACCTTCCAGAACAATCTCATCTCTACATGAGGCTCCTCCTCCTCCTCCCCCTCCTCCTTGTGTTCTCTCTCTCTGGCTGACAGGCTGCTAATGAGCCTCACCTGGGAGGTGGGCGGGGCTTGTGGTTTACTGAGTGCTCATTGGTTGTTGTTTCACAAAATGTTGACAGACAAACGGATTGACCAATCACGGTGAAGGGTTAGTGTGACGAGTTCTTCACGTGACCCTCTGTGTGGAGCAGCAGCCGGAGGAAGGAGAGGAGGAAACCCGGTTTATTAATCCACGAGTTTAAACTGATTTCTGCTCGTATTTTCGCGGAAAACTCATAGTTTATAAAACGTAAACAGAGTCAGACACACTGCCGCGACTTGACACTCAGAAAAGTGCAAAAACATCAAAGAACACCGGAAGTAAACAAAGTTGCGTTAATTACGTTAAAATATTTTAGTGCGTTAACGCGGCCAAATTAATCGCATAGATTAACGCTGACAGCCATAATATATATACGCATATATGCGTATATATATATAGCTTACCTGCATGTGTAAATGCTGCTGGAGCAAACCAATGTCCCCTTGCAGGATAATTAAAGTATCTATATATCACATATTAATGTGGAGCATTAAATAAAGCAATAAAATACAGGTGTGAATAAATGAGACAAATGAAGGGAAGACAAAGGCAAGACGAGGGTCTGAGGAGGTGAAGGTGAAGTGGAAATCATGTCGGGGCTTGAGTACCCCCCCGGCCCCAGCCCCTCATCGCCACCTCAGAACTGAGGCGGGTGAAGATGAAGCTCAGAGAAACGTGGTCGACCCCATGAGGAAGGCCGGATTAAGGGAAGCAGGGTGACGAAGAAGGAGGAAGGGCAAAGCAGAGGGCGGGGAAGAAGACGAGGAAGACGAGGAGAAAGCTCTCCGGTGGGAGTCAAGTGTTCATTAAATCTAATAATCCCACAAGGATGGGATCTGCTGGAGAGGCATGAAAGACGGTCAGTGATCCTGCAGACAGCACAGAGGGGACCTCTAACTCCACCCGTACACACCCTGAGGACCCCTAACTCCACCCGCCACACCAGGAGAGGAGGAGAACCTCAGGAGAGACAAGCTCACACAGCCGTCTGCTGCACCTTTCACAATGTGTTGGTTAAAATACATTCATATCTTTCATGTTAGATGCACACAATTAAATATATAAACTCATCCATATGGGTTATAATGATTACATTACATTACATGTCATTTAGCAGACGCTTTTATCCAAAGCGACTTACAATAAGTGCATTTCAACCTAGAGTACAAACTAAGAACAACAAGAATACAGAAAGTAACATTTCCTCATCATAGTCAAACTACTAAAGTACCACAATAAGAGCCATTCAAGTGCTACCAAAGTGCAAGTCTGTGTTTAATCCAGATATAGTCGGAAAAGGTGCGTTTTCAGTTTCCGGTGAAGATGTAGAGACTTCCTGCTGTCCTGGTGTCAGTGGGGAGCTGGCTCCACCAATCAGGAGCCAGGACAGCAGACAGTCTGATGTAGTGATGAGCTCCAGGTGACGGAGTCACAAGTCGGTTGGCTGTTGCCGAGCGGAGCGAACGTGCCGGGGTGTACGGTGTGACCATGTCCCGGATGTATACAATAATATATATATATATATATATATATATATATATATATATATATATATATATATATATATATATCAGTGTTTCCCCTACCATCATAACAGGGGGGCGGCCTGCCACCCTGAAATCTCCGCCAGCCACCCTGTAATTTCCGTGCCCCCCCCCCCAACATATCTTGGCTAAAGCTCCGCACACACGGGAGAGCACTCTCTCTCACTAGCACCCCCCCCTCCCCCCGTTAACACCTGCGGTCCGATGCGGTACAGACGCACACCATGCTCAGCTGTTATGCGCGCAGGTGAGCTTTCTCGCTAGCAACCCCTTCTACAAAAAGAAAACAACGTAGATGAAAGCAGAATCAGAAACAGGAGCGATTGATCAATAACTTACTTTGGAAACTAGCAATGGACAGATCCCCTGAAAGGCATGCAGATGAGAGTCATCGTCATGGAGATGAGAAGCAGATGAGTCATCGTCATGGAGATGAGAAACAGATGGGTCATCGTCATGGAGATGAGAAACAGATGAGTCATTGTCATGGAGATGAGAAACAGATGAGTCATTGTCATGGAGATGAGAAACGGATGAGTCATCGTCATGGAGATGAGAAACAGATGATTCATTGTCTGAGATGAGAAGCAGATGAGTCATCGTCATGGAGATGAGAAACGGATGAGTCATCGTCATGGAGATGAGAAACAGATGATTCATTGTCTGAGATGAGAAGCAGATTAGTCATCGTCATGGAGATGAGAAACGGATGAGTCATCGTCATGGAGATGAGAAACAGATTAGTTATCGTCATGGAGATGAGAAACAGATGAATCATCGTCATGGAGATGAGAAACAGATGAGAGTCAAATAGGCAGAGAGAGAGAAAGACAGACAGACAGACAGACAGACAGACAGACAGACAGCACCTACTCTGCAGACTGGGCAGGTTGGCGTCCTCGGGTTTGGTCTTCAGCAGGTGAGGAAGACGAGTGTATCTGTAGCCAAAACCACACCCCTGAAACCCACACACACAGACACACACACACACACTCAGAATTCTGATGAAATACAACAAAATACTTGTGTTGCTACGCTGTGTGCGTATGTGTATAGTTTTGTGTGTGTGTGTGTAGGTGTCTAGTTGTGTGTGTCTCACCCTCCACAGCCTCACTAGGATCCAGTTGGTCTGGGCCCAGGGTCTCTGTTCATACGGAGCCAGCAGGTTTCTCATCATGGCGACACGTCTGAAAGGACACACCATGATGACATCACCGTGACATTACCGTGGCATCACCGTGACATCACTGCAACGTCAACTTGACGTCACGGCGACATCATGACCTTACGAACTCTCTCCTCCGTGAGCGTATGGTAATCAGTCAGAGCGGAGGGAGTCCGATCCGACTGAAGAACCTTCCGACGCATCGTAAAGATAACGAGTTGTGAGCCAATCAGCACTCACTGTTCCTCTGGGATCCTCTCCACTGCCCTGAGGGATTGTGGGTAACAGACGTAGCTGGCGAGGGCCTGCATCAGAGAGTCTTTGATGTCTGAGAGGACGGAGATTGTTTAGGGTTAGGGGTTAGGGTTCCACTCTTCCGCTCTTGATCCACATCTTCGTCATCTTGTGTGTGTGTGTGTGTACGTGTGTGTGTGTATGTGCGTGTGCGTTACCTGTTCCTACGATACGTGGGTCAGCAAAGTGCTTGGCCAGGATGGCGGCGAGCTGCGTCAGAGTTTCATCGTAGCCTGATGCCAACACAAAGAAAAGGGATATAACGACATATCAACGTCTTCTGTCACTTCCGTTATCCTCATTTGTTCACCAAATGTTTTGGTTTTTAAGACGACAAACCATCGCGACCCCATTTGATTAAAAAAGACCGCGAGAAGAATCTATGTTAATGAATTGTTAAACACTTTATAAAAGGGAGAAAATGAATACATTTAAATGCATATTGTTTCTATATATTTGGCGTCTCTTGCACTTTGAGAACGACTTCGCCGGATAAACCTTCCAGTCAAGACATTTCCCCCACGAGACCTCTGCAGTAGAACAGGAAGCAGAACGGCGCCACGGACTCGGCGAGCGGCCATTAGAGCCACAAGGGATCACATGGGAACACAAGTGGTCTCATGTAGTCTCATGCGGTCTCATGCGGTCTCATGCGGTCTCATGAGGTCTACCTGGGAGCTCCTCCATGAGGTCTCATGAGGTCTCATGTGGTCTCATGTGGTCTCATGAGGTCTCTTGAGGTCTACCTGGGAGCTCCTCCATGAGGTCTCATGTGGTCTCATGTGGTCTCATGTAGTCTCATGCGGTCTCATGAGGTCTACCTGGGAGCTCCTCCATGAGGTCTCATGAGGTCTCATGTGGTCTCATGAGGTCTCTTGAGGTCTACCTGGGAGCTCCTCCATGAGGTCTCATGTGGTCTCATGAGGTCTACCTGGGAGCTCCTCCATGAGGTCTCATGTGGTCTCATGTGGTCTCATGTAGTCTCATGCGGTCTCATGCGGTCTCATGAGGTCTACCTGGGAGCTCCTCCATGAGGTCTCATGAGGTCTCATGTGGTCTCATGAGGTCTCTTGAGGTCTACCTGGGAGCTCCTCCATGAGGTCTCATGTGGTCTCATGAGGTCTACCTGGGAGCTCCTCCATGAGGTCTCATGAGGTCTACCTGGGAGCTCCTCCATGTGGTCTCTTGAGGTCTCATGAGGTCTACCTGGGAGCTCCTCCATGTGGTCTCTTGAGGTCTCATGAGGTCTACCTGGGAGCTCCTCCATGTGGTCTCTTGAGGTCTCTTGAGGTCTCATGAGGTCTACCTGGGAGCTCCTCCATGAGGTCTCATGAGGTCTACCTGGGAGCTCCTCCATGTGGTCTCTTGAGGTCTCATGAGGTCTACCTGGGAGCTCCTCCATGTGGTCTCATGAGGTCTCATGAGGTCTACCTGGGAGCTCCTCCATGTGGTCTCTTGAGGTCTCATGAGGTCTACCTGGGAGCTCCTCCATGAGGTCTCATGTAGTCTCATGCGGTCTCATGAGGTCTACCTGGGAGCTCCTCCATGAGGTCTCATGTGGTCTCATGAGGTCTACCTGGGAGCTCCTCCATGAGGTCTCATGAGGTCTACCTGGGAGCTCCTCCATGTGGTCTCTTGAGGTCTCATGAGGTCTACCTGGGAGCTCCTCCATGTGGTCTCTTGAGGTCTCATGAGGTCTACCTGGGAGCTCCTCCATGTGGTCTCTTGAGGTCTCTTGAGGTCTCATGAGCTCTACCTGGGAGCTCCTCCATGAGGTCTCATGAGGTCTACCTGGGAGCTCCTCCATGTGGTCTCTTGAGGTCTCATGAGGTCTACCTGGGAGCTCCTCCATGTGGTCTCTTGAGGTCTCATGAGGTCTACCTGGGAGCTCCTCCATGTGGTCTCTTGAGGTCTCATGAGGTCTACCTGGGAGCTCCTCCATGTGGTCTCTTGAGGTCTCTTGAGGTCTCATGAGGTCTACCTGGGAGCTCCTCCATGAGGTCTCATGAGGTCTACCTGGGAGCTCCTCCATGTGGTCTCTTGAGGTCTCATGAGGTCTACCTGGGAGCTCCTCCATGTGGTCTCTTGAGGTCTCATGAGGTCTACCTGGGAGCTCCTCCATGTGGTCTCTTGAGGTCTCTTGAGGTCTCATGAGGTCTACCTGGGAGCTCCTCCATGAGGTCTCATGTAGTCTACCTGGGAGCTCCTCCATGTGGTCTCTTGAGGTCTCATGAGGTCTACCTGGGAGCTCCTCCATGAGGTCTCATGAGGTCTACCTGGGAGCTCCTCCATGTGGTCTCTTGAGGTCTCATGTGGTCTCATGAGGTCTACCTGGGAGCTCCTCCATGCTGTTGGCGGGGCTGAAGTAGTTCTTCAGGGCGCTGTAGGCGTTCATGGCCACGCTGAGGTAGAACTCCGGGGCGAAGGCGAACAGGGAGCCGGTGCCGTCGGCGTGTTCCACGGTCCGGATGCAGACGCACAACAGCCAGTACACGTCCAGCATCTTCTCCTGCACACAGAGGAGCGTTTACTACACAACTACACACAGAGCCTGCAGCTACAGGCGGGTGTTAAACTGAGGCTACAGGCGGGTTCTGAACCGTCCTTCGCTCTCCCAACATGACCACCTGCATGGACATAAACTACATGCCTGTGCACATCGTTTTAAAACATTGCTTTGATTTGCATGATTTCTGCAACCAGTGGACAGGAAGTGACATTATGTGGAATGTGGAGCAGCGACATAGAGCTATGGTGTCCTGTCAATCACCCTGTAGCCCCGCCCCTAAAGCGTCCCCTGCTTCATGGTCCGACTCTAAATGACCATGAAGTCTAAATGATGACATAATGCTGTATAGAAGAAGACTTGAAACTCGAGACTGAGGCATAAACTCATGTTTACAGACGGAAGTAGAGTCACGATATAGACTTCTATACAACCAGGAGAGAAGTACAGGTGTGCCACCTTGGAGTAGATGGTGGCGTTGATCCAGGCCAGTCTCCTGCACAGGTGGTTCAGCTTCTCCGCGAACACCTTCTGGCTCTTCTGGAGCTCGTCCAGGATGTCCGGCCTCTGAAGGACAGAGCGCAGCGTCACGGGATCGGCGCCGCAGCCTCGGCTTCTGTCACGAGGCCGGCGGAGGTCGGCGCCGACGGGAGGCATTGTGGGACGCGTTCACACAAAGGAATGCGTCCTTCACGGCTACATTGCCACCTGCCCACAGCTAACCACTCGTCTCCATTCACTCTTTCTCTGGCAATGTCGGGGTCAAGCGGCTCGACATGGACTGGTGCAGCCGGGGTCGACCCGCCGGACGTGAAGCAGTTCTCCATCAAGCACAGAGGTTCTTTACTCTGGAATAATCACATCCTATTGCTAACTCTTCATCTTCACTCAGTGACTTCAAACATAGATCAGGGGCCAGCCTGGTGAATCAAGCCTTTTCATCATCTACATAGTGTTTTGTATTGTTGTTTGTTTTAGCACGTTAAATGTTATTCTTGTGTCTAGGGATGCACCGATCTGATCGGCGCCGATCCACATCGGCCGATATTACCATTATCGGTTTTGATCAGCGTTCTCAAAACGTACGATCAAACCGATCGATCAGATGACGTCACATCTGCGAGAAATACTATCAGAGACGTTTCAATCTCCGCACGCCGCAACGGAGACGATGTGCCGCCGAGTGAGAGGTCCACGAGGGGATCCTCACGACCTGATGTCACATGTCTGACCTATAGACTGATGTTCACATGTCTGACTATAGACTGATGTTCACATGTCTGACCTATAGACTGATGTTCACATGTCTGACCTATAGACTGATGTTCACATGTCTGACTATAGACTGATGTTCACATGTCTGACCCTATAGACTGATGTTCACATGTCTGACTATAGACTGATGTTCACATGTCTGACCTATAGACTGATGTTCACATGTCTGACCTATAGACTGATGTTCACATGTCTGACTATAGACTGATGTTCACATGTCTGACCCTATAGACTGATGTTCACATGTCTGACTATAGACTGATGTTCACATGTCTGACCCTATAGACTGATGTTCACATGTCTGACTATAGACTGATGTTCACATGTCTGACCCTATAGACTGATGTTCACATGTCTGACCCTATAGACTGATGTTCACATGTCTGACCCTATAGACTGATGTTCACATGTCTGACCCTATAGACTGATGTTCACATGTCTGACTATAGACTGATGTTCACATGTCTGACTATAGACTGATGTTCACATGTCTGACCCTATAGACTGATGTTCACATGTCTGACTATAGACTGATGTTCACATGTCTGACTATAGACTGATGTTCACATGTCTGACTATAGACTGATGTTCACATGTCTGACCCTATAGACTGATGTTCACATGTCTGACCCTACAGACTGATGTTCACATGTCTGACTATAGACTGATGTTCACATGTCTGACCCTACAGACTGATGTTCACATGTCTGACTATAGACTGATGTTCACATGTCTGACCCTATAGACTGATGTTCACATGTCTGACTATAGACTGATGTTCACATGTCTGACTATAGACTGATGTTCACATGTCTGACTATAGACTGATGTTCACATGTCTGACCCTATAGACTGATGTTCACATGTCTGACTATAGACTGATGTTCACATGTCTGACCCTATAGACTGATGTTCACATGTCTGACCCTATAGACTGATGTTCACATGTCTGACCCTATAGACTGATGTTCACATGTCTGACCCTATAGACTGATGTTCACATGTCTGACCCTACAGACTGATGTTCACATGTCTGACCCTATAGACTGATGTTCACATGTCTGACCCTATAGACTGATGTTCACATGTCTGAGCCTATAGACTGATGTTCACATGTCTGACTATAGACTGATGTTCACATGTCTGACCCTATAGACTGATGTTCACATGTCTGAGCCTATAGACTGATGTTCACGTGTCTGACCCTATAGACTGATGTTCACATGTCTGACCCTACAGACTGATGTTCACATGTCTGACCCTATAGACTGATGTTCACATGTCTGACCCTATAGACTGATGTTCACATGTCTGACCTATAGACTGATGTTCACATGTCTGACTATAGACTGATGTTCACATGTCTGACTATAGACTGATGTTCACATGTCTGACTATAGACTGATGTTCACATGTCTGAGCCCCTACAAGCTGATGTTCACGGCACACGCATTCCATCGGGAGCGCGCGAGGGTTTTCATAAAGTTAGCCGCTAACTTTGTGAACAAACACACACACACACACACACACACACACACACACACACACACTTACTCTTGCAGGGCACCGTGCGATCTTCTCCTCGGTGTCCTTCAGGGCGACGGCGTATTCATGGACGTCATCTGAGACCACCACCATCTGCAAGAGGAGCAACCAGAAACCAGTGGAGCAACACACACACACTTGTCACACATATTGATCCACAGATTGATCCATAGATTAATGCACAGATTAATGCAGATTGATCCACAGATTGATTCACAGATTGCACAAACAGACCAACAATCTGCCGACATGATGACAAATCCAAAAAGCTATTCCATAAAAACAAGAATCTCAACACTAAGCTCTGAAGGCTGCGTTCACATCTGGTGGGTCGTATCTTTTAAATTAAAAAAGAGACGCGACAATAACAGAGAGGTCAGAGGTCGGACCACTCAGACTCCTAGAGGGTCAATAAGAGACAAACCAATCACAGAGAGCGTGGGGGGGGGGCATCATCAGTCAGTGGGTGAAAAGGGGAAGTTATGAATACGTGTGTGTGTGTGTGTGTGTGTGTGTGTGTGTGTCCGTCCTCCGGGCTCACCTTTCCCAGCTGCTGGTGGACGCTCAGGTTGTACATCATCACGATACCGTCGACAATCTCCAGCAGCGACTTGTCTGCGATTGGCTGATGGGGCTCCTCCAGCGGTCGCCCCAGCAACAGGCCGTCGTTACCATGGCTTCCCTCGACTTCAGGTGGAAGAGAAAAAAGGAAAGAAAGGGGATTTGTTTTTGTACCCAGCTGCTAGACAATAATAAATACATCATATAAACTGTTCCTCTGTGGCCCGATGACATCACTGTGACATCATCGTGTGACACCCCCCCCCCCCCCCCAATCAACAACTCTTCTTCAGAGCATCGAAGACTCATTTTGACCCAGGAAAAACCCTGCATACATATACATATATATATATATATATATATATATATATATATATATATATATATATATATATATATATATATATACATATATATATATGTATATATATATATATTGTTCGTGCAGGAGGAGGGACATGAGAACTGTTTACACAGAGATAAGCCCCGCCCCTCACCGTAAATGACATCAGTGAGGGGGCGGGGCTTATCTCTGTTAATGTTTCAGAATAAAGGGTTGGTAATTAATGGTGTTGTTTTTTCCCGAATAATCGATAAATGAATCAGCAGATTCATCGATTATTAAAATAATGGCTAGTGGCAGCCCTCGGGACGATGCAACCCCGATGATGTCACTGTGATGTCATCAGGCCCAACACAATGGCTTTCTTCCCTTCTGTAGCCTCCAAGGTGTTCTTCTATTTGTGGAGCGTTGTTGCTGATCCGGTGTGAGGTCAAAGGTCGGGGCTGCGTACGTGAGGTCCAAGGTGTCTATGTGTGCGGATTGTAAAGGCCTCTGAGTTGCTAAGCGCTGGTATCTTTCCAGAATGAACCGGCGCGTCACGACTCACTGTCCTCCTCCGTCCTCTGCTCCACGGCCAGGGCGCGGACCTTCACCTTCTCCGGCTGGCCGAGAGGTCGTCTGGGGGTCATGAGGCTGACGGCGGCCGTGCTCAGGAAGCGATTGGCTCGGCCCAGAGTGGGAGAGCTCAGCCAGCTGGGCCGGGCCAGGGCCCCGCCCACCGCCGCCGCTCCAAACGGCCGCTGTAGGTTGGAGACACGGGATTCGTTTCCACACACACACACACACACACACACACACACACACACACACACACACACACACACACACACACACACACACACACACACACACACACACACACACACACACACACACACACACACACACACACACACACACACACACACACACACACACACACACACACACACACACACACACACACCTGGGCGCCGCCGCTCTCCTCGTCTTCGTCCAGGTCGTCCATGGCGGTCGAGATCTCCGCCGGGTCGATGAGGATGTTGGCTTTACTGGCCAAGTCGTCTGGGGGCAC
>CM070108.1:25110507-25268947 GCA_036178185.1 Liparis tanakae | reverse complement strand
TCATTTTTTAAAAATAGCAAGGGAATTTCAAGAAAAAACATTTTTTTAACAAAAATTTTTTTGTGGCAAAGCAAAAAACATTTTTTGAGGGGAAAGGGGAAAAAAAAAACCAAAGGAATTAAAAAATTCCCTTTCCCCAAACAATGCCGATCTTTTGACAAAAATTTTTCAATCGCCAATTTTGGAAACACTTGCCCAAAAAACCCAAACCCGGTTTTAAAGGAAACTTAAAAAATTTAAAAAAAAAAATTTGGGGAAATTTTGGAAAACAAGCCTTTAAGTTTTCCCTCTTTGGGTTCATTTTAAATGGGAGCATCGGGCTTTAACCAACTTTTTAACCATTTGGTTTTTAAAAGGGAAGGGGCCTTATTTAAAAATTTGCAAAAGAAATTAGCTAAGAATTACAAACCCAAAACTTTTTTAAAAAACTTGGTTTTTTGACAAAAACTATAAAAATTGTTTTGGAGGCGAGCAAAAACAATTTAAAAACCCGAAAATCCCAAATTACTTTCAATGAAATGCAGTTAAAATAAAAAAAAGTATAATGATTGGCTGGGAAAGCCAAGGTCCTTTTGGGAAAATTTTTTTTTTCCCCCCCCCTGCCCCGATAGTTTAATCATTAAAATTTTAAAAAAAAAGTTTAAAATTGAAACTGACAATTTGTTGTTTTCCCCCCCCGGTTTTCAAACAAATTACACTTACAATGTATTGAGCATTGGGGGAAATTTTGTTTAAAGGAAAAGGGGAAAAAAATTTTAAAAATTTAATTTCAAAATTTTTTTTAACATGCAGAATTTCAAAACCAAAAAGTAAAAACCCTTGGTTTGGGACAAAAACATTTTGTTTTTCAACACAAAAGCAATTCTAGCCTAAAGGGAAATTTAAACAACAATTTTCCCCCCAAAGAAATGCCATTTTTAAAAAAAACCCAACCTTGTTTTTTGGGAATTGACCAGAACTCTTTGGGGGAACAGTAACCATTCCACCTTCCCGAACCTTTAATACAAGAAAATTAAAACAAACAAATTACAATATGTTAAACTGAACATTGCCCAAAACCTTTTTATTTTAAAAAATTGGACGGGGGGGGGGGGGGGGGGGGGGGGGGGGGGGGGGGGGGGGGGGGGGGGGGGGGGGGGGGGGGGGGGGGGGGGGGGGGGGGGGGGGGGGGGGGGGGGGGGGGGGGGGGGGGGGGGGGGGGGGGGGGGGGGGGGGGGGGGGGGGGGGGGCGGGGGGGGGGGGGGGGGGGGGGGGGGGGGGGGGGGGGGGGGGGGGGGGGGGGGGGGGGGGGGGGGGGGGGGGGGGGGGGGGGGGGGGGGGGGGGGGGGGGGGGGGGGGGGGGGGGGGGGGGGGGGGGGGGGGGGGGGGGGGGGGGGGGGGGGGGGGGGGGGGGGGGGGGGGGGGGGGGGGGGGGGGGGGGGGGGGGGGGGGGGGGGGGGGGGGGGGGGGGGGGGGGGGGGGGGGGGGGGGGGGGGGGGGGGGGGGGGGGGGGGGGGGGGGGGGGGGGGGGGGGGGGGGGGGGGGGGGGGGGGGGGGGGGGGGGGGGGGGGGGGGAGAGTCATTGATAGAACATTGTTGTGCAGGCGAAGCAAAGCAATATCGTAGCCTGAAAGGAATTAACACAGCAATGTCCTTCCTCAATGACAATGCCAGTTAGTGCTAAATGACAACCAACCAGTATGAATGTATTGGCTGGGAATCGAACCCAGGTCAACTGCTTGGAAGGCAGCTATGCTAACCACTATACCACCAATGCCCAGAGTCACAGTTCGATAATGACATTAAAATGAATTAAAACAATCAAGTTATCGAATATGATTGAGAACTGACACATTTGCCTTCAAGTTTGCTCATCTCTTGGTTGCATCGTGAAATGGTCAGCACTCTGGACTTTGAATCCAGTGATCTGAGTTCAAGTCTCGTGGAACCTTTTGCTTTAATAACAGGAAGACGTAAACAACATTATTAAACATACTAATGTTACAAATTATGTGTTAAATGTATGCATGTCAGACATTGCAAGAAGCCAAAAACATTTTTATGTAACAAACATTGGTTTGTGTGACAGAAAGTCATTGATAGAACATTGTTGTGCAGGCGAGCAAAGCAATATCGTAGCCTGAAAGGAATTAACACAGCAATGTCCTTCCTCAATGACAATGCCAGTTAGTGCTAAATGACAACCAACCAGTATGAATGCATTGGCTGGGAATCGAACCAAGGTCAACTGCTTGGAAGGCAGCTATGCTAACTACTATACCACCAATGCCCAGAGTCACAGTTCGATAATGACATTAAAATGAATTAAAACAATCAAGTTATCGAATATGATTGAGAACTGACACATTTGCCTTCAAGTTTGCTCATCTCTTGGTTGCATCGTGAAATGGTCAGCACTCTGGACTTTGAATCCAGTGATCTGAGTTCTAGTCTCGGTGGAACCTTTTTTGCTTAATAACAGGAAGACGTAAACAACATTATTAAACATACTAATGTTACAAATTATGTGTTAAATGTATGCATGTCAGACATTGCAAGAAGCCAAAACATTTTTATGTAACAAACATTGGTTTGTGTGACAGAAAGTCATTGATAGAACATTGTTGTGCAGGCGAGCAAAGCAATATCGTAGCCTGAAAGGAATTAACACAGCAATGTCCTTCCTCAATGACAATGCCAGTTAGTGCTAAATGACAACCAACCAGTATGAATGCATTTGCTGGGAATTGAACCCAGGTCAACTGCTTGGAAGGCAGCTATGCTAACCACTATACCACCAATTCCCAGAGACACAGTTCGATAATGACATTAGAATGAATTAAAACAATCAAATTATCGAATATGATTGAGAACTGACACATTTGCCTTCAAGTTTTCTCATCTCTTGGTTGCATGGTGAAATGATCAGCACTCTGGACTTTGAATCCAGTGATCCGAGTTCAAGTCTCGGTGGAACCTTTTTTGCTTAATAACAGGAAGACGTAAACAACATTATTAAACATACTAATGTTACAAATTATGTGTTAAATGTATGCATGTCAGACATTGCAAGAAGCCAAAACATTTTTATGTAACAAACATTGGTTTGTGTGACAGAAAGTCATTGATAGAACATTGTTGTGCAGGCGAGCAAAGCAATATCGTAGCCTGAAAGGAATTAACACAGCAATGTCCTTCCTCAATGACAATGCCAGTTAGTGCTAAATGACAACCAACCAGTATGAATGTATTGGCTGGGAATCGAACCCAGGTCAACTGCTTGGAAGGCAGCTATGCTAACCACTATACCACCAATGCCCAGAGTCACAGTTCGATAATGACATTAAAATGAATTAAAACAATCAAGTTATCGAATATGATTGAGAACTGACACATTTGCCTTCAAGTTTGCTCATCTCTTGGTTGCATCGTGAAATGGTCAGCACTCTGGACTTTGAATCCAGTGATCTGAGTTCAAGTCTCGTGGGAACCTTTTTTTAATAACAGGAAGACGTAAACAACATTATTAAACATACTAATGTTACAAATTATGTGTTAAATGTATGCATGTCAGACATTGCAAGAAGCCAAAACATTTTTATGTAACAAACCTTGGTTTGTGAGACGATAAGTCATTCATAGGACATTGTTGTGCGGGCGTGCACGGCAATATCGTAGCCTGAAAAGGAATTAACACAGCAATGTCCCTTCCTCAATGACAATGCCAGTTAGTGCTAAATGACAACCAACCAGTATGAATGCATTTGCTGGGAATTGAACCCAGGTCAACTGCTTGGAAGGCAGCTATGCTACCACTATACCACCAATTCCCAGAGACACAGTTCGATAATGACATTAGAATGAATTAAAACAATCAAATTATCGAATATGATTGAGAACTGACACATTTGCCTTCAAGTTTTCTCATCTCTTGGTTGCATGGTGAAATGATCAGCACTCTGGACTTTGAATCCAGTGATCCGAGTTCAAGTCTCGGAACCTTTTTGCTTAATAACAGGAAGACGTAAACAACATTATTAAACATACTAATGTTACAAATTATGTGTTAAATGTATGCATGTCAGACATTGCAAGAAGCCAAAACATTTTTATGTAACAAACATTGGTTTGTGTGACAGAAAGTCATTGATAGAACATTGTTGTGCAGGCGAGCAAAGCAATATCGTAGCCTGAAAGGAATTAACACAGCAATGTCCTTCCTCAATGACAATGCCAGTTAGTGCTATATGACAAACAACCAGTATGAATGCATTTGCTGGGAATTGAACCCAGGTCAACTGCTTGGAAGGCAGCTATGCTAACCACTATACCACCAATTCCCAGAGACACAGTTCGATAATGACATTAGAATGAATTAAAACAATCAAGTTATCGAATATGATTGAGAACTGACACATTTGCCTTCAAGTTTTCTCATCTCTTGGTTGCATGGTGAAATGATCAGCACTCTGGACTTTGAATCCAGTGATCCGAGTTCAAGTCTCGGTGGAACCTTTTTTGCTTAATAACAGGAAGACGTAAACAACATTATTAAACATACTAATGTTACAAATTATGTGTTAAATGTATGCATGTCAGACATTGCAAGAAGCCAAAACATTTTTATGTAACAAACATTGGTTTGTGTGACAGAAAGTCATTGATAGAACATTGTTGTGCAGGCGAGCAAAGCAATATCGTAGCCTGAAAGGAATTAACACAGAAATGTCCTTCCTCAATGACAATGCCAGTTAGTGCTAAATGACAAACAACCAGTATGAATGCATTTGCTGGGAATTGAACCCAGGTCAACTGCTTGGAAGGCAGCTATGCTAACCACTATACCACCAATTCCCAGAGACACAGTTCGATAATGACATTAGAATGAATTAAAACAATCAAGTTATCGAATATGATTGAGAACTGACACATTTGCCTTCAAGTTTTCATCTCTTGGTTGCATGGTGAAATGATCAGCACTCTGGACTTTGAATCCAGTGATCAGAGTTCAAGTCTCGTGGAACCTTTTTTGATAACAGGAAGACGTAAACAACATTATTAAACATACTAATGTTACAAATTATGTGTTAAATGTATGCATGTCAGACATTGCAAGAAGCCAAAACATTTTTATGTAACAAACATTGGTTTGTGTGACAGAAAGTCATTGATAGAACATTGTTGTGCAGGCGAGCAAAGCAATATCGTAGCCTGAAAGGAATTAACACAGCAATGTCCTTCCTCAATGACAATGCCAGTTAGTGCTAAATGACAACCAACCAGTATGAATGCATTTGCTGGGAATTGAACCCAGGTCAACTGCTTGGAAGGCAGCTATGCTAACCACTATACCACCAATTCCCAGAGACACAGTTCGATAATGACATTAGAATGAATTAAAACAATCAAGTTATCGAATATGATTGAGAACTGACACATTTGCCTTCAAGTTTTCTCGTCTCTTGGTTGCATGGTGAAATGATCAGCACTCTGGACTTTGAATCCAGTGATCCGAGTTCAAGTCTCGGTGGAACCTTTTTTGCTTAATAACAGGAAGACGTAAACAACATTATTAAACATACTAATGTTACAAATTATGTGTTAAATGTATGCATGTCACATTGCAAGAAGCCAAAACATTTTTATGTAACAAACATTGGTTTGTGTGACAGAAAGTCATTGATAGAACATTGTTGTGCAGGCGAGCAAAGCAATATCGTAGCCTGAAAGGAATTAACACAGAAATGTCCTTCCTCAATGACAATGCCAGTTAGTGCTAAATGACAAACAACCAGTATGAATGCATTTGCTGGGAATTGAACCCAGGTCAACTGCTTGGAAGGCAGCTATGCTAACCACTATACCACCAATTCCCAGAGACACAGTTCGATAATGACATTAGAATGAATTAAAACAATCAAGTTATCGAATATGATTGAGAACTGACACATTTGCCTTCAAGTTTTCTCATCTCTTGGTTGCATGGTGAAATGATCAGCACTCTGGACTTTGAATCCAGTGATCCGAGTTCAAGTCTCGGTGGAACCTTTTTTGCTTGATAACAGGAAGACGTAAACAACATTATTAAACATACTAATGTTACAAATTATGTGTTAAATGTATGCATGTCAGACATTGCAAGAAGCCAAAACATTTTTATGTAACAAACATTGGTTTGTGTGACAGAGAGTCATTGATAGAACATTGTTGTGCAGGCGAGCAAAGCAATATCGTAGCCTGAAAGGAATTAACACAGCAATGTCCTTCCTCAATGACAATGCCAGTTAGTGCTAAATGACAAACAACCAGTATGAATGCATTTGCTGGGAATTGAACCCAGGTCAACTGCTTGGAAGGCAGCTATGCTAACCACTATACCACCAATTCCCAGAGACACAGTTCGATAATGACATTAGAATGAATTAAAACAATCAAGTTATCGAATATGATTGAGAACTGACACATTTGCCTTCAAGTTTTCTCATCTCTTGGTTTCATGGTGAAATGATCAGCACTCTGGACTTTGAATCCAGTGATCCGAGTTCAAGTCTCGGTGGAACCTTTTTGCTTAATAACAGGAAGACGTAAACAACATTATTAAACATACTAATGTTACAAATTATGTGTTAAATGTATGCATGTCAGACATTGCAAGAAGCCAAAACATTTTTATGTAACAAACATTGGTTTGTGTGACAGAAAGTCATTGATAGAACATTGTTGTGCAGGCGAGCAAAGCAATATCGTAGCCTGAAAGGAATTAACACAGCAATGTCCTTCCTCAATGACAATGCCAGTTAGTGATAAATGACAACCAACCAGTATGAATGCATTGGCTGGGAATCGAACCAAGGTCAACTGCTTGGAAGGCAGCTATGCTAACCACTATACCACCAATGCCCAGAGTCACAGTTCGATAATGACATTAAAATGAATTAAAACAATCAAGTTATCGAATATGATTGAGAACTGACACATTTGCCTTCAAGTTTGCTCATCTCTTGGTTGCATCGTGAAATGGTCAGCACTCTGGACTTTGAATCCAGTGATCTGAGTTCAAGTCTCGGTGGAACCTTTTTTGCTTAATAACAGGAAGACGTAAACAACATTATTAAACATACTAATGTTACAAATTATGTGTTAAATGTATGCATGTCAGACATTGCAAGAAGCCAAAACATTTTTATGTAACAAACATTGGTTTGTGTGACAGAGTCATTGATAGAACATTGTTGTGCAGGCGAGCAAAGCAATATCGTAGCCTGAAAGGAATTAACACAGCAATGTCCTTCCTCAATGACAATGCCAGTTAGTGCTAAATGACAACCAACCAGTATGAATGCATTTGCTGGGAATTGAACCCAGGTCAACTGCTTGGAAGGCAGCTATGCTAACCACTATACCACCAATTCCCAGAGACACAGTTCAATAATGACATTAGAATGAATTAAAACAATCAAGTTATCGAATATGATTGAGAACTGACACATTTGCCTTCAAGTTTTCTCATCTCTTGGTTGCATGGTGAAATGATCAGCACTCTGGACTTTGAATCCAGTGATCCGAGTTCAAGTCTCGTGGAAACATACTAATGTTACAAATTATGTGTTAAATATGTATGTCAGACATTGCAAGAAGCCAAAACATTTTATGTAACAAACATTGGTTTGTGTGACAGAAAGTCATTGACAGAACAGTGTTGTGCAGGCGAGCAAAGCAATATTGTAGCCTGAAAGGAATTAACACAGCAATGTCCTTCCTCAATGACAATGCCAGTTAGTGCTAAATGACAACCAACCAGTATGAATGCATTTGCTGGGAATCGAACCCAGGTCAACTGCTTGGAAGGCATCAATGCTAACCACTATACCACCAATGCCCAGAGACACGTTCGATAATGACATTAAAATGAATTAAAACAATCAAGTTATCAAATATGATTGAGAACTGACACATTTGCCTTCAAGTTTCTCATCTCTTGATTGCATGGGTGAAATGGTCAGCACTCTGGACTTTGAATCCAGTGATCGAGTTCAATTCTCGGTGGAACCATTTTGCTTATTAACAGGAAGACGTAAACAACATTATTAAACATACTAATGTTACAAATTATGTGTTAAATGTATGCATGTCAGACATTGCAAGAAGCCAAAACATTTTTATGTAACAAACATTGGTTTGTGTGACAGAAAGTCATTGATAGAACATTGTTGTGCAGGCGAGCAAAGCAATATCGTAGCCTGAAAGGAATTAACACAGCAATGTCCTTCCTCAATGACAATGCCAGTTAGTGCTAAATGACAACCAACCAGTATGAATGCATTGGCTGGGAATCGAACCCAGGTCAACTGCTTGGAAGGCAGCTATGCTAACCACTATACCACCAATGCCCAGAGACACAGTTCGATAATGACATTAAAATGAATTAAAACAATCAAGTTATCGAATATGATTGAGAACTGACACATTTGCCTTCAAGTTTTCTCATCTCTTGGTTGCATGGTGAAATGATCAGCACTCTGGACTTTGAATCCAGTGATCCGAGTTCAAGTCTCGGTGGAACCTTTATTGCTTAATAACAGGAAGACGTAAACAACATTATTAAACATACTAATGTTACAAATTATGTGTTAAATGAATGCATGTCAGACATTGCAAGAAGCCAAAACATTTTTATGTAACAAACATTGGTTTGTGTGACAGAGAGTCATTGATAGAACATTGTTGTGCAGGCGAGCAAAGCAATATCGTAGCCTGAAAGGAATTAACACAGCAATGTCCTTCCTCAATGACAATGCCAGATAGTGCTAAATGACAACCAACCAGTATGAATGCATTGGCTGGGAATCGAACCCAGGTCAACTGCTTGGAAGGCAGCTATGCTAACCACTATACCACCAATGCCCAGAGACACAGTTCGATACTGACATTAAAATGAATTAAAACAATCAAGTTATCGAATATGATTGAGAACTGACACATTTGCCTTCAAGTTTTCTCGTCTCTTGGTTGCATGGTGAAATGATCAGCACTCTGGACTTTGAATCCAGTGATCCGAGTTCAAGTCTCGTGGAACCTTTTTGCTTAATAACAGGAAGACGTAAACAACATTATTAAACATACTAATGTTACAAATTATGTGTTAAATGTATGCATGTCAGACAAATGTATGCATGTCAGACATTGCAAGAAGCCAAAACATTTTATGTAACAAACATTGGTTTGTGTGACAGAAAGTCATTGATAGAACATTGTTGTGCAGGCGAGCAAAGCAATATCGTAGCCTGAAAGGAATTAACACAGCAATGTCCTTCCTCAATGACAATGCCAGTTAGTGATAAATGACAACCAACCAGTATGAATGCATTGGCTGGGAATCGAACCAAGGTCAACTGCTTGGAAGGCTGCTATGCTAACCACTATACCACCAATGCCCAGAGTCACAGTTCGATAATGACATTAAAATGAATTAAAACAATCAAGTTATCGAATATGATTGAGAACTGACACATTTGCCTTCAAGTTTGCTCATCTCTTGGTTGCATCGTGAAATGGTCAGCACTCTGGACTTTGAATCCAGTGATCTGAGTTCAAGTCTCGGTGGAACCTTTTTTGCTTAATAACAGGAAGACGTAAACAACATTATTAAACATACTAATGTTACAAATTATGTGTCAAATGTATGCATGTCAGACATTGCAAGAAGCCAAAACATTTTTATGTAACAAACATTGGTTTGTGTGACAGAGAGTCATTGATAGAACATTGTTGTGCAGGCGAGCAAAGCAATATCGTAGCCTGAAAGGAATTAACACAGCAATGTCCTTCCTCAATGACAATGCCAGTTAGTGCTAAATGACAACCAACCAGTATGAATGCATTTGCTGGGAATTGAACCCAGGTCAACTGCTTGGAAGGCAGCTATGCTAACCACTATACCACCAATTCCCAGAGACACAGTTCAATAATGACATTAGAATGAATTAAAACAATCAAGTTATCGAATATGATTGAGAACTGACACATTTGCCTTCAAGTTTTCTCATCTCTTGGTTGCATGGTGAAATGATCAGCACTCTGGACTTTGAATCCAGTGATCCGAGTTCAAGAAACATACTAATGTTACAAATTATGTGTTAAATGTATGCATGTCAGACATTGCAAGAAGCCAAAACATTTTTATGTAACAAACATTGGTTTGTGTGACAGAAAGTCATTGACAGAACAGTGTTGTGCAGGCGAGCAAAGCAATATTGTAGCCTGAAAGGAATTAACACAGCAATGTCCTTCCTCAATGACAATGCCAGTTAGTGCTAAATGACAACCAACCAGTATGAATGCATTTGCTGGGAATCGAACCCAGGTCAACTGCTTGGAAGGCATCAATGCTAACCACTATACCACCAATGCCCAGAGACACGTTTCGATAATGACATTAAAATGAATTAAAACAATCAAGTTATCAAATATGATTGAGAACTGACACATTTGCCTTCAAGTTTTCTCATCTCTTGATTGCAAGGTGAAATGGTCAGCACTCTGGACTTTGAATCCAGTGATCCGAGTTCAATTCTCGGTGGAACCATTTTGCTTATTAACAGGAAGACGTAAACAACATTATTAAACATACTAATGTTACAAATTATGTGTTAAATGTATGCATGTCAGACATTGCAAGAAGCCAAAACATTTTTATGTAACAAACATTGGTTTGTGTGACAGAAAGTCATTGATAGAACATTGTTGTGCAGGCGAGCAAAGCAATATCGTAGCCTGAAAGGAATTAACACAGCAATGTCCTTCCTCAATGACAATGCCAGTTAGTGCTAAATGACAACCAACCAGTATGAATGCATTGGCTGGGAATCGAACCCAGGTCAACTGCTTGGAAGGCAGCTATGCTAACCACTATACCACCAATGCCCAGAGACACAGTTCGATAATGACATTAAAATAAATTAAAACAATCAAGTTATCGAATATGATTGAGAACTGACACATTTGCCTTCAAGTTTTCTCATCTCTTGGTTGCATGGTGAAATGATCAGCACTCTGGACTTTGAATCCAGTGATCCGAGTTCAAGTCTCGGTGGAACCTTTATTGCTTAATAACAGGAAGACGTAAACAACATTATTAAACATACTAATGTTACAAATTATGTGTTAAATGAATGCATGTCAGACATTGCAAGAAGCCAAAACATTTTTATGTAACAAACATTGGTTTGTGTGACAGAGAGTCATTGATAGAACATTGTTGTGCAGGCAAGCAAAGCAATATCGTAGCCTGAAAGGAATTAACACAGCAATGTCCTTCCTCAATGACAATGCCAGATAGTGCTAAATGATAACCAACCAGTATGAATGCATTGGCTGGGAATCGAACCCAGGTCAACTGCTTGGAAGGCAGCTATGCTAACCCCTATACCACCAATGCCCAGAGACACAGTTCGATACTGACATTAAAATGAATTAAAACAATCAAGTTATCGAATATGATTGAGAACTGACACATTTGCCTTCAAGTTTTCTCGTCTCTTGGTTGCATGGTGAAATGATCAGCACTCTGGACTTTGAATCCAGTGATCCGAGTTCAAGTCTCGGTGGAAACTTTTTTGCTTAATAACAGGAAGACGTAAACAACATTATTAAACATACTAATGTTACAAATTATGTGTTAAATGTATGCATGTCAGACATTGCAAGAAGCCAAAACATTTTTATGTAACAAACATTGGTTTGTGTGACAGAAAGTCATTGATAGAACATTGTTGTGCAGGCGAGCAAAGCAATATTGTAGCCTGAAAGGAATTAACACAGCAATGTCCTTCCTCAATGACAATGCCAGTTAGTGCTAAATGACAACCAACCAGTATGAATGCATTTGCTGGGAATCGAACCCAGGTCAACTGCTTGGAAGGCATCAATGCTAACCACTATACCACCAATGCCCAGAGACACGTTTCGATAATGACATTAAAATGAATTAAAACAATCAAGTTATCAAATATGATTGAGAACTGACACATTTGCCTTCAAGTTTTCTCATCTCTTGATTGCAAGGTGAAATGGTCAGCACTCTGGACTTTGAATCCAGTGATCCGAGTTCAATTCTCGGTGGAACCATTTTTGCTTATTAACAGGAAGACGTAAACAACATTATTAAACATACTAATGTTACAAATTATGTGTTAAATGTATGCATGTCAGACATTGCAAGAAGCCAAAACATTTTTATGTAACAAACATTGGTTTGTGTGACAGAAAGTCATTGATAGAACATTGTTGTGCAGGCGAGCAAAGCAATATCGTAGCCTGAAAGGAATTAACACAGCAATGTCCTTCCTCAATGACAATGCCAGTTAGTGCTAAATGACAACCAACCAGTATGAATGCATTGGCTGGGAATCGAACCCAGGTCAACTGCTTGGAAGGCAGCTATGCTAACCACTATACCACCAATGCCCAGAGACACAGTTCGATAATGACATTAAAATAAATTAAAACAATCAAGTTATCGAATATGATTGAGAACTGACACATTTGCCTTCAAGTTTTCTCATCTCTTGGTTGCATGGTGAAATGATCAGCACTCTGGACTTTGAATCCAGTGATCCGAGTTCAAGTCTCGGTGGAACCTTTATTGCTTAATAACAGGAAGACGTAAACAACATTATTAAACATACTAATGTTACAAATTATGTGTTAAATGAATGCATGTCAGACATTGCAAGAAGCCAAAACATTTTTATGTAACAAACATTGGTTTGTGTGACAGAGAGTCATTGATAGAACATTGTTGTGCAGGCAAGCAAAGCAATATCGTAGCCTGAAAGGAATTAACACAGCAATGTCCTTCCTCAATGACAATGCCAGATAGTGCTAAATGATAACCAACCAGTATGAATGCATTGGCTGGGAATCGAACCCAGGTCAACTGCTTGGAAGGCAGCTATGCTAACCCCTATACCACCAATGCCCAGAGACACAGTTCGATACTGACATTAAAATGAATTAAAACAACGGTTGCATGGTGAAATGATCAGCACTCTGGACTTTGAATCCAGTGATCAACAATCAAGTTATCGAATATGATTGAGAACTGACACATTGCCTTCAAGTTGCATGGTGAAATGATCAGCACTCTGGACTTTGAATCTCCGAGTTCAAGTCGGTGGAAACTTTTTTGCTTAATAACAGGAAGACGTAAACAACATTATTAAACATACTAATGTTACAAATTATGTGTTAAATGTATGCATGTCAGACATTGCAAGAAGCCAAAACATTTTTATGTAACAAACATTGGTTTGTGTGACAGAAAGTCATTGATAGAACATTGTTGTGCAGGCGAGCAAAGCAATATTGTAGCCTGAAAGGAATTAACACAGCAATGTCCTTCCTCAATGACAATGCCAGTTAGTGCTAAATGACAACCAACCAGTATGAATGCATTGGCTGGGAATCAAACCCAGGTCAACTGCTTGGAAGGCATCTATGCTAACCACTATACCACCAATGCCCAGAGACACAGATCGATCATGACATTAAAATGAATTAAAACAATCAAGTTATCAAATATGATTGAGAACTGACACATTTGCCTTCAAGTTTTCTCATCTCTTGGTTGCATGGTGAAATGATCAGCACTCTGGAGTTTGAATCCAGTGATCCGAGTTCAAGTCTCGGTGGAACCTTTTTTGCTTAATAACAGGAAGACGTAAACAACATTATTAAACATACTAATGTTACAAATTATGTGTTAAATGTATGCATGTCAGACATTGCAAGAAGCCAATACATTTTTATGTAACAAACATTGGTTTGTGTGACAGAAAGTCATTGATAGAACATTGTTGTGCAGGCGAGCAAAGCAATATCGTAGCCTGAAAGGAATTAACACAGCAATGTCCTTCCTCAATGACAATGCCAGTTAGTGCTAAATGACAACCAACCAGTATGAATGCATTGGCTGGGAATAGAAACCCAGGTCAACTGCTTGGAAGGCAGCTATGCTAACCACTATACCACCAATGCCCAGAGACACAGTTCGATAATGACATTAAAATGAATTAAAACAATCAAGTTATCGAATATGATTGAGAACTGACACATTTGCCTTCAAGTTTTCTCATCTCTTGGTTGCATGGTGAAATGATCAGCACTCTGGACTTTGAATCCAGTGATCCGAGTTCAAGTCTCGCTGGAACCTTTTGCTTAGCAATAACAGGAAGACGTAAACAACATTATTAAACATACTAATGTTACAAATTATGTGTTAAATGAATGCATGTCAGACATTGCAAGAAGCCAAAACATTTTTATGTAACAAACATTGGTTTGTGTGACAGAGAGTCATTGATAGAACATTGTTGTGCAGGCGAGCAAAGCAATATCGTAGCCTGAAAGGAATTAACACAGCAATGTCCTTCCTCAATGACAATGCCAGATAGTGCTAAATGACAACCAACCAGTATGAATGCAATGGCTGGCAATCCAACCCAGGTCAACTGCTTGGAAGGCAGCTATGCTAACCACTATACCACCAATGCCCAGAGACAAGTTCGATACTGACATTAAAATGAATTAAAACAATCAAGTTATCGAATATGATTGAGAACTGACACATTTGCCTTCAAGTTTTCTCGTCTCTTGGTTGCATGGTGAAATGATCAGCACTCTGGACTTTGAATCCAGTGATCCGAGTTCAAGTCTCGGTGGAACCTTTTTTGCTTAATAACAGGAAGACGTAAACAACATTATTAAACATACTAATGTTACAAATTATGTGTTAAATGTATGCATGTCAGACATTGCAAGAAGCCAAAACATTTTTATGTAACAAACATTGGTTTGTGTGACAGAAAGTCATTGATAGAACATTGTTGTGCAGGCGAGCAAAGCAATATCGTAGCCTGAAAGGAATTAACACAGCAATGTCCTTCCTCAATGACAATGCCAGTTAGTGCTAAATGACAATCAACCAGTATGAATGCATTGGCTGGGAATCGAACCCAGGTCAACTGCTTGGAAGGCAGCTATGCTAACCACTATACCACCAATGCCCAGAGACACAGATCGATCATGACATTAAAATGAATTAAAACAATCAAGTTATCAAATATGATTGAGAACTGACACATTTGCCTTCAAGTTTTCATCTCTTGGTTGCATGGTGAAATGATCAGCACTCTGGACTTTGAATCCAGTGATCCGAGTTCAAGTCTCGGTGGAACCTTTTTTGCTTAATAACAGGAAGACGTAAACAACATTATTAAACATACTAATGTTACAAATTATGTGTTAAATGTATGCATGTCAGACATTGCAAGAAGCCAATACATTTTTATGTAACAAACATTGGTTTGTGTGACAGAAAGTCATTGATAGAACATTGTTGTGCAGGCGAGCAAAGCAATATCGTAGCCTGAAAGGAATTAACACAGCAATGTCCTTCCTCAATGACAATGCCAGTTAGTGCTAAATGACAACCAACCAGTATGAATGCATTGGCTGGGAATTGAACCCAGGTCAACTGCTTGGAAGGCAGCTATGCTAACCACTATACCACCAATGCCCAGAGACGCAGTTCGATAATGACATTAAAATGAATTAAAACAATCAAGTTATCGAATATGATTGAGAACTGACACATTTGCCTTCAAGGACACTCTTTTCTGGATTCCATGGTGTATTGGTCTGCACCCTGGGCTCTGAATCCAGTGATCTGAGTTCAAGTCTCGGTGGAACATTTTTCCTTCAATAAAAGGAAGGCGTAAACAACATTATTAATTCTAGTAATGATACAAATGATGTGTTAAATGTATGCATGTCAGACATTACAAGTAGCCAGAACATTTTTATGTAACAAACATTGGTTTGTGTCACATAACATTGTTGTGCAGCCGAGCACAGCAACATCGTAACCTGAAAGGAATTAACACAGCAATGTCCTTTCTCCATGACAATGCCAGTTAGTGCTAAATAACACGAAACCATTATGAATGCATTGGCTGGGAATTGAACCCAGGTCAACTGCTTGGTAGGCAGCTATGCTAACCACTATACCACCAATGCCCAGTGACACACTACGATAATGACATTAAAATGAATTAAAACAATCAATTTATCGAATATGATTGAGAACTAACACAATTGCCTTCAAGGACACTCTTTTCTGGATTCCATGGTGTAATGGTCAGCACCCTGGGCTCTGAATCCAGTGATCTGAGTTCAAGTCTCGGTGGAAGATTTTTCCTTCAATAAAAGGAAGGCGTAAACAACATTATTAATTGTAGTAATGATACAAATGATGTGTTAAATGTATGCATGTCAGACATTACAAGAAGCCAGAATATTTTTATGTAACAAACATTGGTTTGTGTCACATAACATTGTTGTGCAGCCGAGCACAGCAACATCGTAACCTGAAAGGAATTAACACAGCAATGTCCTTTCTCCATGACAATGCCAGTTAGTGCTAAATAACAAGAAACCATTATGAATGCATTGGCTGGGAATTGAACCCTGGTCAACTGCTTGGAAGGCAGCTATGCTAACCACTATACCACCAATGCCCAGAGACACAGTTCGATAATGACATTAAAATGAATTAAAACAATCAAGTTATCGAATATGATTGAGAACTGACACATTTGCCTTCAAGGACACTCTTTTCTGGATTCCATGGTGTAATGGTCAGCACCCTGGGCTCTGAATCCAGTGCTCTGAGTTCAAGTCTCGGTGAAACTTTTTTTGCTTAATAACAGGAAGACGTAAACAACATTATTAAACATACTAATGTTACAAATTATGTGTTAAATGTATGCATGTCAGACATTGCAAGAAGCCAAAACATTTTTATGTAACAAACATTGGTTTGTTTGACATAAAGTCATTGATAGAACATTGTTGTGCAGGCGAGCAAAGCAATATCGTAGCCTGAAAGGAATTAACACAGCAATGTCCTTCCTCAATGACAATGCCAGTTAGTGCTAAATGACAACCAACCAGTATGAATGCATTGGCTGGGAATCGAACCCAGGTCAACTGCTTGGAAGGCAGCTATGCTAACCACTATACCACCAATGCCCAGAGACACAGTTCGATAATGACATTAAAATGAATTAAAACAATCAAGTTATCGAATATGATTGAGAACTGACACATTTGCCTTCAAGGACACTCTTTTCTGGATTCCATGGTGTAATGGTCAGCACCCTGGGCTCTGAATCCAGTGATCTGAGTTCAAGTCTCGGTGAAACCTTTTTTGCTTAATAACAGGAAGACGTAAACAACATTATTAAACATACTAATGTTACAAATTATGTTTTAAATGTATGCATGTCAGACATTGCAAGAAGCCAAAACATTTTTATGTAACAAACATTGGTTTGTGTGACAGAAAGTCATTGATAGAACATTGTTGTGCAGGCGAGCAAAGCAATATCGTAGCATGAAAGGAATTAACAAAGCAATGTCCTTCCTCAATGACAATGCCAGTTAGTGCTAAATGACAACCAACCAGTACGAATGCATTGGCTTTGAATCAAACCCAGGTCAACTGCTTGGAAGGCAGCTATGCTAACCACTATACCACCAATGCCCAGAGACACAGTTCGATAATGACATTAAAATGAATTAAAACAATCAAGTTATCGAATATGATTGAGAACTGACACATTTGCCTTCAAGTTTTCTCATCACTTGGTTCCATGGTGTAATGGTCAGCACTCTGGACTTTGAATCCAGTGATCCGAGTTCAAGTCTCGGTGATACCTTTTTTGCTTAATAACAGGAAGACGTAAACAAAATTATTAAACATACTAATGTTACAAATTATGTGTTAAATGTATGCATGTCAGACATTGCAAGAAGCCAAAACATTTTTATGTAACAAACATTGGTTTGTGTGAAAGAAAGTCATTGACAGAACATTGTTGTGCATGCGAGCAAAGCAATATCGTAGCCTGAAAGGAATTAACACAGCAATGAACTTCCTCAATGACAATGCCAGTTAGTGCTAAATGACAACCAACCAGTATGAATGCAGTGGCTGGGAATCGAACCCAGGTCAACTGCTTGGAAGGCAGCTATGCTAACCACTATACCACCAATGCCCAGAGATATAGTTTGATAATGACATTAAAATGAATTAAAACAATCAAGTTATCGAATATGATTGAGAACTGACACATTTGCCTTCAAGTTTTCTCATCTCTTTGTTGCAAGGTGAAATGGTCAGCACTCTGGACTTTGAATCCAGTGATCCGAGTTCATGTCTCGGTGGAACCTTTATTGCTTAATAACAGGAAGACGTAAACAACATTATTAAACAAACTAATGTTACAAATTATGTGTTAAATGTATGCATGTCAGACATTGCAAGAAGCCAAAACATTTTTATGTAACAAACATTGGTTTGTGTGACATAAAGTCATTGATAGAACATTGTTGTGCAGGCGAGCAAAGCAATATATAGTAGCCTGAAAGGAATTAACACAGCAATGTCCTTCCTCAATGACAATGCCAGTTAGTGCTAAATGACAACCAACCAGTACGAATGCATTGGCTTTGAATCAAACCCAGGTCAACTGCTTGGAAGGCAGCTATGCTAACCACTATACCACCAATGCCCAGAGACACAGCTCGATAATGACATTAAAATGAATTAAAACAATCAAGTTATCGAATATGATTGAGAACTGACACATTTGCCTTCAAGGACACTCTTTTCTGGATTCCATGGTGTAATGGTCAGCACCCTGGGCTCTGAATCCAGTGATCCGAGTTCATGTCTCGGTGGAACCTTTATTGCTTAATAACAGGAAGACGTAAACAACATTATTAAACAAACTAATGTTACAAATTATGTGTTAAATGTATGCATGTCAGACATTGCAAGAAGCCAAAACATTTTTATGTAACAAACATTGGTTTGTGTGACAGAAAGTCATTGACAGAACAGTGTTGTGCAGGCGAATGTGACGGGGTCTTAGGGGAAGGGGGAATGGAGGGGAACCAACAACGCCACCTGGGGACTTGCACCCCAAGAAATATCCGTTTAGCAACCCTACGAGTCAATTTAGGATTCACTAAGGACACAGATCCGTTACCGAGATTGGGCCGGAGACGTGGTTTTATAAGATTGTCCAAAAGTTTATTTCATGAATTAAAAGTATATATAATCTACCATAAAAGCCACAACATGCAAAATCAGATCCCAGCAAAACAACCCATGCAGAACAATAAAAGCAAAGTAGACTTAACAAAATAGATAAAATGGATGAAACAAAACTACTAAAGCCAACAGCAAAACAGAGTAAAACAAAACAAAGGCAAAAGCAAAACAGAGTAAAACAAAACAAAGGCAAAAGCAAAACAGAGTAACACAAAACAAAGGCAAAAGCAAAACAGAGTAAAACAAAACAAAGGCAAAAGCAAAACAGAGTAACACAAAACAAAGGCAAAAGCAAAACAGAGTAAAACAAAACAAAGGCAAAAGCAAAACAGCAGCAGGAGAACCTACCAATGAAAAACAAAAGGTTAAAAGGGTAACAACCTGCTGCAACATACAATATGAGATACTAATTACTTAAAACAACTGAAAGTAAACTCACCACGAGCCACCACAGGACCAAGAGTGAAAGAGGCCGTGCCAACAGGTGCCTTTATAGTGGCACTGATTGGGCTGGCTCCTCCCCCAAGGCTGCGTTCGCAAACCCTTCTCTGGGGAGTGTTCCCCACTACAATCTACCCCCTAATGTTTTAATCGTCGTCCGGCGATTGGGACTTACTGCCAGGGCCTAAAAGGGACAGAAACACTAGACACAGGTACCCTCGAGTTCGTAGCCCCATTGACCTACTCCCGGCTGTCTGTGGTAGGTGATGGGGTTAGGATGCCTCCCTGCATTGATGCGTGTGGTCCTTCGATAGCTCCAGGTTGTCTGGAACAGCCTCGACTGCCACCGTAGTTGACTTGTCTGGACATCAACTGGTGCAGTAATCTGTCCAGGGACTAGCGCAAACCATTCGCCATCTAAACACTCATCCATGGGAGGGGGTTCAGTCTCTTGGGCGGGCGCACTAGGATGGTTAACCACACCAGCCAATTTACTTTTGATTAGTGACCGGTGGACATGTTTTACCTTCCGAGGGTCGTTCACCGGGGCAATGGTGTACACCGACCCTCCCACTGCTGGGGCCTTAAGCACTTGGTACTCCACTGAGCTCCAGATGTCTGCGATTTTATGACGGCCTCTGACGCCAACATCCCGGAGATAGACCAACTGACCTTCCTGCAGGGGAATGTCTCGTACACGTTGGTCATAGTGCCTCTTACGCTGAGCAGCGGCAGCCTCGAGGTGCATGGAAGCACCCTCAAAAGCATGTCGTAGCCGGGTTTGGTGTTCCACAATCCAGTCATGAATGCTACCAGCTACGGGTTCCTGAACTCGGCCCAAAAGGAAATCGACAGGTAACTGAGGGTCTTGCCCAAACATTAAGAAAAATGGAGACTCACCGGTAGACTGGTGTGCTGTGGTGTTGTAGGAGAAAGTCACTTGTGGTAGGTAGCACGACCAATCCCTCTTCTTGGTAACTGGCAGGGTGCGTAGGAGGTTATGTAGAGTGCGGTTGAACCGCTCACATTGGCCATTGCCAGTTGGATGGTAGGGAGTGGTGTGGCTTTTCTCAATGCTGTACATACCGCAAAGCTGTTGGATAAGATGGCTCTCAAAATTCCTGCCCTGGTCAGAGTGGATACGACTTGGCACTCCAAACTTGCAGAACCACTCATTGACCAGCACCGTGGCCACTGTGGAGGCCCGTTGGTCGTGTGTTGGGACTGCCTGAGTGTACTTTGAAAAGACATCAGTCATGACCAGGACATTTTCCATCCCATTCTTCGACGGCTCCAGCGTTGTAAAGTCAACAGCAAGGATTTGATTTGGGCGAGAAGCCAACAAATGGCCCATGTAGGCGCAGGCAGCCGGTTGAGTGTTTTTAGCTACCTGACAACGCTCACACTCCAGACACCATTGTTTAATGTCATGGTGCATTCCAGGCCAGTAGCACCGCTGATGGACCAAATCAGTAGTCCGTTCTCTGCCTTGATGTCCATGTTCATGATGTAGCTGATGCAGGACCTGACTCTTGAGCGACATGGGTAGTACCAGCTGGAGGACCTCTTCCTCCTTGGGGCGGCAGACTCTGCGATAAAGCACCCCATCTTGTTCCTCCATCCGGTCCCACTGTCTGACCAGCACCAGAACTTCCTTGGAGGCCTGGTGTCGTTCAGCTGCATCAGGGGCCTTCCTTCGGATCCAAAACCCCAGGAATTCCCTGATGATTGGGTCTGCTTCCTGTAAAGCACATAGGTCAGAACGAGTGTGGCAGGGGAAAACTGAGATGGTGGCCTGCGTGGCCTGTGTAGTTTGATTAGTTCCAATAGCCCGCTGAAGCGATTCTGGAACTTGGATGCCAGAGGCCGCATAATCCAATGCACTGACTGGGTGCTGCCGGGAAAGGGCATCTGCATTCTGATTACATCGACCGGGCCTATACTTGATGGTGAAATCAAATGCAGCCAGTTGTGAAGCCCAACGCTGTTCCGTGTCACCCAGCTTTGCTGTGGAGAGATGACTTAACGGGTTATTGTCCGTATACACCACACATTTCTGTCCCAGGAGGTAATCTCTGAATTTTTCAGTCATGGCCCATTTGAGGGCCAAAAACTCCAATTTCATAGAGCTGTAGTTGCTCATGTTACGCTCTGTAGGCTTAAGGCCACGGCTTGCATAAGCTATGGGTCGAACCTTACCATCCTGTTCTTGTGAGAGCACAGCACCCAGTCCACTGTAGCTGGCGTCAACCTCTAGGATGAACGGTAAAGTGAAGTTAGCATAGGTCAAGACTGGAGAAGCCATCAACCTACTTTTAAGGCCCTCAAAGCTCTGCTCACACTCCTCCGTCCATGCAGCAGGTAGACTTTTTCCGGATGACTTCCATGACTTCCGTGATTTGGAGCCAGTCAGTTCCAACAAGGCGGTGTAGTGGGGCAGCAAGCTTGGCAAACCCTTCAACAAAACGTCGGTAGTAGCTTGCAAATCCTAAGAAGGACCGCAACTCTGACCCATGGTTAGGTCGCTTCCACTTTGAGACCGCTTCAATCTTGCAAGGGTCTGTGGACACTCCATCCTTGGATATGATGTGACCCAAGTATCTCACCTCTGGTCTGAAGAAGGAGCACTTTTCCAACTTGGCTTTGAGGCCCTCCTGCTGCAGACGGCCCAGCACGGCTTCTAGACGCTCCACGTGCTGTGCTACCGTGGAAGAAGACACCAATATCATCCAAGTACAGCAACAATGACTGACACTGCTGGTCTCCAAAGCTCCCCTCCATTAATCTCTGGAAGGTGCTTCGGGCGTTGCACCACCCAAATGGCATCCGGTTCCACTCAAACAGCCCAAAGGGAGTGCAGAGTGCTGGCTCCATTTTGTCCTTTTCTGCAGCTGGTACTTGGTTGTACCCAGCGGCCAGGTCCAGAGTCGAGAACCAGCGGGCCCCTGACAAGGTGTCAAGGGACTCTTCAATTCGGGGCAATGGGAATGAGTCCTTGCGGGTCTTGCTGTTCAAGAGCCGATAGTCCACGCACAGACGAAGGCTGCCATCCTTCTTCTTCACCAGCACAATGGGAGAGGCGAAAGGGCTACTACTTTCTCGGATAACCTGTGCCTCAAGGAGCTGGTGAATGTGAGTCTTTGCTGCCTCATACTCTGACGGAGGAATGCGTCTATACCTTTGACGTACAGGTACCTCATCCACTACCGGAATTTCATGGGAAATGAGATTAGTACAACCTATGTCTCCCTCATGGGCAGAAAAGACACCACTGTACTTGTGTAGTAAGGACCTGACCTGACATTGCTCCTGATCATTGAGTGCTGTTAGATCTGATGCCTCAATCTTCTCCTGCACTGGACTGGTTACGGTCTGAGAGAAAACAGTGGCTGATATCTCTCCCTCTTTAAGACCTGCGGGTAAACTCACCAGGTGAGCCTGACTCAAGGTACCCAACACAGTGCGAGGGTAAAGTACAACATCCTGGGTCCCTACATTTACAATGGGGATATAAACAGTACCTTGTATTACACGGACTAGCGCTGGGGATGCTAGTAACCCTGAAGGTAAGCCATTGCTAAGGGGCTCAAACAAAGCATCATCTGCCAGGTGCTGTTGGGAGCATGTGGCTGCCACCAATTTCATGGCACCCCCTGGGACTCTGCAGACCCTACCTCCCTTCACTTTTACACGACCCGAGCGATCAGGAGGGACGTTAGCCTGGACTTGGTGACACTGCTGGAGAGCTTGCTGAATTGGGGTTGGAGCCTGCAACACAGAGGGTAAGTTAAAGAGAGCAGGGCCATGCTGTACAAACAACTCCCAGTAACACTCCTTGAGAATGTTCATTCCTAGTACACCCGGAACCTCCGGCCTACCGTGTGGGGGATCCCTGACCACCAACACTCCCCGCTTTGTAATAACTTTATCACAAAGCTGCACATCCAACTCAAAGTAGCCTACATAGGGTATTGCTAGCCCATTAGCAGCACTTAACCTCAACCAGCTGCAAGAACTAAGTTTTTCTGTGCCCCAGGGTACAAAATGCTGTACAAAGAAACTCTCCGTTATGGTAGAGACCATTGACCCCGTGTCAACGAGACATGGAACCCAGACCCCACCCATTAACACGGTAATGTTTGGGCACGCTGACACCAAATTTTGAGGATCTACTGCGGACTCTGAGCGGGTGAGCCCCATCTGAACTTTGGCTCACTGGTTCAGAGGGTGAAAGTTTCCTGGTTTTGAGGGCAGGGCCTATCAATAGAATTGGCGTGAACTGCTAGAGAGGTCGGCTGGGGCAAGGCAGCAACGTATTCTCCTTTACACTCTCTAGCAAAGTGGCCAGGCTGTTGGCACCTCCTACATATGACAGTGTTCATGCGAGGTTTCAACTGAGTTCTAGGGCATTGCTAAGGGCTGCAAGACTTCTGGTAAGCTGACTCAACTGCTCTTGCTGATTCCTTAGGATTTCCTTTAGTTCACCTAGTTCAGACCCAACAGAGGAGTTACCGCTTTGCCATAACCGAGATGGCCTCCTGAGCAGAGTGCTGAAAACCAAATGCTGCAGGGACAGAGTTACTTCTACCTCCCACCTCCTGGCATTCCTTCATGCTCCCACCTAATGGCCTCACTTCGGACCTCTATCAAGGTGGTCGTCGGGGTGGCTCCGGACAAACTGCTTGAGTTCTCTGCGTAGGTAACAATCAGACACATGTTCAACAAATTGGTCTCTGAGTAACACATATTTGTTCAGTGACCCGTGGGGCTCTTTTGACAACCTTATCCATTAGATACATGAGAGCATGAGAAAATTCTTGTAGAGTTTCCCCTCTTGTTGTTTTCTGGAAAAGAACTCTTCCTGCAAAGACACATATGACTTATTACACCCATACAATTCCTGCAGTATAGCCAGAATCTGGTCCGGATCTTCCTCACTGCCTGTGACCTGTATTTAACCTCTTCCCTTGCCTCCCCCTCTAAATGATCATAAATGAAAAGTGCTTTTTCAGCTGATGACAGATGACGAGCACGTGTACCAGACTGGACCTCTTCAACCCATTCAACAATGCTGAGACCTGTCCTACCCCGGAACGTGGGGCACTTCCTGTCTCTAGGAAGATATATCAGTCTCTCGGTTACTGGAGCATTGACAGAAGGGCGCCCAGGTGTGGGAGGACTTGATGCGGCACTGGTCCCAGGCTGGTTGACGTCCCGCTCCTGACGCATCAATCGATTCTCAGCTTGCAGCTGGGCGATCAAGTCTTTTAGCTGGGAGAGTTCCTCCTCCATGAGGGAACCGTGCAGAGGAGAAGAGTAGTACTGGCTTGTCTTTCGGGATCCGACCAGGCCCTGCTGCTGTTTTGCTCACACACACACCTCGTACAAATTAAATAAACCAACTGGAATACGTTAGAAAAAATAAAACTACACGTCTCCGCCTTCACAGCATCCTGCCAACAACGCCAGAATGTGACGGGGTCTTAGGGGAAGGGGGAATGGAGGGGAACCAACAACGCCACCTGGGGACTTGCACCCCAAGAAATATCCGTTTAGCAACCCTACGAGTCAATTTAGGATTCACTAAGGACACAGATCCGTTACCGAGATTGGGCCGGAGACGTGGTTTTATAAGATTGTCCAAAAGTTTATTTCATGAATTAAAAGTATATATAATCTACCATAAAAGCCACAACATGCAAAATCAGATCCCAGCAAAACAACCCATGCAGAACAATAAAAGCAAAGTAGACTTAACAAAATAGATAAAATGGATGAAACAAAACTACTAAAGCCAACAGCAAAACAGAGTAACACAAAACAAAGGCAAAAGCAAAACAGAGTAAAACAAAACAAAGGCAAAAGCAAAACAGCAGCAGGAGAACCTACCAATGAAAAACAAAAGGTTAAAAGGGTAACAACCTGCTGCAACATACAATATGAGATACTAATTACTTAAAACAACTGAAAGTAAACTCACCACGAGCCACCACAGGACCAAGAGTGAAAGAGGCCGTGCCAACAGGTGCCTTTATAGTGGCACTGATTGGGCTGGCTCCTCCCCCAAGGCTGCGTTCGCAAACCCTTCTCTGGGGAGTGTTCCCCACTACACGAGCAAAGCAATATTGTAGCCTGAAAGGAATTAACACAGCAATGTCCTTCCTCAATGACAATGCCAGTTAGTGCTAAATGACAACCAACCAGTATGAATGCATTGGCTGGGAATCGAACACAGGTCAACTGCTTGGAAGGCAGCTATGCTAACCACTATACCACCAATGCCCAGAGACACACTTCGATAATGACATTAAAATGAATTAAAACAATCAAGTTATCAAATATGATTGAGAACTGACACATTTGCCTTCAAGTTTTCTCATCTCTTGGTTGCAAGGTGAAATGGTCAGCACTCTGGACTTTGAATCCAGTGATCCGAGTTCAATTCTCGGTGGAACCATTTTTGCTTAATAACAGGAAGACGTAAACAACATTATTAAACATACTAATGTTACAAATTATGTTTTAAATGTATGCATGTCAGACATTGCAAGAAGCCAAAACATTTTTATGTAACAAACATTGGTTTGTGTGACATAAAGTCATTGATAGAACATTGTTGTGCAGGCGAGCAAAGCAATATATAGTAGCCTGAAAGGAATTAACACAGCAATGTCCTTCCTCAATGACAATGCCAGTTAGTGCTAAATGACAACCAACCAGTATGAATGCATTGGCTGGGAATCGAACCCAGGTCAACTGCTTGGAAGGCAGCTATGCTAACCACTATACCACCAATGCCCAGAGACACAGTTCGATAATGACATTAAAATGAATTAAAACAATCAAGTTATCGAATATGATTGAGAACTGACACATTTGCCTTCAAGGACACTCTTTTCTGGATTCCATGGTGTAATGGTCAGCACCCTGGGCTCTGAATCCAGTGATCTGAGTTCAAGTCTCGGTGAAACCTTTTTTGCTTAATAACAGGAAGACGTAAACAACATTATTAAACATACTAATGTTACAAATTATCTGTTAAATGTATGCATGTCAGACATTGCAAGAAGCCAAAACATTTTTATGTAACAAACATTGGTTTGTGTGACAGAAAGTCATTGACAGAACAGTGTTGTGCAGGCGAGCAAAGCAATATTGTAGCCTGAAAGGAATTAACACAGCAATGTCCTTCCTCAATGACAATGCCAGTTAGTGCTAAATGACAACCAACCAGTATGAAAGCATTGGCTGGGAATCGAACACAGGTCAACTGCTTGGAAGGCAGCTATGCTAACCACTATACCACCAATGCCCAGAGACTCAATTTGATAATGACATTAAAATGAATTAAAACAATCAAGTTATCGAATATGATTGAGAACTGACACATTTGCCTTCAAGTTTTCTCATCTCTTGGTTGCAAAGTGAAATGGTCAGCACTCTGGACTTTGAATCCAGTGATCCGAGTTCAATTCTCGGTGGAACCTTTTTTGCTTAATAACAGGAAGACGTAAACAACATTATTAAACATACTAATGTTACAAATTATGTTTTAAATGTATGCATGTCAGACATTGCAAGAAGCCAAAACATTTTTATGTAACAAACATTGGTTTGTGTGACAGAAAGTCATTGATAGAACATTGTTGTGCAGGCGAGCAAAGCAATATCGTAGCCTGAAAGGAATTAACACAGCAATGTCCTTCCTCAATGACAATGCCAGTTAGTGCTAAATGACAACCAACCAGTATGAATGCATTGGCTGGGAATCAAACCCAGGTCTACTGCTTGGAAGGCAGCTATGCTAAACACTATACCACCAATGCCCAGAGACACAGTTCGATAATGACATTAAAATGAATTAAAACAATCAAGTTATCGAATATGATTGAGAACTGACACATTTGCCTTCAAGTTTTTTCATCTCTTGGTTGCAAGGTGAAATGGTCAGCACTCTGGACTTTGAATCCAGTGATCCGAGTTCAATTCTCGGTGGAACCATTTTTGCTTAATAACAGGAAGACGTAAACAACATTATTAAACATACTAATGTTACAAATTATGTTTTAAATGTATGCATGTCAGACATTGCAATAAGCCAAAACATTTTTATGTAACAAACATTGGTTTGTGTGACAGAAAGTCATTGATAGAACATTGTTGTGCAGGCGAGCAAAGCAATATCGTAGCATGAAAGGAATTAACAAAGCAATGTCCTTCCTCAATGACAATGCCAGTTAGTGCTAAATGACAACCAACCATTATGAATGCATTGGCTGGGAATCGAACCCAGGTCAACTGCTTGGAAGGCAGCTATGCTAACCACTATACCACCACTGCCCAAAGACAAAGTTCGATAATGACATTAAAATGAATTAAAACAATCAAGTTATCGAATATGATTGAGAACTGACACATTTGCCTTCAAGGACACTCTTTTCTGGATTCCATGGTGTAATGGTCAGCACCCTGGGCTCTGAATCCAGTGATCTGAGTTCAAGTCTCGGTGGAACATTTTTCCTTCAATAAAAGGAAGGCGTAAACAACATTATTAATTGTAGTAATGATACAAATGATGTGTTAAATGTATGCATGTCAGACATTACAAGAAGCCAGAACATTTTTATGTAACAAACATTGGTTTGTGTCACATAACATTGTTGTGCAGCCGAGCACAGCAACATCGTAACTTGAAAGGAATTAACACAGCAATGTCCTTTCTCCATGACAATGCCAGTTAGTGCTAAATAACAAGAAACCATTATGAATGCATTGGCTGGGAATCGAACCCAGGTCAACTGCTTGGAAGGCAGCTATGCTAACCACTATACCACCAAAGCCCAGTGACAAACTTCGATAATGACATTAAAATGAATTAAAACAATCAAGTTATCAAATATGATTGAGAACTGACACATTTGCCTTCAAGTTTTCTCATCTCTTGGTTGCAAGGTGAAATGGTCAGCACTCTGGACTTTGAATCCAGTGATTTGATTTCAAGTCTCGGTGAAACCTTTTTTGCTTAATAACAGGAAGACGTAAACAACATTATTAAACATACTAATGTTACAAATTATGTTTTAAATGTATGCATGTCAGACATCAAGAAGCCAAAACATTTTTATGTAACAAACATTGGTTTGTGTGACAGAAAATCATTGATAGAACATTGTTGTGCAGGCGAGCAAAGCAATATCGTAGCCTGAAAGGAATTAACACAGCAATGTCCTTCCTCAATGACAATGCCAGTTAGTGCTAAATGACAACCAACCAGTATGAATGCATTGGCTGGGAATCGAACCCAGGTCAAGTGCTTGGAAGGCAGCTATGCTAACCACTATACCACCAATGCCCAGAGACACAGTTCGATAATGACATTAAAATGAATTAAAACAATCACGTTATCGAATATGATTGAGAACTGACACATTTGCCTTCAAGGACACTCTTTTCTGGATTCCATGGTGTAATGGTCAGCACCCTGGGCTCTGAATCCAGTGATCTGAGTTCAAGTCTCAGTGGACCACTTTTCCTTCAATAAAAGGAAGGCGTAAACAACATTATTAATTGTAGTAATGATACAAATGATGTGTTAAATGTATGCATGTCAGACATTACAAGAAGCCAGAACATTTTTATGTAACAAACATTGGTTTGTGTCACATAACATTGTTGTGCAGCCGAGCACAGCAACATCGTAACCTGAAAGGAATTAACACAGCAATGTCCTTTCTCCATGACAATGCCAGTTAGTGCTAAATAACAAGAAACCATTATGAATGCATTGGCTGGGAATCGTACACAGGTAAACTGATTGGAAGGCAGCTATGCTAACCACTATACCACCAAAGTCCAGTGACAAACTTCGATAATGACATTAAAATGAATTAAAACAATCAAGTTATCAAATATGATTGAGAACTGACACATTTGCCTTCAAGTTTTCTCATCTCTTGGTTGCAACGTGAAATGGTCAGCACTCTGGACTTTGAATCCAGTGATCCGAGTTCAATTCTCGGTGGAACCTTTTTTGCTTAATAACAGGAAGACGTAAACAACATTATTAAACATACTAATGTTACAAATTATGTTTTAAATGTATGCATGTCAGACATCGCAAGAAGCAAAACATTTTTATGTAACAAACATTGGTTCGTGTGACAGAAAGTCATTGATAGAACATTGTTGTGCAGGCGAGCAAAGCAATATCGTAGCCTGAAAGGAATTAACACAGCAATGTCCTTCCTCAATGACAATGCCAGTTAGTGCTAAATGACAACCAACCAGTATGAATGCATTGGCTGGGAATCGAACCCAGGTCAAGTGCTTGGAAGGCAGCTATGCTAACCACTATACCACCAATGCCCAGAGACACAGTTCGATAATGACATTAAAATGAATTAAAACAATCACGTTATCGAATATGATTGAGAACTGACACATTTGCCTTCAAGGACACTCTTTTCTGGATTCCGTGGTGTAATGGTCAGCACCCTGGGCTCTGAATCCAGTGATCTGAGTTCAAGTCTCGGTGGACCACTTTTCCTTCAATAAAAGGAAGGCGTAAACAACATTATTAATTGTAGTAATGATACAAATGATGTGTTAAATGTATGCATGTCAGACATTACAAGAAGCCAGAACATTTTTATGTAACAAACATTGGTTTGTGTCACATAACATTGTTGTGCAGCCGAGCACAGCAACATCGTAACCTGAAAGGAATTAACACAGCAATGTCCTTTCTCCATGACAATGCCAGTTAGTGCTAAATAACAAGAAACCATTATGAATGCATTGGCTGGGAATCGTACACAGGTAAACTGATTGGAAGGCAGCTATGCTAACCACTATACCACCAAAGTCCAGTGACAAACTTCGATAATGACATTAAAATGAATTAAAACAATCAAGTTATCAAATATGATTGAGAACTGACACATTTGCCTTCAAGTTTTCTCATCTCTTGGTTGCAAGGTGAAATGGTCAGCACTCTGGACTTTGAATCCAGTGATCCGAGTTCAATTCTCGGTGGAACCTTTTTTGCTTAATAACAGGAAGACGTAAACAACATTATTAAACATACTAATGTTACAAATTATGTTTTAAATGTATGCATGTCAGACATCGCAAGAAGCCAAAACATTTTTATGTAACAAACATTGGTTCGTGTGACAGAAAGTCATTGATAGAACATTGTTGTGCAGGCGAGCAAAGCAATATCGTAGCCTGAAAGGAATTAACACAGCAATGTCCTTCCTCAATGACAATGCCAGTTAGTGCTAAATGACAACCAACCAGTATGAATGCATTGGCTGGGAATCGAACCCAGGTCAAGTGCTTGGAAGGCAGCTATGCTAACCACTATACCACCAATGCCCAGAGACACAGTTCGATAATGACATTAAAATTAATTAAAACAATCACGTTATCGAATATGATTGAGAACTGACACATTTGCCTTCAAGGACACTCTTTTCTGGATTCCATGGTGTAATGGTCAGCACCCTGGGCTCTGAATCCAGTAATCTGAGTTCAAGTCTCGGTGGAACACTTTTCCTTCAATAAAAGGAAGGCGTAAACAACATTATTAATTGTAGTAATGATACAAATGATGTGTTAAATGTATGCATGTCAGACATTACAAGAAGCCAGAACATTTTTATGTAACAAACATTGGTTTTTGTCACATAACATTGTTGTGCAGCCGAGCACAGCAACATCGTAACCTGAAAGGAATTAACACAGCAATGTCCTTCCTCCATGACAATGCCAGTTAGTGCTAAATTACAATTCATTGAAAGAACATTGTTGTGCAGGCGAGCAAAGCAATATCGTAGCCTGAAAGGAATTAACACAGCAATGTCCTTCCTCCATGACAATGTCAGTTAGTGCTAAATTACAAGAAACCATTATCAATGCTTTGGCTGGGAAACGAACCCAGGTCAACTGCTTGGAAGGCAGCTATGCTAACCACTATACCACCAATGCCCAGTGACACACTTTGATAATGACATTAAAATGAATTAAAACAATCACGTTATCGAATATGATTGAGAACTGACACATTTGCCTTCAAGGACACTCTTTTCTGGATTCCATGGTGTAATGGTCAGCACCCTGGGCTCTGAATCCAGTGATCTGAGTTCAAGTCTCGGTGGAACACTTTTCCTTCAATAAAAGGAAGGCGTAAACAACATTATTAATTGTAGTAATGATACAAATGATGTGTTAAATGTATGCATGTCAGACATTACAAGAAACCAGAACATTTTTATGTAACAAACATTGGTTTGTGTCACATAACATTTTTGTGCAGCCGAGCACAGCAACATCGTAACCTGAAAGGAATTAACACAGCAATGTTCTTTCTCCATGACAATGCCAGTTAGTGCTAAATAACAAGAAAACATTATGAATGCATTGGCTGGGAATCGAACCCAGGTCAACTGATTGGAAGGCAGCTATGCTAACCACTATACCACCAATGCCCAGAGACACAGTTCGATAATGACATTAAAATGAATTAAAACAATCAAGTTATCGAATATGATTGAGAACTGACACATTTGCCTTCAAGGTTTCTCATCACTTGGTTGCAAGGTGAAATGGTCAGCACTCTGGACTTTGAATCCAGTGATTTGATTTCAAGTCTCGGTGAAACCTTTTTTGCTTAATAACAGGAAGACGTAAACAACATTATTAAACATACTAATGTTACAAATTATGTTTTAAATGTATGCATGTCAGACATTGCAAGAAGCCAAAACATTTTTATGTAACAAACATTGGTTTGTGTGACAGAAAGTCATTGATAGAACATTGTTGTGCAGGCGAGCAAAGCAATATCGTAGCCTGAAAGGAATTAACACAGCAATGTCCTTCCTCAATGACAATGCCAGTTAGTGCTAAATGACAACCAACCAGTATGAATGCATAGGCTGGGAATCAAACCCTGGTCAACTGCTTGGAAGGCAGCTATGCTAACCACTATACCACCAATGCCCAGAGAGACAGTTCGATAAAGACATTAAAATGAATTAAAACAATCAAGTTATCGAATATGATTGAGAACTGACACATTTGCCTTCAAGTTTTCTCATCTCTTGGTTGCATGGTGAATTGATCAGCGCTCTGGACTTTGAATCCAGTGATCCGAGTTCAAGTCTCGGTGGTACCTTTTTTGCTTAATAACAGGAAGACGTCAACAACATTATTAAACATACTAATGTTACAAATTATGTGTTAAATGTATGCATGTCAGACATTGCAAAAAGCCAAAACATTTTTATGTAACAAACATTGGTTTGTGTGACAGAAAGTCATTGATAGAACATTGCTGTGCAGGCGAGCAAAGCAATATCGTAGCCTGAAAGGAATTAACACAGCAATGTCCTTCCTCAATGACAATGCCAGTTAGTGCTAAATGACAACCAACCAGTATGAATGCATTGGCTGGGAATTGAACCCAGGTCAACTGCTTGGAAGGCAGCTATGCTAACCACTATACCACCAATGCCCAGAGACACAGTTCGATAATGACATTAAAATGAATTAAAACAATCAAGTTATCGAATATGATTGAGAACTGACACATTTGCCTTCAAGGACACTCTTTTCTGGATTCCATGGTGTAATGGTCAGCACCCTGGGCTCTGAATCCAGTGATCTGAGTTCAAGTCTCGGTGAAACATTTTTTGCTTAATAACAGGAAGACGTAAACAACATTATTAAACATACTAATGTTACAAATGATGTGTTAAATGTATGCATGTCAGACATTGCAAGAAGCCAAAACATTTTTATGTAACAAACATTGGTTTGTGTCACATAACATTGTTGTGCAGCCGAGCACAGCAACATCGTAACCTGAAAGGAATTAACACAGCAATGTCCTTTCTCCATGACAATGCCAGTTAGTGCTAAATAACAAGAAACCATTATGAATGCATTGGCTGGGAATCAAACCCAGGTCAACTGCTTGGAAGGCAGCTATGCTAACCACTATACCACCAAAGCCCAGTGACAAACTTCGATAATGACATTAAAATGAATTAAAACAATCAAGTTATCAAATATGATTGAGAACTGACACATTTGCCTTCAAGTTTTCTCATCTCTTGGTTGCAAGGTGAAATGGTCAGCACTCTGGACTTTGAATCCAGTGATCCGAGTTCAATTCTCGGTGGAACCTTTTTTGCTTAATAACAGGAAGACGTAAACAACATTATTAAACATACTAATGTTACAAATTATGTTTTAAATGTATGCATGTCAGACATCGCAAGAAGCCAAAACATTTTTATGTAACAAACATTGGTTTGTGTGACAGAAAATCATTGATAGAACATTGTTGTGCAGGCGAGCAAAGCAATATCGTAGCCTGAAAGGAATTAACACAGCAATGTCCTTCCTCAATGACAATGCCAGTTAGTGCTAAATGACAACCAACCAGTATGAATGCATTGGCTGGGAATCGAACCCAGGTCAAGTGCTTGGAAGGCAGCTATGCTAACCACTATACCACCAATGCCCAGAGACACAGTTCGATAATGACATTAAAATGAATTAAAACAATCACGTTATCGAATATGATTGAGAACTGACACATTTGCCTTCAAGGACACTCTTTTCTGGATTCCATGGTGTAATGGTCAGCACCCTGGGCTCTGAATCCAGTGATCTGAGTTCAAGTCTCGGTGGACCACTTTTCCTTCAATAAAAGGAAGGCGTAAACAACATTATTAATTGTAGTAATGATACAAATGATGTGTTAAATGTATGCATGTCAGACATTACAAGAAGCCAGAACATTTTTATGTAACAAACATTGGTTTGTGTCACATAACATTGTTGTGCAGCCGAGCACAGCAACATCGTAACCTGAAAGGAATTAACACAGCAATGTCCTTTCTCCATGACAATGCCAGTTAGTGCTAAATAACAAGAAACCATTATGAATGCATTGGCTGGGAATCGTACACAGGTAAACTGATTGGAAGGCAGCTATGCTAACCACTATACCACCAAAGTCCAGTGACAAACTTCGATAATGACATTAAAATGAATTAAAACAATCAAGTTATCAAATATGATTGAGAACTGACACATTTGCCTTCAAGTTTTCTCATCTCTTGGTTGCAAGGTGAAATGGTCAGCACTCTGGACTTTGAATCCAGTGATCCGAGTTCAATTCTCGGTGGAACCTTTTTTGCTTAATAACAGGAAGACGTAAACAACATTATTAAACATACTAATGTTACAAATTATGTTTTAAATGTATGCATGTCAGACATCCCAAGAAGCCAAAACATTTTTATGTAACAAACATTGGTTCGTGTGACAGAAAGTCATTGATAGAACATTGTTGTGCAGGCGAGCAAAGCAATATCGTAGCCTGAAAGGAATTAACACAGCAATGTCCTTCCTCAATGACAATGCCAGTTAGTGCTAAATGACAACCAACCAGTATGAATGCATTGGCTGGGAATCGAACCCAGGTCAAGTGCTTGGAAGGCAGCTATGCTAACCACTATACCACCAATGCCCAGAGACACAGTTCGATAATGACATTAAAATGAATTAAAACAATCACGTTATCGAATATGATTGAGAACTGACACATTTGCCTTCAAGGACACTCTTTTCTGGATTCCATGGTGTAATGGTCAGCACCCTGGGCTCTGAATCCAGTAATCTGAGTTCAAGTCTCGGTGGAACACTTTTCCTTCAATAAAAGGAAGGCGTAAACAACATTATTAATTGTAGTAATGATACAAATGATGTGTTAAATGTATGCATGTCAGACATTACAAGAAGCCAGAACATTTTATGTAACAAACATTGGTTTTTGTCACATAACATTGTTGTGCAGCCGAGCACAGCAACATCGTAACCTGAAAGGAATTAACACAGCAATGTCCTTCCTCCATGACAATGCCAGTTAGTGCTAAATTACAATTCATTGAAAGAACATTGTTGTGCAGGCGAGCAAAGCAATATCGTAGCCTGAAAGGAATTAACACAGCAATGTCCTTCCTCCATGACAATATCAGTTAGTGCTAAATTACAAGAAACCATTATCAATGCTTTGGCTGGGAAACGAACCCAGGTCAACTGCTTGGAAGGCAGCTATGCTAACCACTATACCACCAATGCCCACTGACACACTTTGATAATGACATTAAAATTAATTAAAACAATCAAGTTATCAAATATGATTGAGAACTGACACATTTGCCTTCAAGTTTTCTCATGTCTTGGTTCCATGGTGTAATGGTCAGCACTCTGGACTTTGAATCCAGTGATCCGAGTTCAAGTCTCGGTGGAACCTTTTTTGCTTAATAACAGGAAGACGTAAACAACATTATTAAACATACTAATGTTACAAATTATGTGTTAAATGTATGCATGTCAGACATTGTAAGAAGCCAAAACATTTTTTATGTAACAAACATTAATTTGTGTGAAAGAAAGTCATTGACAGAACATTGTTGTGCAGGTGAGCACAGCAACATCATAACCTGAAAGGTATTAACACAGCAATGTCCTTCCTCCATGACAATGCCAGTTAGTGCTAAATTACAAGAAACCATTATGAATGCTTTGGCTGGGAATCGAACCCAGGTCAACTGCTTGGAAGGCAGCTATGCTAACCAATATACCACCAATGCCCAAAAAATACACTTCGATAATGACATTAAAATGAATTAAAACAATGAAGTTATCGATTATGATTTAGAACTGACACATTTGCCTTCAAAGACACTCTTTTCTGGATTTCATGGTGTAATGGTCAGCACTCTGGGCTCTGAATCCAGTGCTCTGAGTTCATGTCTCGGTGGAACCTTTTTCCTTCAATAAAAGGAAGGCGTAAACAACATTATTAATTATAGTAATGATACAAATGATGTGTTAAATGTATGCATGTCAGACATTACAAGAAGCCAAAACATTTTTATGTAACAAACATTGGTTTGTGTCACAAAACATTGTTGTGCAGCCGAGCACAGCAACATCGTAACCTGAAAGGAATTAACACAGCAATGTCCTTCCTCCATGACAATGCCAGTTAGTGCTAAATAACAAGAAACCATTATGAATGCATTGGCTGGGAATCGAACCCAGGTCAACTGCTTGGAAGGCAGCTATGCTAACCACTATACCACCAATGCCCAGTGACACACTTCGATAATGACATTAAAATTAATTAAAACAATCAAGTTATCAAATATGATTGAGAACTGACACATTTGCCTTCAAGTTTTCTCATCTCTTGGTTCCATGGTGTAATGGTCAGCACTCTGGACTTTGAATCCAGTGATCCGAGTTCAAGTCTCGGTGGAACCTTTTTTGTTTAATATAAGGAAGACGTAAACAACATTATTAAACATACTAATGTTACAAATTATGTATTAAATTTATGCATGTCAGACATTGCAAGAAGCCAAAACATTTTTATGTAACAAACATTGGTTTGTGTGACAGAAAGTCATTGAAAGAACATTGTTGTGCAGGCGAGCAAAGCAATATCGTAGCCTGAAAGGAATTAACACAGCAATGTCCTTCCTCCATGACAATGCCAGTTAGTGCTAAATTACAAGAAACCATTATGAATGCTTTGGCTGGGAATCGAACCCAGGTCAACTGCTTGGACGGCAGCTATGCTAACCACTATACCACCAATGCCCTGTGACACACTTTGATAATGACATTAAAATTAATTAAAACAATCAAGTTATCAAATATGATTGAGAACTGACACATTTGCCTTCAAGTTTTCTCATCTCTTGGTTCCATGGTGTAATGGTCAGCACTCTGGACTTTGAATCCAGTGATCCGAGTTCAAGTCTCGTGGAACCTTTTTTGCTTAATAACAGGAAGACGTAAACAACATTATTAAACATACTAATGTTACAAATTATGTATTAAATTTATGCATGTCACACATTGCAAGAAGCCAAAACATTTTTATGTAACAAACATTGGTTTGTGTGACAGAAAGTCATTGAAAGAACATTGTTGTGCAGGCGAGCAAAGCAATATCGTAGCCTGAAAGGAATTAACACAGCAATGTCCTTCCTCCATGACAATGCCAGTTAGTGCTAAATGACAACCAATAAGTATGAATGCATTGGCTGGGAATCGAACCCAGGTCAACTGCTTGGAAGGCAGTTATGCTAACCACTATACCACCAATGCCCAGTGACACACTTTGATAATGACATTAAAATTAATTAAAACAATCAAGTTATCAAATATGATTGAGAACTGACACATTTGCCTTCAAGTTTTCTCATCTCTTGGTTCCATGGTGTAATGGTCAGTACTCTGGACTTTGAATCCAGTGATCCGAGTTCAAGTCTCGGTGGAACCTGTTTTGCTTATTAACAGGAAGACGTAAACAACATTATTAAAAATACTAATGTTACAAATTATGTATTAAATTTATGCATGTCACACATTGCAAGAAGCCAAAACATTTTTTATGTAACAAACATTGGTTTGTGTGACAGAAAGTCATTGAAAGAACATTGTTGTGCAGGCGAGCAAAGCAATATCGTAGCCTGAAAGGAATTAACACAGCAATGTCCTTCCTCCATGACAATGCCAGTTAGTGCTAAATTACAATTCATTGAAAGAACATTGTTGTGCAGGCGAGCAAAGCAATATCGTAGCCTGAAAGGAATTAACACAGCAATGTCCTTCCTCCATGACAATGTCAGTTAGTGCTAAATTACAAGAAACCATTATCAATGCTTTGGCTGGGAAACGAACCCAGGTCAACTGCTTGGAAGGCAGCTATGCTAACCACTATACCACCAATGCCCAGTGACACACTTTGATAATGACATTAAAATTAATTAAAACAATCAAGTTATCAAATATGATTGAGAACTGACACATTTGCCTTCAAGTTTTCTCATCTCTTGGTTCCATGGTGTAATGGTCAGCACTCTGGACTTTGAATCCAGTGATCCGAGTTCAAGTCTCGGTGGAACCTTTTTTGCTTAATAACAGGAAGACGTAAACAACATTATTAAACATACTAATATTACAAATTATGTATTAAATTTATGCATGTCACACATTGCAAGAAGCCAAAACATTTTTATGTAACAAAAATTGGTTTGTGTGACAGAAAGTCATTGAAAGAACATTGTTGTGCAGGCGAGCAAAGCAATATCGTAGCCTGAAAGGAATTAACACAGCAATGTGCTTCCTCAATGACAATGCCAGTTAGTGCTAAATGACAACCAACCAGTATGAATGCATTGGCTGGGAATCGAACCCAGGTCAACTGCTTGGAAGGCAGCTATGCTAACCACTATACCACCAATGCCCAGTGACACACTTTGATAATGACATTAAAATTAATTAAAACAATCAAGTTATCAAATATGATTGAGAACTGACACATTTGCCTTCAAGTTTTCATCTCTTGGTTCCATGGTGTAATGGTCAGCACTCTGGACTTTGAATCCAGTGATCCGAGTTCAAGTCTCGGTGGAACCTGTTTTGCTTAATAACAGGAAGACGTAAACAACATTATTAAAAATACTAATGTTACAAATTATGTATTAAATTTATGCATGTCACACATTGCAAGAAGCCAAAACATTTTTTATGTAACAAACATTGGTTTGTGTGACAGAAAGTCATTGAAAGAACATTGTTGTGCAGGCGAGCAAAGCAATATCGTAGCCTGAAAGGAATTAACACAGCAATGTCCTTCCTCCATGACAATGCCAGTTAGTGCTAAATTACAATTCATTGAAAGAACATTGTTGTGCAGGCGAGCAAAGCAATATCGTAGCCTGAAAGGAATTAACACAGCAATGTCCTTCCTCCATGACAATGTCAGTTAGTGCTAAATTACAAGAAACCATTATCAATGCTTTGGCTGGGAAACGAACCCAGGTCAACTGCTTGGAAGGCAGCTATGCTAACCACTATACCACCAATGCCCAGTGACACACTTTGATAATGACATTAAAATTAATTAAAACAATCAAGTTATCAAATATGATTGAGAACTGACACATTTGCCTTCAAGTTTTCTCATGTCTTGGTTCCATGGTGTAATGGTCAGCACTCTGGACTTTGAATCCAGTGATCCGAGTTCAAGTCTCGGTGGAACCTTTTTTGCTTAATAACAGGAAGACGTAAACAACATTATTAAACATACTAATGTTACAAATTATGTGTTAAATGTATGCATGTCAGACATTGTAAGAAGCCAAAACATTTTTTATGTAACAAACATTGGTTTGTGTGAAATAAAGTCATTGACAGAACATTGTTGTGCAGGTGAGCACAGCAACATCATAACCTGAAAGGTATTAACACAGCAATGTCCTTCCTCCATGACAATGCCAGTTAGTGCTAAATTACAAGAAACCATTATGAATGCTTTGGCTGGGAATCAAACCCAGGTCAACTGCTTGGAAGGCAGCTATGCTAACCAATATACCACCAATGCCCAGTGACACACTTCGATAATGACATTAAAATTAATTAAAACAATCAAGTTATCGATTATGATTTAGAACTGACACATTTGCCTTCAAGGTCACTCTTTTCTGGATTTCATGGTGTAATGGTCAGCACTCTGGGCTCTGAATCCAGTGCTCTGAGTTCATGTCTCGGTGGAACCTTTTTCCTTCAATAAAAGGAAGGCGTAAACAACATTATTAATTATAGTAATGATACAAATGATGTGTTAAATGTATGCATGTCAGACATTACAAGAAGCCAAAACATTTTATGTAACAAACATTGGTTTGTGTCACAAAACATTGTTGTGCAGCCGAGCACAGCAACATCGTAACCTGAAAGGAATTAACACAGCAATGTCCTTCCTCCATGACAATGCCAGTTAGTGCTAAATAACAAGAAACCATTATGAATGCATTGGCTGGGAATCGAACCCAGGTCAACTGCTTGGAAGGCAGCTATGCTAACCACTATACCACCAATGCCCAGTGACACACTTTGATAATGACATTAAAATTAATTAAAACAATCAAGTTATCAAATATGATTGAGAACTGACACATTTGCCTTCAAGTTTTCTCATCTCTTGGTTGCATGGTGAAATGATCAGCACTCTGGACTTTGAATCCAGTGATCCGAGTTCAAGTCTCGGTGGAACCTTTTTTGCTTAATAACAGGAAGACGTAAACAACATTATTAAAAATACTAATGTTACAAATTATGTATTAAATGTATGCATGTCACACATTGCAAGAAGCCAAAACATTTTTTATGTAACAAACATTGGTTTGTGTGACAGAAAGTCATTGAAAGAACATTGTTGTGCAGGCGAGCAAAGCAATATCGTAGCCTGAAAGGAATTAACACAGCAATGTCCTTCCTCCATGACAATGCCAGTTAGTGCTAAATTACAATTCATTGAAAGAACATTGTTGTGCAGGCGAGCAAAGCAATATCGTAGCCTGAAAGGAATTAACACAGCAATGTCCTTCCTCCATGACAATTTCAGTTAGTGCTAAATTACAAGAAACCATTATCAATGCTTTGGCTGGGAAACGAACCCAGGTCAACTGCTTGGAAGGCAGCTATGCTAACCACTATACCACCAATGCCCAGTGACACACTTTGATAATGACATTAAAATTAATTAAAACAATCAAGTTATCAAATATGATTGAGAACTGACACATTTGCCTTCAAGTTTTCTCATGTCTTGGTTCCATGGTGTAATGGTCAGCACTCTGGACTTTGAATCCAGTGATCCGAGTTCAAGTCTCCGGGGAACCTTTTTTGCTTAATAACAGGAAGACGTAAACAACATTATTAAACATACTAATGTTACAAATTATGTGTTAAATGTATGCATGTCAGACATTGTAAGAAGCCAAAACATTTTTTATGTAACAAACATTGGTTTGTGTGAAATAAAGTCATTGACAGAACATTGTTGTGCAGGTGAGCACAGCAACATCATAACCTGAAAGGTATTAACACAGCAATGTCCTTCCTCCATGACAATGCCAGTTAGTGCTAAATTACAAGAAACCATTATGAATGCTTTGGCTGGGAATCAAACCCAGGTCAACTGCTTGGAAGGCAGCTATGCTAACCAATATACCACCAATGCCCAAAAAATACACTTCGATAATGACATTAAAATGAATTAAAACAATGAAGTTATCGATTATGATTTAGAACTGACACATTTGCCTTCAAAGACACTCTTTTCTGGATTTCATGGTGTAATGGTCAGCACTCTGGGCTCTGAATCCAGTGCTCTGAGTTCATGTCTCGGTGGAACCTTTTTCCTTCAATAAAAGGAAGGCGTAAACAACATTATTAATTATAGTAATGATACAAATGATGTGTTAAATGTATGCATGTCAGACATTACAAGAAGCCAAAACATTTTTATGTAACAAACATTGGTTTGTGTCACAAAACATTGTTGTGCAGCCGAGCACAGCAACATCGTAACCTGAAAGGAATTAACACAGCAATGTCCTTCCTCCATGACAATGCCAGTTAGTGCTAAATTACAAGAAACCATTATGAATGCTTTGGCTGGGAATCGAACCCAGGTCAACTGCTTGGAAGGCAGCTATGCTAACCAATATACCACCAATGCCCAAAAAATACACTTCGATAATGACATTAAAATGAATTAAAACAATCAAGTTATCGATTATGATTTAGAACTGACACATTTGCCTTCAAAGACACTCTTTTCTGGATTTCATGGTGTAATGGTCAGCACTCTGGGCTCTGAATCCAGTGCTCTGAGTTCATGTCTCGGTGGAACCTTTTTCCTTCAATAAAAGGAAGGCGTAAACAATATTATTAATTATAGTAATGATACAAATGATGTGTTAAATGTATGCATGTCAGACATTACAAGAAGCCAAAACACTTTTATGTAACAAACATTGGTTTGTGTCACAAAACATTGTTGTGCAGCCGAGCACAGCAACATCGTAACCTGAAAGGAATTAACACAGCAATGTCCTTCCTCCATGACAATGCCAGTTAGTGCTAAATAACAAGAAACCATTATGAATGCATTGGCTGGGAATCGAACCTAGGTCAACTGCTTGGAAGGCAGCTATGCTAACCACTATACCACCAATGCCCAGTGACACACTTCGATAATGACATTAAAATTAATTAAAACAATCAAGTTATCAAATATGATTGAGAACTGACACATTTGCCTTCAAGTTTTCTCATCTCTTGGTTGCATGGTGAAATGATCAGCACTCTGGACTTTGAATCCAGTGATCCGAGTTCAAGTCTCGGTGGAACCTTTTTTGTTTAATATAAGGAAGACGTAAACAACATTATTAAACATACTAATGTTACAAATTATGTATTAAATTTATGCATGTCAGACATTGCAAGAAGCCAAAACATTTTTATGTAACAAACATTGGTTTGTGTGACAGAAAGTCATTGAAAGAACATTGTTGTGCAGGCGAGCAAAGCAATATCGTAGCCTGAAAGGAATTAACACAGCAATGTCCTTCCTCCATGACAATGCCAGTTAGTGCTAAATTACAAGAAACCATTATGAATGCTTTGGATGGGAATCGAACCCAGGTCAACTGCTTGGACGGCAGCTATGCTAACCACTATACCACCAATGCCCTGTGACACACTTTGATAATGACATTAAAATTAATTAAAACAATCAAGTTATCAAATATGATTGAGAACTGACACATTTGCCTTCAAGTTTTCTCATCTCTTGGTTCCATGGTGTAATGGTCAGCACTCTGGACTTTGAATCCAGTGATCCGAGTTCAAGTCTCGGTGGAACCATTTTTGCTTAATAACAGGAAGACGTAAACAACATTATTAAACATACTAATGTTACAAATTATGTATTAAATTTATGCATGTCACACATTGCAAGAAGCCAAAACATTTTTATGTAACAAACATTGGTTTGTGTGACAGAAAGTCATTGAAAGAACATTGTTGTGCAGGCGAGCAAAGCAATATCGTAGCCTGAAAGGAATTAACACAGCAATGTCCTTCCTCCATGACAATGCCAGTTAGTGCTAAATGACAAACAATAAGTATGAATGCATTGGCTGGGAATCGAACCCAGGTCAACTGCTTGGAAGGCAGTTATGCTAACCACTATACCACCAATGCCCAGTGACACACTTTGATAATGACATTAAAATTAATTAAAACAATCAAGTTATCAAATATGATTGAGAACTGACACATTTGCCTTCAAGTTTTCTCATCTCTTGGTTCCATGGTGTAATGGTCAGTACTCTGGACTTTGAATCCAGTGATCCGAGTTCAAGTCTCGGTGGAACCTGTTTTGCTTATTAACAGGAAGACGTAAACAACATTATTAAAAATACTAATGTTACAAATTATGTATTAAATTTATGCATGTCACACATTGCAAGAAGCCAAAACATTTTTTATGTAACAAACATTGGTTTGTGTGACAGAAAGTCATTGAAAGAACATTGTTGTGCAGGCGAGCAAAGCAATATCGTAGCCTGAAAGGAATTAACACAGCAATGTCCTTCCTCCATGACAATGCCAGTTAGTGCTAAATTACAATTCATTGAAAGAACATTGTTGTGCAGGCGAGCAAAGCAATATCGTAGCCTGAAAGGAATTAACACAGCAATGTCCTTCCTCCATGACAATGTCAGTTAGTGCTAAATTACAAGAAACCATTATCAATGCTTTGGCTGGGAAACGAACCCAGGTCAACTGCTTGGAAGGCAGCTATGCTAACCACTATACCACCAATGCCCAGTGACACACTTTGATAATGACATTAAAATTAATTAAAACAATCAAGTTATCAAATATGATTGAGAACTGACACATTTGCCTTCAAGTTTTCTCATCTCTTGGTTCCATGGTGTAATGGTCAGCACTCTGGACTTTGAATCCAGTGATCCGAGTTCAAGTCTCGGTGGAACCTTTTTTGCTTAATAACAGGAAGACGTAAACAACATTATTAAACATACTAATATTACAAATTATGTATTAAATTTATGCATGTCACACATTGCAAGAAGCCAAAACATTTTTATGTAACAAACATTGGTTTGTGTGACAGAAAGTCATTGAAAGAACATTGTTGTGCAGGCGAGCAAAGCAATATCGTAGCCTGAAAGGAATTAACACAGCAATGTGCTTCCTCAATGACAATGCCAGTTAGTGCTAAATGACAACCAACCAGTATGAATGCATTGGCTGGGAATCGAACCCAGGTCAGCTGCTTGGAAGGCAGCTATGCTAACCACTATACCACCAATGCCCAGTGACACACTTTGATAATGACATTAAAATTAATTAAAACAATCAAGTTATCAAATATGATTGAGAACTGACACATTTGCCTTCAAGTTTTCTCATCTCTTGGTTCCATGGTGTAATGGTCAGCACTCTGGACTTTGAATCCAGTGATCCGAGTTCAAGTCTCGGTGGAACCTGTTTTGCTTAATAACAGGAAGACGTAAACAACATTATTAAAAATACTAATGTTACAAATTATGTATTAAATTTATGCATGTCACACATTGCAAGAAGCCAAAACATTTTTTATGTAACAAACATTGGTTTGTGTGACAGAAAGTCATTGAAAGAACATTGTTGTGCAGGCGAGCAAAGCAATATCGTAGCCTGAAAGGAATTAACACAGCAATGTCCTTCCTCCATGACAATGCCAGTTAGTGCTAAATTACAATTCATTGAAAGAACATTGTTGTGCAGGCGAGCAAAGCAATATCGTAGCCTGAAAGGAATTAACACAGCAATGTCCTTCCTCCATGACAATGTCAGTTAGTGCTAAATTACAAGAAACCATTATCAATGCTTTGGCTGAACGAACCCAGGTCAACTGCTTGGAAGGCAGCTATGCTAACCACTATACCACCAATGCCCAGTGACACACTTTGATAATGACATTAAAATTAATTAAAACAATCAAGTTATCAAATATGATTGAGAACTGACACATTTGCCTTCAAGTTTTCTCATCTCTTGGTTCCATGGTGTAATGGTCAGCACTCTGGACTTTGAATCCAGTGATCCGAGTTCAAGTCTCGGTGGAACCATTTTTGCTTAATAACAGGAAGACGTAAACAACATTATTAAACATACTAATGTTACAAATTATGTATTAAATTTATGCATGTCACACATTGCAAGAAGCCAAAACATTTTTATGTAACAAACATTGGTTTGTGTGACAGAAAGTCATTGAAAGAACATTGTTGTGCAGGCGAGCAAAGCAATATCGTAGCCTGAAAGGAATTAACACAGCAATGTCTTTCCTCCATGACAATGCCAGTTAGTGCTAAATTACAAGAAACCATTATGAATGCTTTGGCTGGGAATCGAACCCAGGTCAACTGCTTGGAAGGCAGCTATGCTAACCACTATACCACCAATGCCCTGTGACACACTTTGATAATGACATTAAAATTAATTAAAACAATCAAGTTATCAAATATGATTGAGAACTGACACATTTGCCTTCAAGTTTTCTCATCCTTGGTTCCATGGTGTAATGGTCAGCACTCTGGACTTTGAATCCAGTGATCCGAGTTCAAGTCTCGGTGGAACCTTTTTTGCTTAATAACAGGAAGACGTAAACAACATTATTAAACATACTAATGTTACAAATTATGTATTAAATTTATGCATGTCACACATTGCAAGAAGCCAAAACATTTTTATGTAACAAACATTGGTTTGTGTGACAGAAAGTCATTGAAAGAACATTGTTGTGCAGGCGAGCAAAGCAATATCGTAGCCTGAAAGGAATTAACACAGCAATGTCCTTCCTCCATGACAATGCCAGTTAGTGCTAAATGACAACCAACCAGTATGAATGCATTGGCTGGGAATCGAACCCAGGTCAACTGCTTGAAGGCAGCTATGCTAACCACTATACCACCAATGCCCAGTGACACACTTTGATAATGACATTAAAATTAATTAAAACAATCAAGTTATCAAATATGATTGAGAACTGACACATTTGCCTTCAAGTTTTCATCTCTTGGTTCCATGGTGTAATGGTCAGCACTCTGGACTTTGAATCCAGTGATCCGAGTTCAAGTCTCGGTGGAACCTGTTTTGCTTAATAACAGGAAGACGTAAACAACATTATTAAAATACTAGTGTTACAAATTATGTATTAAATTTATGCATGTCACACATTGCAAGAAGCCAAAACATTTTTATGTAACAAACATTGGTTTGTGTGACAGAAAGTCATTGAAAGAACATTGTTGTGCAGGCGAGCAAAGCAATATCGTAGCCTGAAAGGAATTAACACAGCAATGTCCTTCCTCCATGACAATGCCAGTTAGTGCTAAATTACAAGAAACCATTATCAATGCTTTGGCTGGGAACGAACCCAGGTCAACTGCTTGGAAGGCAGCTATGCTAACCACTATACCACCAATGCCCAGTGACACACTTTGATAATGACATTAAAATTAATTAAAACAATCAAGTTATCAAATATGATTGAGAACTGACACATTTGCCTTCAAGTTTTCTCATCTCTTGGTTCCATGGTGTAATGGTCAGCACTCTGGACTTTGAATCCAGTGATCCGAGTTCAAGTCTCGGTGGAACCTTTTTTGCTTAATAACAGGAAGACGTAAACAACATTATTAAACATACTAATGTTACAAATTATGTATTAAATTTATGCATGTCACACATTGCAAGAAGCCAAAACATTTTTATGTAACAAACATTGGTTTGTGTGACAGAAAGTCATTGAAAGAACATTGTTGTGCAGGCGAGCAAAGCAATATCGTAGCCTGAAAGGAATTAACACAGCAATGTCCTTCCTCAATGACAATGCCAGTTAGTGCTAAATGACAACCAACCAGTATGAATGCATTGGCTGGGAATCGAACCCAGGTCAACTGCTTGGAAGGCAGCTATGCTAACCACTATACCACCAATGCCCAGTGACACACTTTGATAATGACATTAAAATTAATTAAAACAATCAAGTTATCAAATATGATTGAGAACTGACACATTTGCCTTCAAGTTTTTTCATCTCTTGGTTCCATGGTGTAATGGTCAGCACTCTGGACTTTGAATCCAGTGATCCGAGTTCAAGTCTCGGTGGAACCTGTTTTGCTTAATAACAGGAAGACGTAAACAACATTATTAAAAATACTAATGTTACAAATTATGTATTAAATTTATGCATGTCACACATTGCAAGAAGCCAAAACATTTTTTATGTAACAAACATTGGTTTGTGTGACAGAAAGTCATTGAAAGAACATTGTTGTGCAGGCGAGCAAAGCAATATCGTAGCCTGAAAGGAATTAACACAGCAATGTCCTTCCTCCATGACAATGCCAGTTAGTGCTAAATTACAATTAAAGCAATATCGTAGCCTGAAAGGAATTAACACAGCAATGTCCTTCCTCCATGACAATTAGTGCTAAATTACAAGAAACCATTATCAATGCTTTGGCTGGAACGAACCCAGGTCAACTGCTTGGAAGGCAGCTATGCTAACCACTATACCACCAATGCCCAGTGACACACTTTGATAATGACATTAAAATTAATTAAAACAATCAAGTTATCAAATATGATTGAGAACTGACACATTTGCCTTCAAGTTTTCTCATCTCTTGGTTCCATGGTGTAATGGTCAGCACTCTGGACTTTGAATCCAGTGATCCGAGTTCAAGTCTCGGTGGAACCTTTTGCTTAATAACAGGAAGACGAACAACATTATTAAACATACTAATGTTACAAATTATGTATTAAATTTATGCATGTCACATTGCAAGAAGCCAAAACATTTTTTATGTAACAAACATTGGTTTGTGTGACAGAAAGTCATTGAAAGAACATTGTTGTGCAGGCGAGCAAAGCAATATCGTAGCCTGAAAGGAATTAACACAGCAATGTCTTTCCTCCATGACAATGCCAGTTAGTGCTAAATTACAATTCATTGAAAGAACATTGTTGTGCAGGCGAGCAAAGCAATATCGTAGCCTGAAAGGAATTAACACAGCAATGTCCTTCCTCCATGACAATGTCAGTTAGTGCTAAATTACAAGAAACCATTATCAATGCTTTGGCTGGGAAACGAACCCAGGTCAACTGCTTGGAAGGCAGCTATGCTAACCACTATACCACCAATGCCCAGTGACACACTTTGATAATGACATTAAAATTAATTAAAACAATCAAGTTATCAAATATGATTGAGAACTGACACATTTGCCTTCAAGTTTTCTCATCTCTTGGTTCCATGGTGTAATGGTCAGCACTCTGGACTTTGAATCCAGTGATCCGAGTTCAAGTCTCGGTGGAACCTTTTGCTTAATAACAGGAAGACGTAAACAACATTATTAAACATACTAATGTTACAAATTATGTATTAAATTTATGCATGTCACACATTGCAAGAAGCCAAAACATTTTTATGTAACAAACATTGGTTTGTGTGACAGAAAGTCATTGAAAGAACATTGTTGTGCAGGCGAGCAAAGCAATATCGTAGCCTGAAAGGAATTAACACAGCAATGTCCTTCCTCCATGACAATGCCAGTTAGTGCTAAATTACAAGAAACCATTATGAATGCTTTGGCTGGGAATCGAACCCAGGTCAACTGCTTGGAAGGCAGCTATGCTAACCACTATACCACCAATGCCCTGTGACACACTTTGATAATGACATTAAAATTAATTAAAACAATCAAGTTATCAAATATGATTGAGAACTGACACATTTGCCTTCAAGTTTTCATCTCTTGGTTCCATGGTGTAATGGTCAGCACTCTGGACTTTGAATCCAGTGATCCGAGTTCAAGTCTCGGTGGAACCTTTTTTGCTTAATAACAGGAAGACGTAAACAACATTATTAAACATACTAATGTTACAAATTATGTATTAAATTTATGCATGTCACACATTGCAAGAAGCCAAAACATTTTTATGTAACAAACATTGGTTTGTGTGACAGAAAGTCATTGAAAGAACATTGTTGTGCAGGCGAGCAAAGCAATATCGTAGCCTGAAAGGAATTAACACAGCAATGTCCTTCCTCAATGACAATTAGTGCTAAATGACAACCAACCAGTATGAATGCATTGGCTGGGAATCGAACCCAGGTCAACTGCTTGGAAGGCAGCTATGCTAACCACTATACCACCAATGCCCAGTGACACACTTTGATAATGACATTAAAATTAATTAAAACAATCAAGTTATCAAATATGATTGAGAACTGACACATTTGCCTTCAAGTTTTCTCATCTCTTGGTTCCATGGTGTAATGGTCAGCACTCTGGACTTTGAATCCAGTGATCCGAGTTCAAGTCTCGGTGGAACCTTTTTTGCTTAATAACAGGAAGACGTAAACAACATTATTAAACATACTAATGTTACAAATTATGTATTAAATTATGCATGTCACACATTGCAAGAAGCCAAAACATTTTTATGTAACAAACATTGGTATGTAACAAACATTGGTTTGTGTGACAGAAAGTCATTGAAAGAACATTGTTGTGCAGGCGAGCAAAGCAATATCGTAGCCTGAAAGGAATTAACACAGCAATGTCCTTCCTCCATGACAATGCCAGTTAGTGCTAAATTACTATCAAATATGATTGAGAACTGACACATTGCCTTCAAGTTTTCTCATCTCTTGGTTAACAACATTATTAAACATACCATTTTTATGTAACAAACATTGGTTTGTGTGACAGAAAGTCATTGAAAGAACATTGTTGTGCAGGCGAGCAAAGCAATATCGTAGATATCGTAGCCTGAAAGGAATTAACACAGCAATGTCCTTCCTCCATGACAATGCCAGTTAGTGCTAAATTACAAGAAACCATTATCAATGCTTTGGCTGGGAAACGAACCCAGGTCAACTGCTTGGAAGGCAGCTATGCTAACCACTATACCACCAATGCCCAGTGACACACTTTGATAATGACATTAAAATTAATTAAAACAATCAAGTTATCAAATATGATTGAGAACTGACACATTTGCCTTCAAGTTTTCCATTGAAAGAACATTGTTGTGCAGGCGAGCAAAGCAATATCGTAGCCTGAAAGGAATTAACACAGCAATGTCCTTCCTCGAATCGAACCCAGGTCAACTGCTTGGAAGGCAGCTATGCTAACCACTATACCACCAATGCCCAGTGACACACTTTGATAATGACATTAAAATTAATTAAAACAATCAAGTTATCAAATATGATTGAGAACTGACACATTTGCCTTCAAGTTTTCATCTCTTGGTTCCATGGTGTAATGGTCAGCACTCTGGACTTTGAATCCAGTGATCCGAGTTCAAGTCTCGGTGGAACCTTTTTGCTTAATAACAGGAAGACGTAAACAACATTATTAAACATACTAATGTTACAAATTATGTATTAAATTTATGCATGTCAGACATTGCAAGATGCCAAAACATTTTATATGTAACAAACATTGGTTTGTGTGACAGAAAGTCATTGAAAGAACATTGTTGTGCAGGCGAGCAAAGCAATATCGTAGCCTGAAAGGAATTAACACAGCAATGTCCTTCCTCTTAGTACAATTCATTGAAAGGACATTGTTGTGCATGCAAGTAAAGCGATATAGTAGCCTGATAGGAATTAACACATGACTGAGCTTACTCCAAGACAATGACAGTTAGTGATGAGTTACAAGAAACCATTATCAAAGCTTTGGCTTGTAAGCGAACCCAGGTCAACTGCTTGGAAGGCAGCTATGCTAACCACTATACCACCAATGCCCAGTGACACACTTTGATAATGACATTAAAATTAATTAAAACAATCAAGTTATCAAATATGATTGAGAACTGACACATTTGCCTTCAAGTTTTCTCATCTCTTGGTTCCATGGTGTAATGGTCAGCACTCTGGACTTTGAATCCAGTGATCCGAGTTCAAGTCTCGTGGAACCTTTTTGCTTAATAACAGGAAGACGTAAACAACATTATTAAACATACTAATGTTACAAATTATGTATTAAATTTATGCATGTCACACATTGCAAGAAGCCAAAACATTTTTATGTAACAAACATTGGTTTGTGTGACAGAAAGTCATTGAAAGAACATTGTTGTGCAGGCGAGCAAAGCAATATCGTAGCCTGAAAGGAATTAACACAGCAATGTCCTTCCTCCATGACAATGCCAGTTAGTGCTAAATGACAAAACCATTATGAATGCTTTGGCTGGGAATCGAACCCAGGTCAACTGCTTGGAAGGCAGCTATGCTAACCACTATACCACCAATGCCCAGTGACACACTTTGATAATGACATTAAAATTAATTAAAACAATCAAGTTATCAAATATGATTGAGAACTGACACATTTGCCTTCAAGTTTTCTCATCTCTTGGTTCCATGGTGTAATGGTCAGCACTCTGGACTTTGAATCCAGTGATCCGAGTTCAAGTCTCGTGGAACCTTTTTGCTTAATAACAGGAAGACGTAAACAACATTATTAAACATACTAATGTTACAAATTATGTATTAAATTTATGCATGTCACACATTGCAAGAAGCCAAAACATTTTTATGTAACAAACATTGGTTTGTGTGACAGAAAGTCATTGAAAGAACATTGTTGTGCAGGCGAGCAAAGCAATATCGTAGCCTGAAAGGAATTAACACAGCAATGTCCTTCCTCAATGACATTAGTGCTAAATGACAAAGGTCAACTGATAACAGGAAGACGTAAACAACATTATTAAAATACTAATGTTACAAATTATGTATTAAATTTATGCATGTCACACATTGCAAGAAGCCAAAACATTTTTTATGTAACAAACATTGGTTTGTGTGACAGAAAGTCATTGAAAGAACATTGTTGTGCAGGCGAGCAAAGCAATATCGTAGCCTGAAAGGAATTAACACAGCAATGTCCTTCCTCCATGACAATGCCAGTTAGTGCTAAATTACAATTCATTGAAAGAACATTGTTGTGCAGGCGAGCAAAGCAATATCGTAGCCTGAAAGGAATTAACACAGCAATGTCCTTCCTCCATGACAATGTCAGTTAGTGCTAAATTACAAAACCATTATCAATGCTTTGGCTGGGAAACGAACCCAGGTCAACTGCTTGGAAGGCAGCTATGCTAACCACTATACCACCAATGCCCAGTGACACACTTTGATAATGACATTAAAATTAATTAAAACAATCAAGTTATCAAATATGATTGAGAACTGACACATTTGCCTTCAAGTTTTCTCATCTCTTGGTTCCATGGTGTAATGGTCAGCACTCTGGACTTTGAATCCAGTGATCCGAGTTCAAGTCTCGTGGAACCTTTTTTGCTTAATAACAGGAAGACGTAAACAACATTATTAAACATACTAATGTTACAAATTATGTATTAAATTTATGCATGTCACACATTGCAAGAAGCCAAAACATTTTTATGTAACAAACATTGGTTTGTGTGACAGAAAGTCATTGAAAGAACATTGTTGTGAAGGCGAGCAAAGCAATATCGTAGCCTGAAAGGAATTAACACAGCAATGTCTTTCCTCCATTGAAAGAACATTGTTGTGCAGGCGAGCAAAGCAATATCGTAGCCTGAAAGGAATTAACACAGCAATGTCCTTCCTCCATGACAATGTCAGTTAGTGCTAATGACAAGAAACCATTATGAATGCATTGGCTGGGAAACGAACCCAGGTCAACTGCTTGGAAGGCACCTATGCTAACCACTATACCACCAATGCCCAGTGACCCCCTTTGATAATGACATTAAAATTAAGTAAAACAACCAAGTTATCAAATATGATTGAGAACTGCCACATTTGCCTTCAAGTTTTCATCTCTTGGTTCCATGGTGTAATGGTCAGCACTCTGGACTTTGAATCCAGTGATCCGAGTTCAAGTCTCGTGGAACCTTTTTTGCTTAATAACAGGAAGACGTAAACAACATTATTAAACATACTAATGTTACAAATTATGTATTAAATTTATGCATGTCACACATTGCAAGAAGCCAAAACATTTGTATGTAACAAACATTGGTTTGTGTGACAGAAAGTCATTGAAAGAACATTGTTGTGCAGGCGAGCAAAGCAATATCGTAGCCTGAAAGGAATTAACACAGCAATGTCTTTCCTCCATGACAATGCCAGTTAGTGCTAAATTACAAGAAACCATTATGAATGCTTTGGCTGGGAATCGAACCCAGGTCAACTGCTTGGAAGGCAGCTATGCTAACCACTATACCACCAATGCCCTGTGACACACTTTGATAATGACATTAAAATTAATTAAAACAATCAAGTTATCAAATATGATTGAGAACTGACACATTTGCCTTCAAGTTTTCATATCTCTTGATACCATGGTGTAATGGTCAGCACTCTGGACTTTGAATCCAGTGATCCGAGTTCAAGTCTCGTGGAACCTTTTGCTTAATAACAGGAAGACGTAAACAACATTATTAAACATACTAATGTTACAAATTATGTATTAAATTTATGCATGTCACACATTGCAAGAAGCCAAAACATTTTTATGTAACAAACATTGGTTTGTGTGACAGAAAGTCATTGAAAGAACATTGTTGTGCAGGCGAGCAAAGCAATATCGTAGCCTGAAAGGAATTAACACAGCAATGTCCTTCCTCAATGACAATTAGTGCTAAATGACAACCAACCAGTATGAATGCATTGGCTGGGAATCGAACCCAGGTCAACTGCTTGGAAGGCAGCTATGCTAACCACTATACCACCAATGCCCAGTGACACACTTTGATAATGACATTAAAATTAATTAAAACAATCAAGTTATCAAATATGATTGAGAACTGACACATTTGCCTTCAAGTTTTCTCATCTCTTGGTTCCATGGTGTAATGGTCAGCACTCTGGACTTTGAATCCAGTGATCCGAGTTCAAGTCTCGTGGAACCTTTTTGCTTAATAACAGGAAGACGTAAACAACATTATTAAACATACTAATGTTACAAATTATGTATTAAATTTATGCATGTCACACATTGCAAGAAGCCAAAACATTTTTATGTAACAAACATTGGTTTGTGTGACAGAAAGTCATTGAAAGAACATTGTTGTGCAGGCGAGCAAAGCAATATCGTAGCCTGAAAGAAATTAACACAGCAATGTCCTTCCTCAATGACAATTAGTGCTAAATGACAACCAACCAGTATGAATGCATTGGCTGGGAATCGAACCCAGGTCAACTGCTTGGAAGGCAGCTATGCTAACCACTATACCACCAATGCCCAGTGACACACTTTGATAATGACATTAAAATTAATTAAAACAATCAAGTTATCAAATATGATTGAGAACTGACACATTTGCCTTCAAGTTTTCATCTCTTGGATCCATGATGTAATGGTATGCACTCAGGACTTTAGATCCAGTGATCCGAGTTCAAGTCTCGTGGAACCTTTTGCTTAATAACAGGAAGACGTAAACAACATTATTAAACATACTAATGTTACAAATTATGTATTAAATGTATGCATGTCACACATTGCAAGAAGCCAAAACATTTGTATGTAACAAACATTGGTTTGTGTGACAGAAAGTCATTGAAAGAACATTGTTGTGCAGGCGAGCAAAGCAATATCGTAGCCTGAAAGGAATTAACACAGCAATGTCCTTCCTCCATGACAATGCCAGTTAGTGCTAAATTACAAGAAACCATTATGAATGCTTTGGCTGGGAATCGAACCCAGGTCAACTGCTTGGAAGGCAGCTATGCTAACCACTATACCACCAATGCCCTGTGACACACTTTGATAATGACATTAAAATTAATTAAAACAATCAAGTTATCAAATATGATTGAGAACTGACACATTTGCCTTCAAGTTTTCTCATCTCTTGGTTCCATGGTGTAATGGTCAGCACTCTGGACTTTGAATCCAGTGATCCGAGTTCAAGTCTCGTGGAACCTTTTTTGCTTAATAACAGGAAGACGTAAACAACATTATTAAACATACTAATGTTACAAATTATGTATTAAATTTATGCATGTCACACATTGCAAGAAGCCAAAACATTTTTATGTAACAAACATTGGTTTGTGTGACAGAAAGTCATTGAAAGAACATTGTTGTGCAGGCGAGCAAAGCAATATCGTAGCCTGAAAGGAATTAACACAGCAATGTCCTTCCTCAATGACAATTAGTGCTAAATGACAACCAACCAGTATGAATGCATTGGCTGGGAATCGAACCCAGGTCAACTGCTTGGAAGGCAGCTATGCTAACCACTATACCACCAATGCCCAGTGACACACTTTGATAATGACATTAAAATTAATTAAAACAATCAAGTTATCAAATATGATTGAGAACTGACACATTTGCCTTCAAGTTTTCTCATCTCTTGGTTCCATGGTGTAATGGTCAGCACTCTGGACTTTGAATCCAGTGATCCGAGTTCAAGTCTCGGTGGAACCTGTTTTGCTTAATAACAGGAAGACGTAAACAACATTATTAAACATACTAATGTTACAAATTATGTATTAAATTTATGCATGTCACACATTGCAAGAAGCCAAAACATTTTTATGTAACAAACATTGGTTTGTGTGACAGAAAGTCATTGAAAGAACATTGTTGTGCAGGCGAGCAAAGCAATATCGTAGCCTGAAAGAAATTAACACAGCAATGTCCTTCCTCAATGACAATTAGTGCTAAATGACAACCAACCAGTATGAATGCATTGGCTGGGAATCGAACCCAGGTCAACTGCTTGGAAGGCAGCTATGCTAACCACTATACCACCAATGCCCAGTGACACACTTTGATAATGACATTAAAATTAATTAAAACAATCAAGTTATCAAATATGATTGAGAACTGACACATTTGCCTTCAAGTTTTCTCATCTCTTGGTTCCATGGTGTAATGGTCAGCACTCTGGACTTTGAATCCAGTGATCCGAGTTCAAGTCTCGGTGGAACCTTTTTTGCTTAATAACAGGAAGACGTAAACAACATTATTAAACATACTAATGTTACAAATTATGTATTAAATTTATGCATGTCACACATTGCAAGAAGCCAAAACATTTTTATGTAACAAACATTGGTTTGTGTGACAGAAAGTCATTGAAAGAACATTGTTGTGCAGGCGAGCAAAGCAATATCGTAGCCTGAAAGGAATTAACACAGCAATGTCCTTCCTCCATGACAATGCCAGTTAGTGCTAAATTACAAGAAACCATTATGAATGCTTTGGCTGGGAATCGAACCCAGGTCAACTGCTTGGAAGGCAGCTATGCTAACCACTATACCACCAATGCCCTGTGACACACTTTGATAATGACATTAAAATTAATTAAAACAATCAAGTTATCAAATATGATTGAGAACTGACACATTTGCCTTCAAGTTTTCATCTCTTGGTTCCATGGTGTAATGGTCAGCACTCTGGACTTTGAATCCAGTGATCCGAGTTCAAGTCTCGTGGAACCTTTTTTGCTTAATAACAGGAAGACGTAAACAACATTATTAAACATACTAATGTTACAAATTATGTATTAAATTTATGCATGTCACACATTGCAAGAAGCCAAAACATTTTTATGTAACAAACATTGGTTTGTGTGACAGAAAGTCATTGAAAGAACATTGTTGTGCAGGCGAGCAAAGCAATATCGTAGCCTGAAAGGAATTAACACAGCAATGTCCTTCCTCAATGACAATTAGTGCTAAATGACAACCAACCAGTATGAATGCATTGGCTGGGAATCGAACCCAGGTCAACTGCTTGGAAGGCAGCTATGCTAACCACTATACCACCAATGCCCAGTGACACACTTTGATAATGACATTAAAATTAATTAAAACAATCAAGTTATCAAATATGATTGAGAACTGACACATTTGCCTTCAAGTTTTCTCATCTCTTGGTTCCATGGTGTAATGGTCAGCACTCTGGACTTTGAATCCAGTGATCCGAGTTCAAGTCTCGGTGGAACCTGTTTTGCTTAATAACAGGAAGACGTAAACAACATTATTAAACATACTAATGTTACAAATTATGTATTAAATTTATGCATGTCACACATTGCAAGAAGCCAAAACATTTTTATGTAACAAACATTGGTTTGTGTGACAGAAAGTCATTGAAAGAACATTGTTGTGCAGGCGAGCAAAGCAATATCGTAGCCTGAAAGGAATTAACACAGCAATGTCCTTCCTCCATGACAATGCCAGTTAGTGCTAAATTACAAGAAACCAATATGAATGCTTTGGCTGGGAATCGAACCCAGGTCAACTGCTTGGAAGGCAGCTATGCTAACCACTATACCACCAATGCCCTGTGACACACTTTGATAATGACATTAAAATTAATTAAAACAATCAAGTTATCAAATATGATTGAGAACTGACACATTTGCCTTCAAGTTTTCTCATCTCTTGGTTCCATGGTGTAATGGTCAGCACTCTGGACTTTGAATCCAGTGATCCGAGTTCAAGTCTCGGTGGAACCTTTTTTGCTTAATAACAGGAAGACGTAAACAACATTATTAAACATACTAATGTTACAAATTATGTATTAAATTTATGCATGTCACACATTGCAAGAAGCCAAAACATTTTTATGTAACAAACATTGGTTTGTGTGACAGAAAGTCATTGAAAGAACATTGTTGTGCAGGCGAGCAAAGCAATATCGTAGCCTGAAAGGAATTAACACAGCAATGTCCTTCCTCAATGACAATTAGTGCTAAATGACAACCAACCAGTATGAATGCATTGGCTGGGAATCGAACCCAGGTCAACTGCTTGGAAGGCAGCTATGCTAACCACTATACCACCAATGCCCAGTGACACACTTTGATAATGACATTAAGATTAATTAAAACAATCAAGTTATCAAATATGATTGAGAACTGACACATTTGCCTTCAAGTTTTCTCATCTCTTGGTTCCATGGTGTAATGGTCAGCACTCTGGACTTTGAATCCAGTGATCCGAGTTCAAGTCTCGGTGGAACCTGTTTTGCTTAATAACAGGAAGACGTAAACAACATTATTAAAAATACTAATGTTACAAATTATGTATTAAATTTATGCATGTCACACATTGCAAGAAGCCAAAACATTTTTTATGTAACAAACATTGGTTTGTGTGACAGAAAGTCATTGAAAGAACATTGTTGTGCAGGCGAGCAAAGCAATATCGTAGCCTGAAAGGAATTAACACAGCAATGTCCTTCCTCCATGACAATGTCAGTTAGTGCTAAATTACAAGAAACCATTATCAATGCTTTGGCTGGGAAACGAACCCAGGTCAACTGCTTGGAAGGCAGCTATGCTAACCACTATACCACCAATGCCCAGTGACACACTTTGATAATGACATTAAAATTAATTAAAACAATCAAGTTATCAAATATGATTGAGAACTGACACATTTGCCTTCAAGTTTTCTCATCTCTTGGTTCCATGGTGTAATGGTCAGCACTCTGGACTTTGAATCCAGTGATCCGAGTTCAAGTCTCGGTGGAACCTTTTTTGCTTAATAACAGGAAGACGTAAACAACATTATTAAACATACTAATGTTACAAATTATGTATTAAATTTATGCATGTCACACATTGCAAGAAGCCAAAACATTTTTATGTAACAAACATTGGTTTGTGTGACAGAAAGTCATTGAAAGAACATTGTTGTGAAGGCGAGCAAAGCAATATCGTAGCCTGAAAGGAATTAACACAGCAATGTCTTTCCTCCATGACAATGCCAGTTAGTGCTAAATTACAATTCATTGAAAGAACATTGTTGTGCAGGCGAGCAAAGCAATATCGTAGCCTGAAAGGAATTAACACAGCAATGTCCTTCCTCCATGACAATGTCAGTTAGTGCTAAATTACAAGAAACCATTATCAATGCTTTGGCTGGGAAACGAACCCAGGTCAACTGCTTGGAAGGCAGCTATGCTAACCACTATACCACCAATGCCCAGTGACACACTTTGATAATGACATTAAAATTAATTAAAACAATCAAGTTATCAAATATGATTGAGAACTGACACATTTGCCTTCAAGTTTTCTCATCTCTTGGTTCCATGGTGTAATGGTCAGCACTCTGGACTTTGAATCCAGTGATCCGAGTTCAAGTCTCGTGGAACCTTTTTTGCTTAATAACAGGAAGACGTAAACAACATTATTAAACATACTAATGTTACAAATTATGTATTAAATTTATGCATGTCACACATTGCAAGAAGCCAAAACATTTTTATGTAACAAACATTGGTTTGTGTGACAGAAAGTCATTGAAAGAACATTGTTGTGCAGGCGAGCAAAGCAATATCGTAGCCTGAAAGGAATTAACACAGCAATGTCTTTCCTCCATGACAATGCCAGTTAGTGCTAAATTACAAGAAACCATTATGAATGCTTTGGCTGGGAATCGAACCCAGGTCAACTGCTTGGAAGGCAGCTATGCTAACCACTATACCACCAATGCCCTGTGACACACTTTGATAATGACATTAAAATTAATTAAAACAATCAAGTTATCAAATATGATTGAGAACTGACACATTTGCCTTTATGTTTTCTCATCTCTTGGTTCCATGGTGTAATGGTCAGCACTCTGGACTTTGAATCCAGTGATCCGAGTTCAAGTCTCGGTGGAACCTTTTTTGCTTAATAACAGGAAGACGTAAACAACATTATTAAACATACTAATGTTACAAATTATGTATTAAATTTATGCATGTCACACATTGCAAGAAGCCAAAACATTTTTATGTAACAAACATTGGTTTGTGTGACAGAAAGTCATTGAAAGAACATTGTTGTGCAGGCGAGCAAAGCAATATCGTAGCCTGAAAGGAATTAACACAGCAATGTCCTTCCTCAATGACAATTAGTGCTAAATGACAACAAACCAGTATGAATGCATTGGCTGGGAATCGAACCCAGGTCAACTGCTTGGAAGGCAGCTATGCTAACCACTATACCACCAATGCCCAGTGACACACTTTGATAATGACATTAAAATTAATTAAAACAATCAAGTTATCAAATATGATTGAGAACTGACACATTTGCCTTCAAGTTTTCTCATCTCTTGGTTCCATGGTGTAATGGTCAGCACTCTGGACTTTGAATCCAGTGATCCGAGTTCAAGTCTCGGTGGAACCTTTTTTGCTTAATAACAGGAAGACGTAAACAACATTATTAAACATACTAATGTTACAAATTATGTATTAAATGTATGCATCTCACACATTGCAAGAAGCCAAAACATTTTTATGTAACAAACATTGGTTTGTGTGACAGAAAGTCATTGAAAGAACATTGTTGTGCAGGCGAGCAAAGCAATATCGTAGCCTGAAAGGAATTAACACAGCAATGTCCTTCCTCCATGACAATGCCAGTTAGTGCTAAATTACAAGAAACCATTATGAATGCTTTGGCTGGGAATCGAACCCAGGTCAACTGCTTGGAAGGCAGCTATGCTAACCACTATACCACCAATGCCCTGTGACACACTTTGATAATGACATTAAAATTAATTAAAACAATCAAGTTATCAAATATGATTGAGAACTGACACATTTGCCTTCAAGTTTTCTCATCTCTTGGTTCCATGGTGTAATGGTCAGCACTCTGGACTTTGAATCCAGTGATCCGAGTTCAAGTCTCGGTGGAACCTTTTTTGCTTAATAACAGGAAGACGTAAACAACATTATTAAACATACTAATGTTACAAATTATGTATTAAATTTATGCATGTCACACATTGCAAGAAGCCAAAACATTTTTATGTAACAAACATTGGTTTGTGTGACAGAAAGTCATTGAAAGAACATTGTTGTGCAGGCGAGCAAAGCAATATCGTAGCCTGAAAGAAATTAACACAGCAATGTCCTTCCTCAATGACAATTAGTGCTAAATGACAACCAACCAGTATGAATGCATTGGCTGGGAATCGAACCCAGGTCAACTGCTTGGAAGGCAGCTATGCTAACCACTATACCACCAATGCCCAGTGACACACTTTGATAATGACATTAAAATTAATTAAAACAATCAAGTTATCAAATATGATTGAAAACTGACACATTTGCCTTCAAGTTTTCTCATCTCTTGGTTCCATGGTGTAATGGTCAGCACTCTGGACTTTGAATCCAGTGATCCGAGTTCAAGTCTCGGTGGAACCTTTTTTGCTTAATAACAGGAAGACGTAAACAACATTATTAAACATACTAATGTTACAAATTATGTATTAAATTTATGCATGTCACACATTGCAAGAAGCCAAAACATTTTTATGTAACAAACATTGGTTTGTGTGACAGAAAGTCATTGAAAGAACATTGTTGTGCAGGCGAGCAAAGCAATATCGTAGCCTGAAAGGAATTAACACAGCAATGTCCTTCCTCAATGACAATGCCTGTTCTGCCCCACATTATCACGTGTTGCATTTGATAATGGTCTAGAAGGCAATTGCCTTTTTTTGTTTCTTGGATTTGACCCTCCTCTCTTGCCGTAGTTAGTTCCTGTTTATTGTTTCTACTGAAAGCATATACTGCAGCTGCGTTTCGACTTTGCTACTTGATAGCCTCCAAGGTCCTAAGTCTGTGAGTACTTATATATGTAACTTGTAAATATCTTCTTCCTATGTCATTACTGTCATACTATAATATTGTTCTGCAGCAGTAGACGCTAATTAGCGTCTAGGTAATCGCGATTAGCTAGATGCTACTCGCGATTAGCATGTGTCATGTTAGGATTAGCTTGGACTCTTAAGTAGTCAGAATATTCATGTTGATGGATAGGAGTAATTTCTGGCATGATGGCTTTGTGTTGATCATAGTGTTGTTTATTCGTATGTGTGTGGACAGTTTGTGAAGTTATGTCATGTTATGTCTCCACAGTTTTACAATTTCAAAGATTCAAACTAAAGACCCTAAATTCAACTCCGGATTCCTGAGTCTTCATTTTATGGATCTGCTGTTAGCTATCTGCTAAGCTACTTGAATTAAGCAAGAGCAGAATAGTAAAAAGACTCATCAAAATGCCTATCAAATGAAAAAAGGATTCAACACACTGCAGACCAGAGATACAGCTCAGTACAACTTTTACAAGTCATTATGGAGGAAAACAATGAAGAAAACCTTCTGAGAGACACATCTGATGAACAGTCTCAATACTCCTCCTGTTCCAAACGCTCAAACCAATCTAGCCGTTCTTCAACACGCAGCTCTGCTGCCACCAAGGCAAGAGCTAAAGCAGAAGCCGCTCGGGTCAAAGCTTCATATGCTCAGAGAGAAGCAGACATGTTAATAGAGCAGGCACGGATAGAAGCAGAAGAATTAAAAGTAAGAGCGGAACAACAAAGAAGAAAAACTGAGCTACAGGCAAACCTACATGCACTGAAAATTCAGGGCGACGCTGTAGCAGCTATCACAGAAGCTGAAATCCTTGAAGCAGCTTACGAGGAAAACGGTGGAGAACCACCCTGGCAAAATGTGACAAATCTAGCTCCACATCCACCACCTCAACGCACCAATGAATATGTGCAACAACATTCTCAGGACCATGGTCAGCAACAGCACCAACTCACAAAAAGAGAACCTCTCTCCCCATCAAAGCGCCAGCCAAACATGGACAACGATGATGCAGACAATCCGGGTCTCCAAATTAATAGTCTTGGTGAATTTCACGACCGCACATTCCAAGAATTACCAGCACAACATCAGAGCATGAGTCCAACCAACCTTCAGCGAAGCCACGCACACTCTCTGAAGCTCCTCCAAGAAAACCAGGACCCCTTCCAGACTCACAATACACTGTCAGAAGGTACAGACCAGGTCACGCCCTCCAGAGCAACTCCATATGTTCAATCAGACACAGCTGACTTGGCCAGATACCTGATTCGCAAAGAAATAGTGAGCTCTGGACTTGTAACATTTGACGATAGACCAGAGAACTATTGGACATGGAAAGCCTCCTTTGTTAACTCCATTAGTGACCTGAAACTTACCCCAGAGAAGAGCTGGACTTATTAACCAAATGGCTTGGACCACAGTCTGCAGAGCAAGCTAAACGTATCCGTGCAGTCAACATTAATAATGCTAGCTCAGGCCTCCAAATGATCTGGCAGAGATTGGAAGAATGCTACGGTTCAGCTGAAATGATCGAAAACGCTCTCTTAACAAAGTTAGAGGAGTTTCCTAAGATCTCAAACAAAGATAATGAGAAGCTGAGAGAGCTAGGGGACCTGTTGCTAGAACTGGAGGCAGCTAGGAAAGATGGGTTCTTACCTGGACTCTCTTACCTCAACACACCCCGTGGAGTCAACCCCATTGCACAGAAGCTCCCCTATAACCTTGTAGAGAAATGGATCTCAGTTGGCTCCAAATACAAAAATGATTATCAGGTTCAATATCCTCCTTTTAGTGTGTTTGTAAAGTTCATTTGCGACCAGGCAAAGACCAGAAATGACCCCAGCTTTGCTGAACTTACCATGGGTGGTTCCACTAGAACAGATACATCTGTGAAAAACACCAAACCATCTGTGTTCACCAGGAAGACTGATGTTTCCTCAGAGGGTGAAGTCAAGCAAACCAACATGGAGAGACAGTTTGAGAATCCAGACAGACTGTGTCCATTACATAATAAGCCCCATCCTCTAAGAAAATGCCGTGGGTTCCGCAACAAGACGATAGAAGACAGGAAAGCTTACCTGAAAGAGAAACGAATCTGTTTCAAGTGTTGTGCTTCAACAAGTCACTTCGCCAAGGACTGTGAAGAAACTGTGCACTGCAAAGAGTGCAATAGCAACAGACACCCGTCTGCACTCCACCCTGGGCCAATGTTATGGGAACCAGTGAGCTCTGCTATCAAAGAATATCAAAGTGGGGAGCAACAGGAAGATGAGAACCCAGAAGTTATGTCAAAATGCACAGAAGTCTGCGGGGACTCTATCGGCGCACGATCATGTTCCAAAATATGCTTGGTCAAGGTCTACCCTGCAGGTCAAAGAGAGAAAGCAGTTAAAGCCTACGCTGTCCTCGATGAACAGAGTAACAGGTCCTTGGCAAAGACAGAGCTCCTCGACCGTCTTGACATTAGAGCAGGTGCTGCACCATATGTCCTTAAAACATGCTCAGGGGTTATAGAAACATCAGGGCGACGCAACTAAACTCATAGTTGAGTCCATGGATGGCAATGTACAGATTCCTCTCCCCACACTTATAGAGTGTGACATGATGCCTGACGACCGTTCAGAAATGCCCTCCCCAGAGATAGCACATTATTACCCCCACCTCAAGCCGGTAGCGGATAAAATCCCAGCTATCGATCCTGATGCAGCTATTCTCCTACTCCTTGGCAGAGACCTACTACGGGTACACAAGGTGCGAAACAACACAACGGACCCAACAATGCACCATATGCTCAACAACTGGACCTTGGGTGGGTTATTGTTGGAGAAGTATGTCTCAGCGGAGCCCACAAACCCAACAGTATCAACGTCTACAAGACCAATATACTACATAATGGGCGTACATCTTTCTTTAGTCCATGTGCTAGTGGTATCCATGTAAAAGAGAAAGTCAACAAGAGGACGTCAAGCCAGAGTAACCAACCCTTCAAAGACACAGAGCTCCTGGAGGACGACAATCTTGGAACCAAAGTTTTTGACGGGACAAAAGATGATGAGAAAATGGCATTGTCCATTGAAGATAAAGCCTTCCTGGAGATTATGGATGAACATGTCTTCATGAATGATGCAAACACATGGGTGGCCCCCTTACCATTCCGTTACCCGAGGCCCCCTCTCCCAAATAATAGAGGTCAAGCAGCCAAGCGTCTCTCTTCTCTATGTCGCACCCTGGAAAGAAAGCCAGGAGTGAAAAAACAATACTTTGACTTCATGCAGAAGATCTTCGATTCAGGCCAGGCAGAGCTAGCTCCATTATTGAAGGAGAACCAAGAGTGTTGGTACTTACCAGCATTTGGCGTCTACCACCCTCAGAAGCCAGATCAAATACGGGTGGTCTTTGATGCGAGTGCCAAGCACGAAGGCATCTCTCTCAACGAAATCCTTTTGAAGGGACCGGATTTGAATAACACTCTTCTTGGAGTGCTCATCCGATTCCGCAAGGAACCTATTGCAGTCATAGCAGACGTTCAACAGATGTTTTATTGTTTTACAGTCTGTGAGAACCATCGCGACTTCCTACGGTTCTTGTGGTTTGAAGATAACGACTTCACAAAACCAGTAACCGAGTACCGAATGACAGTACATGTGTTCGGCAACAGCCCCTCACCATCTGTGGCCATCTATGGGTTAAGACGCAGCGCAAGAAGGACACAAAGAACATGGTACAGATGCCAGGCAGTTCGTCATGAGGAACTTTTATGTGGATGATGGGCTAGCCTCATTTCCCACTGAGGATGAAGCCATCAGTGTTCTGAAAAGAACAAAAGAGATGCTAGCTGAGTCAAGCATCATGCTACATAAAATAGCATCCAACAGCAGCAGAATTATGGACGCTTTCCCATCTGAAGATCGTGCCAAATGTTTTAAGGATCTAGACCTGTCATCTGATCCTCTGCCTCACCAACACAGTTTAGGTCTCAGATGGGATCTTCAAACTGACAGCTTCTCCTTCTGCGTGTCCGACAAGGAAAAGCCGTTCACTAGGAGGGCATACTATCAACGGTCAACAGTCTCTATGATCCCTTAGGGTTCGTAGCACCAATCACAATTCAAGGAAGGCACTTGTCAGAGACATCTCTAAAGAAGAGTATGATTGGGACACACAACTCCCAGCAGAGAAAGAAATCCAGTGGAATGCCTGGAAAGATTCCCTCATGGAACTTAAGCATATTCAGATTCAGAGGACCTACATTCCTGTTTCGTTGAAAGCTACAGCACACAGAGAAATATGTGTTTTCTCAGATGCATCAACGATGGCTATATCAGCTGTAGCTTACCTCAGGGCAGTCGATACAGAAGGACACAGCCACGTTGGGTTCATCATGGGAAATCCAAGCTGGCTCCAAGTCCTGCACACACCATACCTCGTTTGGAGCTGTGTGCGGCTGTATTGGCAACCGAGATTGCAGACCTGATAATGGATGAAATTGATGTGGAGATCCAAACGGTAAAATTCTACACGGACAGCAAGATTGTATTGGGCTACATTCATAATGCAACCAGGAACTTCTACGTCTATGTAGCTAACAGAGTGACAAGAATCAGGAAGTCCTCTCACCCAAGCCAGTGGCACTACATCAGAACCAACCATAATCCTGCAGATCATGGATCTAGGTCCGTCCCTGCTAAACTTCTGAAAGACACCAACTGGTTTTCTGGTCCATCTTTTCTGACAAGACCGAAAAGACGAGTTGTCACGTCCAGAGGTATTTGACCTTTTATATCCAGAGACTGACATAGAGGTTCGCCCTCTAGTTTCAACCTATGCCACAAACGCGAAAAGTGGACATCTCGGCTCCCATCGGTTTGGAAGATTCTCCAGTTGGAAATCCCTTATCCGTGCAACAGCTAGGCTCATCCAAAAAGCCAGAGCCTTATCTGTAACTTCACCTCAATGTAGCCAGGAAAAGGATGAACTCCTTCAAGCAAGACTCCTAATTATGAAAAGTGTACAACAAGACCTTTTCAAAGACGAAATAAAAAACATCTCAAAGGGGGACAAAGTCTCAATGCGCAGTCCGCTCATTTATCTGGACCCCATTATTGATGACAGTGGATTGCTGAGAGTTGGAGGTCGAACATCATTGGCAGACATGTCCTGGGAAGAAAAGCATCCGATCATCCTTCCTAAGAGTCATCACGTCTCTACCCTGCTGGTAAGACACTACCACCAACAAGTTGCTCACCAAGGTCGGCATTTCACTGAAGGAGCAATTCGAACAGCCGGATTGTGGATAAGAGGAAGCAAGGGATTGGTGTCGAGTGTGATACATAAATGTGTCACCTGCAAAAGGTTAAGAGGAAAGCTAGAAGAGCAAAAAATGTCTGACCTACCTTTGGATAGACTCACTTTGGATCCCCCATTTACTAATGTTGGTCTTGACGTTTTCGGACCTTGGGCCATAACATCACGTAGGACCAGAGGCGGCCATGCAGAAGCCAAACGATGGGCAGTCATGTTCACCTGTCTGAGTACACGTGCGGTGCACATCGAAGTCATTGAGAATATGACAACATCCAGCTTCATTAACGCTTTGAGGAGATTCACTGCTATCAGAGGTCCGGTGAGACTATTGCGCTCAGATAGGGGAACAAATTTCATTGGAGCTTGCAAAGAACTGCAGATTAACTCAGAAGATCTAGAGTTGAAAGCTCACCTGAGAGACAAAGGCTGCACCTGGATATTTAATCCGCCACACTCTTCTCACATGGGCGGTGTGTGGGAAAGGATGATTGGTGTTGCACGTCGCATTTTAGATGCCATGTTGTTGAAAGAGTACTGTCGTCTATCACATGAAGTACTTGTGACACTAATGGCAGAAGTCATGGCAATAATGAACGCAAGACCTCTAGTTTCAGTGACTTCTGATCCTGAGATGCCAGCGGTTTTAACGCCCGCAATGCTGCTCACACAGAAGACTGATGCAGTTTCTGCTCCATCAGGGGAAATGGATCTCAAAGATCTCTATAACAAGCAGTGGAGACAAGTCCAAAGCCTTGCTGAAACCTTCTGGAGACGCTGGAAGCAAGAATATTTGGTGACCCTCCAGTCTCGCAAGAAGTGGCAGTCAGAAAGACCAAATCTACAAGTTGGAGATGTGGTACTTTTCAAAGACACTCAAGTTAAGAGAAATGAGTGGCCAACGGGGGTTATTGTCCAAACTACTCCCAGTCGTGATGGCAGAGTTCGAAAAGTAAATGTCAGGATCATCAAAGAAGGCACCCCTAAGGTGTATTCAAGACCTGTCTCAGAAGTTGTACTGCTTCTCAGTGAGGGGACATAGTGGTATTATAAAATACCAAGCGGGGAGTGTTCTGCCCCACATTATCACGTGTTGCATTTGAGAATGGTCTAGAAGGCAATTGCCTTTTTTTGTTTCTTGGATTTGACCCTCCTCTCTTGCCGTAGTTAGTTCCTGTTTATTGTTTCTACTGAAAGCATATACTGCAGCTGCGTTTCGACTTTGCTACTTGATAGCCTCCAAGGTCCTAAGTCTGTGAGTACTTATATATGTAACTTGTAAATATCTTCTTCCTGTGTCATTACTGTCATACTAAAATATTGTGCTGCAGCAGTAGACGCTAATTAGCGTCTAGCTAATCGCGATTAGCTAGATGCTACTCGCGATTAGCATGTGTCATGTTAGGATTAGCTTGGACTCTTAAGTAGTCAGAATATTCATGTTGATGGATAGGAGTAATTTCTGGCATGATGGCTTTGTGTTGATCATAGTGTTGTTTATTCGTATGTGTGTGGACAGTTTGTGAAGTTATGTCATGTTATGTCTCCACAGTTTTACAATTTCAAAGATTCAAACTAAAGACCCTAAATTCAACTCCGGATTCCTGAGTCTTCATTTTATGGATCTGCTGTTAGCTATCTGCTAAGCTACTTGAATTAAGCAAGAGCAGAATAATGCCAGTTAGTGCTAAATGACAACCAACCAGTATGAATGCATTGGCTGGGAATCGAACCCAGGTCAACTGCTTGGAAGGCAGCTATGCTAACCACTATACCACCAATGCCCAGTGACACACTTTGATAATGACATTCAAATGAATTAAAACAATCAAGTTATCAAATATGATTGAGAACTGACACATTTGCCTTCAAGTTTTCTCATCTCTTGGTTCCATGGTGTAATGGTCAGCACTCTGGACTTTGAATCCAGTGATCCGAGTTCAAGTCTCGGTGGAACCTTTTTTGCTTAATAACAGGAAGACGTAAACAACATTATTAAACATACTAATGTTACAAATTATGTATTAAATTTATGCATGTCACACATTGCAAGAAGCCAAAACATTTTTATGTAACAAACATTGGTTTGTGTGACAGAAAGTCATTGAAAGAACATTGTTGTGCAGGCGAGCAAAGCAATATCGTAGCCTGAAAGGAATTAACACAGCAATGTCCTTCCTCCATGACAATGCCAGTTAGTGCTAAATTACAATTCATTGAAAGAACATTGTTGTGCAGGCGAGCAAAGCAATATCGTAGCCTGAAAGGAATTAACACAGCAATGTCCTTCCTCCATGACAATGTCAGTTAGTGCTAAATTACAAGAAACCATTATGAATGCTTTGGCTGGGAAACGAACCCAGGTCAACTGCTTGGAAGGCAGCTATGCTAACCACTATACCACCAATGCCCAGTGACACACTTTGATAATGACATTAAAATTAATTAAAACAATCAAGTTATCAAATATGATTGAGAACTGACACATTCGCCTTTAAGTTTTCTCATGTCTTGGTTCCATGGTGTAATGGTCAGCACTCTGGACTTTGAATCCAGTGATCCGAGTTCAAGTCTCGGTGGAACCTTTTTTGCTTCCCCACATCAAACCCACGCGGCAGATCCACTTCAGGAATCTGAAAAACACTTCAGGAATCTGAAAAACATTAACATGGATGCCCTGGCTCTGGACCTCAAATCTCTCTCCATTGGCTCTACCAACTTCCTCTCTGGCACTGACTTAGTGGATTCCTACAACCAGTCCCTGAGCAGTCTTCTGGACCTTCATGCCCCTATAAAATCCAGGTCAGTCTCCTTCTCACGCTCAGCACCCTGGTACACCTGCGAGCTGCATAAAATGAAGACTGCTGGGCGTGTCATCGAGCGGCGGTTCAAGGCTTCTGGACTGACTGTTCACAAACAGGCATATAGAGAACACAGGAAGGCCTATGCCGAAGCTCTGAGAGATGCGCAGTCCAAGTTTTATTCCACCATTATTAACAACAGCCCCGGTAACTCAAAACAACTTTTCTACTGTAAATCATCTTCTCAAACCGCTTTCACTTGTTCATCCTGAGGCCACTGAGGATAGGTGCAATATGCACATCAATTTTTTCCGACAAAAAGTTAAAAATATCCGCTCGCACCTCTCCGCCACTGCTGTCCTGCCGCTCACAACCACCGACCCACTATCTGAGTTTGTCCAGCCTCTTTGCTCCTTCTCAACTGTCACACAGGAAGAAGTGGAGGATATGATCAAAAACACAAGGCCAACCACCTGTGCTCTGGACCCTTTCCCATCAGCTCTGCTAAAGACAAACACCTCTGCCATCTCTCCACTAATCACCACGATCATAAACCACTCGCTCCTGGCCGGCCATATTCCATCTGCGTTAAAAACTGCTGTCATCAGACCACTACTAAAAAAAAAACACCCTGGATCCAGAGGTTTTTTCCAACTACAGGCCCATTTCAAATCTTCCATTTCTGTCCAAAGTTCTAGAAAAGGCAGTTGCAGCACAACTTCACGATCATCTCAAAGACAATAACCTTTTCGAGAAGTTTCAGTCTGGTTTCCGCCCTGGCCATAGCACTGAAACAGCCTTGGTCAGGGTCACAAATGACCTCATGATGGCAGCAGATACCGGTTCCCCATCTCTACTCATCCTCCTGGACCTAACAGCTGCTTTTGATACAATTGACCATAACATCCTCCTTCACCATCTGAAATACACTATTGGACTCTCTGATAAAATACATAACTGGTTCACCTCATATCTATCCGACAGAACGGAATACGTTACCCTGGGCAAAGCAAAATCATACACCCACAACGTCACCTGCGGTGTCCCCCAGGGCTCAGTGCTGGGCCCCACTCTCTTCACCCTCTATCTGCTTCCCCTGGGTAATATAATCAGCAGGCATGGGGTATCCTACCACTGCTATGCTGATGACACACAGCTCTATATGAGGACAAGCCCCACTTCTTCTGATTCCAACTCTATATCCACACTCACCACCTGCCTGGAGGACATAGAGACATGGATGAAACTCAATTTTCTTCAGCTAAACAGTTCAAAAACAGAAGCCATCCTAGTTGGCACACCACATCAACTCCGCTCTTCCACCATCACCTGCATTACCTTCTCGGGTCAAAACGTACCTCTCTCCACATCTGTCACCAACCTTGGTGTTAAAATGGATTCCAATCTCACTTTTGACACCCACATCAAACACCTCCGCAAGACAGCTTTCTATCACCTCAGGAACATCGCCAAACTCCGTCCAACACTCAATCTGGCAGATGCAGAGAAACTTGTCCATGCCTTTGTATCATCCAGGCTGGATTACTGTAATGCTCTCCTCACCGGAATCTCAAACAAGAACATCCAGAGATTACAATATATCCAGAACAGCGCTGCCAGGATCCTGCTAAGAGTCCGTAAATATGATCACATCACCCCTGTTCTGAAATCATTACACTGGCTCCCCATCCCACACAGAATTGAGTACAAGCTCTCCTCATCACTCATCAGTGCATTCATGGACATGCTCCCAATACCTGAAAGAACTGCTCACCCCCCAGACCTCCTCATTTAACCTCCGTTCTTCAACCAACAACACACTCCAAGTCCCCAGAACCAAGCTCCGCACTATGGGAGATCGGGCCTTCTTCTCTGCAGCTCCGAGGATATGGAACACCCTCCCTGAACATCTGAGGGCCCCACAGACTGCAGAGGCTTTTAAGCGTGACCTGAAAACTCACCTTTTTAAGAAAGCTTACTGCTAAAATATCTTTTATGGGCTTTGCTTTTAAATATATCTTAAAATTTTAGCTTTTTATTGTTGTTTTATTCTGCTCTGTAGCACTTTGAGATTGCTCAAATATGAAGTGCAATATAAATGCAATGTATTATTATTATTATTATTATAATAACAGGAAGACGTAAACAACATTATTAAACATACTAATGTTACAAATTATGTGTTAAATGTATGCATGTCACACATTGTAAGAAGCCAAAACATTTTTTATGTAACAAACATTGGTTTGTGTGAAAGAAAGTCATTGACAGAACATTGTTGTGCAGGTGAGCACAGCAACATCATAACCTGAAAGGTATTAACACAGCAATGTCCTTCCTCCATGACAATGCCAGTTAGTGCTAAATTACAAGAAACCATTATGAATGCTTTGGCTGGGAATCGAACCCAGGTCAACTGCTTGGAAGGCAGCTATGCTAACCAATATACCACCAATGCCCAAAAAATTCACTTCGATAATGACATTAAAATGAATTAAAACAATGAAGTTATCGATTATGATTTAGAACTGACACATTTGCCTTCAAGGACACTCTTTTCTGGATTTCATGGTGTAATGGTCAGCACTCTGGGCTCTGAATCCAGTGCTCTGAGTTCATGTCTCGGTGAAACCTTTTTCCTTTAATAAAAGGAAGGCGTAAACAACATTATTAATTATAGTAATGATACAAATGATGTGTTAAATGTATGCATGTCAGACATTACAAGAAGCCAAAACATTTTTATGTAACAAACATTGGTTTGTGTCACAAAACATTGTTGTGCAGCCGAGCACAGCAACATCGTAACCTGAAAGGAATTAACACAGCAATGTCCTTCCTCCATGACAATGCCAGTTAGTGCTAAATAACAAGAAACCATTATGAATGCATTGGCTGGGAATCGAACCCAGGTCAACTGCTTGGAAGGCAGCTATGCTAACCACATTAAAATGAATTAAAACAATCAAGTTATCGAATATGATTGAGAACTGACACATTTGCCTTCAAGTTTTCTCATCTCTTGGTTCCATGGTGTACTAGTCAGCGCTCTGGACTTTGAATCCAGTGATCCGAGTTCAAGTCTCGGTGGAACCTTTTTTGCTTAATAACAGGAAGACGTAAACAACATTATTAAACATACTAATGTTACAAATTATGTGTTAAATGTATGCATGTCAGACATTGCAAGAAGCCAAAACATTTTTATGTAACAAACATTGGTTTGTGTGACAGAAAGTCATTGAAAGAACATTGTTGTGCAGGCGAGCAAAGCAATATCGTAGCCTGAAAGGAATTAACACAGCAATGTCCTTCCTCAATGACAATGCCAGTTAGTGCTAAATGACAACCAACCAGTACGAATGCATTGGCTGGGAATAGAACCCAGGTCAACTGCTTGGAAGGCAGCTATGCTAACCACTATACCACCTATGCCCAGAGACACACTTCGATAATGACATTAAAATGAATTAAAACAATCAAGTTATCAAATATGATTGAGAACTGACACATTTGCTTTCAAGGACACTCTTTTCTGGATTCCATGGTGTAATGGTCAGCACTCTGGGCTCTGTATCCAGTGATCTGAGTTCAAGTCTCGGTGGAACATTTTTCCTTCAATAAAAGGAAGGCGTAAACAACATTATTAATTGTAGTAATGATACAAATGATGTGTTAAATGTATGCATGTCAGACATTACAAGAAGCCAAAACATTTTTATGTAACAAACATTGGTTTGTGTCACATAACATTGTTGTGCAGCCGAGCACAGCAACATCGTAACCTGAAAGGAATTAACACAGCAATGTCCTTCCTCAATGACAATGCCAGTTAGTGCTAAATGACAACCAACCAGTATGAATGCATTGGCTGGGAATCGAACCCAGGTCAACTGCTTGGAAGGCAGCTATGCTAACCACTATACCACCAATGCCCAGTGACACACTTTGATAATGACATTTAAATTAATTAAAACAATCAAGTTATCAAATATGATTGAGAACTGACACATTTGCCTTCAAGTTTTCTCATCTCTTGGTTCCATGGTGTAATGGTCAGCACTCTGGACTTTGAATCCAGTGATCCGAGCTCAAGTCTCGGTGGAACCATTTTTGCTTAATAACAGGAAGACGTAAACAACATTATTAAACATACTAATGTTACAAATTATGTATTAAATGTATGCATGTCACACATTGCAAGACGCCAAAACATTTTTATGTAACAAACATTGGTTTGTGTGACAGAAAGTCATTGAAAGAACATTGTTGTGCAGGCGAGCAAAGCAATATCGTAGCCTGAAAGGAATTAACACAGCAATGTCCTTCCTCCATGACAATGCCAGTTAGTGCTAAATTACAAGTCATTGACAGAACATTGTTGTGCAGGTGAGCACAGCAACATCATAACCTGAAAGGTATTAACACAGCAATGTCCTTCCTCCATGACAATGCCAGTTAGTGCTAAATTACAAGAAACCATTATGAATGCTTTGGCTGGGAATCGAACCCAGGTCAACTGCTTGGAAGGCAGCTATGCTAACCACTATAACACCAATGCCCAAAAAATACACTTCGATAATGACATTAAAAATAATTAAAACAATGAAGTTATCGATTATGATTTAGAACTGACACATTTGCCTTCAAGGACACTCTTTTCTGGTTTTCATGGTGTAATGGTCAGCACTCTGGGCTCTGAACCCAGTGCTCTGAGTTCATGTCTCGGTGGAACCTTTTTCCTTCAATAAAAGGAAGGCGTAAACAACATTATTAATTATAGTAATGATACAAATGATGTGTTAAATGTATGCATGTCAGACATTACAAGAAGCCAAAACATTTTTATGTAACAAACATTGGTTTGTGTCACATAACATTGTTGTACAGGCGAGCAAAGCAATATCGTAGCCTGAAAGGAATTAACACAGCAATGTCCTTCCTCAATGACAATGCCAGTTAGTGCTAAATGACAACCAACCAGTATGAATGCATTGGCTGGGAATCAAACCCAGGTCAACTGCTTGGAAGGCAGCTATGCTAACCACTATACCACCAATGCCCAGTGACACACTTTGATAATGACATTAAAATTAATTAAAACAATCAAGTTTTCAAATATGATTGAGAACTGACACATTTGCCTTCAAGTTTTCTCATGTCTTGGTTCCATGGTGTAATGGTCAGCACTCTGGACTTTGAATCCAGTGATCCGAGTTCAAGTCTCAGTGGAACCTTTTTTGCTTAATAACAGGAAGACGTAAACAACATTATTAAACATACTAATGTTACAAATTATGTGTTAAATGTATGCATGTCAGACATTGTAAGAAGCCAAAACATTTTTTATGTAACAAACATTGGTTTGTGTGAAAGAAAGTCATTGACAGAACATTTTTGTGCAGGTGAGCACAGCAACATCATAACCTGAAAGGTATTAACACAGCAATGTCCTTCCTCCATGACAATGCCAGTTAGTGCTAAATTACAAGAAACCATTATGAATGCTTTGGCTGGGAATCGAACCCAGGTCAACTGCTTGGAAGGCAGCTATGCTAACCACTATACCACCAATGCCCAGAGACACATTTCGATAATGACATTAAAATGAATTAAAACAATCAAGTTATCGAATATGATTGAGAACTGACACATTTGCCTTCGAGGACAGTCTTTTCTGGATTCTATGGTGTAATGGTCAGCACTCTGGGCTCTGAATCCAGTGATCCGAGTTCAAGTCTCGGTGGAACCTTTTTTGTTTAATAACAGGAAGACGTAAACAACATTATTAAACATACTAATGTTACAAATTATGTATTAAATTTATGCATGTCAGACATTGCAAGAAGCCAAAACATTTTTATGTAACAAACATTGGTTTGTGTGACAGAAAGTCATTGAAAGAACATTGTTGTGCAGGCGAGCAAAGCAATATCGTAGCCTGAAAGGAATTAACACAGCAATGTCCTTCCTCCATGACAATGCCAGTTAGTGCTAAATTACAATTCATTGAAAGAACATTGTTGTGCAGGCGAGCAAAGCAATATCGTAGCCTGAAAGGAATTAACACAGCAATGTCCTTCCTCAATGACAATGCCAGTTAGTGCTAAATGACAACCAACCAGTATGAATGCATTGGCTGGGAATCAAACCCAGGTCAACTGCTTGGAAGGCAGCTATGCTAACCACTATAACACCAATGCCCAGTGACACACTTCGATAATGACATTAAAATGAATTAAAACAATCAAGTTATCAAATATGATTGAGAGCTGACACATTTGCCTTCAAGTTTTCTCATCTCTTGGTTCCATGGTGTAATGGTCAGCACTCTGGACTTTGAATCCAGTGATCCGAGTTCAAGTCTCGGTGAAACCTTTTTTGCTTAATAACAGGAAGACGTAAACAACATTATTAAACATACTAATGTTACAAATGATGTGTTAAATGTATGCATGTCAGACATTGCAAGAAGCCAACACATTTTTATGTAACAAACATTGGTTTGTGTAACAGAAAGTCATTGACAGAACATTGTTGTGCAGGCGAGCAAAGCAATATCGTAGCCTGAAAGGAATTAACACAGCAATGTCCTTCCTCAATGACAATGCCAGTTAGTGCTAAATGACAACCAACCAGTATGAATGCATTGGCTGGGAATCGAACCCAGGTCAACTGCTTGGAAGGTAGCTATGCTAACCACTATACCACCAATGCCCAGTGACACACTTTGATAATGACATTAAAATGAATTAAAACAATCAAGTTATCAAATATGATTGAGAACTGACACATTTGCCTTCAAGTTTTCTCATCTCTTGGTTCCATGGTGTAATTGTCAGCACTCTGGACTTTGAATCCAGTGATCCGAGTTCAAGTCTCTGTGGAACCTTTTTTGCTTAATAACAGGAAGACGTAAACAACATTATTAAACATACTAATGTTACAAATTATGTATTAAATTTATGCATGTCACACATTGCAAGAAGCCAAAACATTTTTATGTAAAAAACATTGGTTTGTGTGACAGAAAGTCATTGAAAGAACATTGTTGTGCAGGCGAGCAAAGCAATATCGTAGCCTGAAAGGAATTAACACAGCAATGTCCTTCCTCAATGACAATGCCAGTTAGTGCTAATTGACAACCAACCAGTATGAATGCATTGGCTGGGAATCGAACCCAGGTCAACTGCTTGGAAGGCAGCTATGCTAACCACTATACCACCAATGCCCAGTGACACACTTCGATAATGACATTAAAATTAATTAAAACAATCAAGTTATCAAATATGATTGAGAACTGACACATTTGCCTTCAAGTTTTCTCATCTCTTGGTTCCATGGTGTAATGGTCAGCACTCTGGACTTTGAATCCAGTGATCCGAGTTCAAGTCTCGGTGGAACCTTTTTTGCTTAATAACAGGAAGACGTAAACAACATTATTAAACATACTAATGTTACAAATTATGTATTAAATTTATGCATGTCACACATTGCAAGAAGCCAAAACATTTTTATGTAACAAACATTGGTTTGTGTGACAGAAAGTCATTGAAAGAACATTGTTGTGCAGGCGAGCAAAGCAATATCGTAGCCTGAAAGGAATTAACACAGCAATGTCCTTCCTCCATGACAATGCCAGTTAGTGCTAAATTACAATTCATTGAAAGAACATTGTTGTGCAGGCGAGCAAAGCAATATCGTAGCCTGAAAGGAATTAACACAGCAATGTCCTTCCTCCATGACAATGTCAGTTAGTGCTAAATTACAAGAAACCATTATGAATGCTTTGGCTGGGAAACGAACCCAGGTCAACTGCTTGGAAGGCAGCTATGCTAACCACTATACCACCAATGCCCAGTGACACACTTTGATAATGACATTAAAATTAATTAAAACAATCAAGTTATCAAATATGATTGAGAACTGACACATTTGCCTTCAAGTTTTCTCATGTCTTGGTTCCATGGTGTAATGGTCAGCACTCTGGACTTTGAATCCAGTGATCCGAGTTCAAGTCTCAGTGGAACCTTTTTTGCTTAATAACAGGAAGACGTAAACAACATTATTAAACATACTAATGTTACAAATTATGTGTTAAATGTATGCATGTCAGACATTGTAAGAAGCCAAAACATTTTTTATGTAACAAACATTGGTTTGTGTGAAAGAAAGTCATTGACAGAACATTGTTGTGCAGGTGAGCACAGCAACATCATAACCTGAAAGGTATTAACACAGCAATGTCCTTCCTCCATGACAATGCCAGTTAGTGCTAAATTACAAGAAACCATTATGAATGCTTTGGCTGGGAATCGAACCCAGGTCAACTGCTTGGAAGGCAGCTATGCTAACCACTATACCACCAATGCCCAGAGACACAGTTCGATAATGACATTAAAATGAATTAAAACAATCAAGTTATCGAATATGATTGAGAACTGACACATTTGCCTTCGAGGACAGTCTTTTCTGGATTCTATGGTGTAATGGTCAGCACTCTGGGCTCTGAATCCAGTGAGCTGAGTTCAAGTCTCGGGGGAACATTTTTCCTTCAATAAAAGGAAGGCGTAAACAACATTATTAATTGTAGTAATGATTCAAATGATGTGTTAAATGTATGCATGTCAGATATTGTAAGAAGCCAAAACATTTTTATGTAACAAACATTGGTTTGTGTGAAAGAAAGTCATTGACAGAACATTGTTGTGCAGGTGAGCACAGCAACATCATAACCTGAAAGGAATTAACACAGCAATGTCCTTCCTCCATGACAATGCCAGTTAGTGCTAAATTACAAGAAACCATTATGAAAGCTTTGGCTGGGAATCGAACCCAGGTCAAATGCTTGGAAGGCAGCTATGCTAACCACTATACCACCAATGCCCAGTGACACACTTCGATAATGACATTAAAATTAATTAAAACAATCAAGTTATCAAATATGATTGAGAACTGACACATTTGCCTTCAAGTTTTCTCATCTCTTGGTTCCATGGTGTAATGGTCAGCACTCTGGACTTTGAATCCAGTGATCCGAGTTCAAGTCTCGGTGGAACCTTTTTTGTTTAATAACAGGAAGACGTAAACAACATTATTAAACATACTAATGTTACAAATTATGTATTAAATTTATGCATGTCAGACATTGCAAGAAGCCAAAACATTTTTATGTAACAAACATTGGTTTGTGTGACAGAAAGTCATTGAAAGAACATTGTTGTGCAGGCGAGCAAAGCAATATCGTAGCCTGAAAGGAATTAACACAGCAATGTCCTTCCTCAATGACAATGCCAGTTAGTGCTAATTGACAACCAACCAGTATGAATGCATTGGCTGGGAATCGAACCCAGGTCAACTGCTTGGAAGGCAGCTATGCTAACCACTATACCACCAATGCCCAGTGACACACTTCGATAATGACATTAAAATTAATTAAAACAATCAAGTTATCAAATATGATTGAGAACTGACACATTTGCCTTCAAGTTTTCTCATCTCTTGGTTCCATGGTGTAATGGTCAGCACTCTGGACTTTGAATCCAGTGATCCGAGTTCAAGTCTCGGTGGAACCTTTTTTGCTTAATAACAGGAAGACGTAAACAACATTATTAAACATACTAATGTTACAAATTATGTATTAAATTTATGCATGTCACACATTGCAAGAAGCCAAAACATTTTTATGTAACAAACATTGGTTTGTGTGACAGAAAGTCATTGAAAGAACATTGTTGTGCAGGCGAGCAAAGCAATATCGTAGCCTGAAAGGAATTAACACAGCAATGTCCTTCCTCCATGACAATGCCAGTTAGTGCTAAATTACAATTCATTGAAAGAACATTGTTGTGCAGGCGAGCAAAGCAATATCGTAGCCTGAAAGGAATTAACACAGCAATGTCCTTCCTCAATGACAATGCCAGTTAGTGCTAAATGACAACCAACCAGTATGAATGCATTGGCTGGGAATCAAACCCAGGTCAACTGCTTGGAAGGCAGCTATGCTAACCACTATAACACCAATGCCCAGTGACACACTTCGATAATGACATTAAAATTAATTAAAACAATCAAGTTATCAATTATGATTGAGAACTGACACATTTGCCTTCAAGTTTTCTCATCTCTTGGTTCCATGGTGTAATGGTCAGCACTCTGGACTTTAAATCCAGTGATCCGAGTTCAAGTCTCGGTGGAACCATTTTTGCTTAATAACAGGAAGACGTAAACAACATTATTAAACATACTAATGTTACAAATTATGTGTTAAATGTATGCATGTCAGACATTGCAAGAAGCCAAAACATTTTTATGTAACAAACATTGGTTTGTGTCACATAACATTGTTGTGCAGCCGAGCACAGCAACATCGTAACCTGAAAGGAATTAACACAGCAATGTCCTTCCTCAATGACAATGCCAGTTAGTGCTAAATGACAACCAACCAGTATGAATGCATTGGCTGGGAATCGAACACAGGTCAACTCCTTTGTAGGCAGCTATGCTAACCACTATACCACCAATGCCCAGAGACACAATTCAGTAATGACATTAAAATGAATTAAAACAATCAAGTTATCAATTATGATTGAGAACTGACACATTTGCCTTCAAGTTTTCTCATCTCTTGGTTCCATGGTGTAATGGTCAGCACTCTGGACTTTAAATCCAGTGATCCGAGTTCAAGTCTCGGTGGAACCATTTTTGCTTAATAACAGGAAGACGTAAACAACATTATTAAACATACTAATGTTACAAATTATGTGTTAAATGTATGCATGTCAGACATTGCAAGAAGCCAAAACATTTTTATGTAACAAACATTGGTTTGTGTGACAGAAAGTCATTGACAGAACATGAACTGACACATTTGCCTTCAAGGACACTCATCTCTTGGTTCCATGGTGTACTGGTCAGCACTCTGGACTTTGAATCCAGTGATCCGAGTTCAACTCTCGGTGGAACCTATTTTGCTTAATAACAGGAAGACGTAAACAACATTATTAAACATACTAATGTTACAAATTATGTGTTAAATGTATGTATGTCAGACATTGTAAGAAGCCAAAACATTTTTATGTAACAAACATTGGTTTGTGTGAAAGAACGTCATTGACAGAACATTGTTGTGCAGGTGAGCACAGCAATATCATAACCTGAAAGGTATTAACACAGCAATGTCCTTCCTCCATGACAATGCCAGTTAGTGCTAAATTACAAGAAACCATTATGAATGCTTTGGCTGGGAATCGAACCCAGGTCAACTGCTTGGAAGGCAGCTATGCTAACCACTATACCACCAATGCCCAGTGACACACTTTGATAATGACATTAAAATTAATTAAAACAATCAAGTTATCAAATATGATTGAGAACTGACACATTTGCCTTCAAGTTTTCTCATCTCTTGGTTCCATGGTGTAATGGTCAGCACTCTGGACTTTGAATCCAGTGATCCGAGTTCAAGTCTCGGTGGAACCATTTTTGCTTAATAACAGGAAGACGTAAACAACATTATTAAACATACTAATGTTACAAATTATGTATTAAATGTATGCATGTCACACATTGCAAGAAGCCAAAACATTTTTATGTAACAAACATTGGTTTGTGTGACAGAAAATCATTGATAGAACATTGTTGTGCAGGCGAGCAAAGCAATATCGTAGCCTGAAAGGAATTAACACAGCAATGTCCTTTCTCAATGACAATGCCAGTTACTGCTAAATGACAACCAACCAGTATGAATGCATTGGCTGGGAATCAAACCCAGGTCAACTGCTTGGAAGGCAGCTATGCTAACCACTATAACACCAATGCCCAGTGACACACTTCGATAATGACATTAAAATTAATTAAAACAATCAAGTTATCAATTATGATTGAGAACTGACACATTTGCCTTCAAGTTTTCTCATCTCTTGGTTCCATGGTGTAATGGTCAGCACTCTGGACTTTGAATCCAGTGATCCAAGTTCAAGTCTCGGTGGAACCATTTTTGCTTAATAACAGGAAGACGTAAACAACATTATTAAACATACTAATGTTACAAATTATGTGTTAAATGTATGCATGTCAGACATTGCAAGAAGCCAAAACATTTTTATGTAACAAACATTGGTTTGTGTGACAGAAATGCATTAACAGAACATGAACTGACACATTTGCCTTCAAGGACACTCATCTCTTGGTTCCATGGTGTACTGGTCAGCACTCTGGACTTTGAATCCAGTGATCCGAGTTCAACTCTCGGTGGAACCTATTTTGCTTAATAACAGGAAGACGTAAACAACATTATTAAACATACTAATGTTACAAATTATGTGTTAAATGTATGTATGTCAGACATTGTAAGAAGCCAAAACATTTTTATGTAACAAACATTGGTTTGTGTGAAAGAACGTCATTGACAGAACATTGTTGTGCAGGTGAGCACAGCAACATCATAACCTGAAAGGTATTAACACAGCAATGTCCTTCCTCCATGACAATGCCAGTTAGTGCTAAATTACAAGAAACCATTATGAATACTTTGGCTGGGAATCGAACCCAGGTCAACTGCTTGGAAGGCAGCTATGCTAACCACTATACCACCAATGCCCAGTGACACACTTCGATAATGACATTAAAATTAATTAAAACAATCAACTTATCAATTATGATTGAGAACTGACACATTTGCCTTCAAGTTTTCTCATCTCTTGGTTCCATGGTGTAATGGTCAGCACTCTGGACTTTGAATCCAGTGATCCGAGTTCAAGTCTCGGTGGAACCATTTTTGCTTAATAACAGGAAGACGTAAACAACATTATTAAACATACTAATGTTACAAATGATGTATTAAATGTATGCATGTCACACATTGCAAGAAGCCAAAACATTTTTATGTAACAAACATTGGTTTGTGTGACAGAAAATCATTGATAGAACATTGTTGTGCAGGCGAGAAAAGCAATATCTTAGCCTGAAAGGAATTAACACAGCAATGTCTTTCCTCAATGACAATGCCAGTTAGTGCTAAATGACAACCAACCAGTATGAATGCATTGGCTGGGAATCAAACACAGGTCAACTGCTTTGTAGGCAGCTATGCTAACCACAATACCACCAATGCCCAGAGACACAATTCAGTAATGACATTAAAATGAATTAAAACAATCAAGTTATCAAATATGATTGAGAGCTGACACATTTGCCTTCAAGTTTTCTCATCTCTTGGTTCCATGGTGTAATGGTCAGCACTCTGGACGTTGAATCCAGTGATCCGAGTTCAAGTCTCGGTGAAACCTTTTTTGCTTAATAACAGGAAGACGTAAACAACATTATTAAACATACTAATGTTACAAATTATGTGTTAAATGTATGCATGTCAGACATTGTAAGAAGCCAAAACATTTTTATGTAACAAACATTGGTTTGTGTCAAAGAAAGTCATTGACATAACATTGTTGTGCAGGTGAGCACAGCAACATCATAACCTGAAATGTATTAACACAGCAATGTCCTTCCTCCATGACAATGCCAGTTAGTGCTAAATTACAAGAAACCATTATGAATGCTTTGGCTGGGAATCGAGCCCAGGTCAACTGCTTGGAAGGCAGCTATGCTAACCACTATACAACCAATGCCCAAAAAATACACTTCGATAATGACATTAAAAAGAATTAAAACAATGAAGTTATCGATTATGATTTAGAACTGACACATTTGCCTTCAAGGACACTCTTTTCTGGTTTTCATGGTGTAATGGTCAGCACTCTGGGCTCTGAACCCAGTGCTCTGAGTTCATGTCTCGGTGGAACCTTTTTCCTTCAATAAAAGGAAGGCGTAAACAACATTATTAATTATAGTAATGATACAAATGATGTGTTAAATGTATGCATGTCAGACATTACAAGAAGCCAAAACATTTTAATGTAACAAACATTGGTTTGTGTCACATAACATTGTTGTGCAGCCGAGCACAGCAACATCGTAACCTGAAAGGAATTAACATAGCAATGTCCTTCCTCCATGACAATGCCAGTTAGTGCTAAATAACAAGAAACCATTATGAATGCAATGGCTGGGAATCGAACACAGGTCAACTGCTTGGAAGGCAGCTGTGCTAACCACTATACCACCAATGCCCAGTGACACACTTCGATAATGACATTAAAATTAATTAAAACAATCAACTTATCAATTATGATTGAGAACTGACACATTTGCCTTCAAGTTTTCTCATCTCTTGGTTCCATGGTGTAATGGTCAGCACTCTGGACTTTGAATCCAGTGATCCGAGTTCAAGTCTCGGTGGAACCTTTTTTGCTTAATAACAGGAAGACGTAAACAACATTATTAAACATACTAATGTTACAAATTATGTATTAAATGTATGCATGTCACACATTGCAAGAAGCCAAAACATTTTTATGTAACAAACATTGGTTTGTGTGACAGAAAGTCATTGATAGAACATTGTTGTGCAGGCGAGCAAAGCAATATCGTAGCCTGAAAGGAATTAACACAGCAATGTCCTTCCTCAATGACAATGCCAGTTAGTGCTAAATGACAACCAACCAGTATGAATGCATTGGCTGGGAATCAAACCCAGGTCAACTGCTTGGAAGGCAGCTATGCTAACCACTATAACACCAATGCCCAGTGACACACTTCGATAATGACATTAAAATTAATTAAAACAATCAAGTTATCAATTATGATTGAGAACTGACACATTTGCCTTCAAGTTGTCTCATCTCTTGGTTCCATGGTGTAATGGTCAGCACTCTGGACTTTAAATCCAGTGATCCGAGTTCAAGTTTCGGTGGAACCATTTTTGCTTAATAACAGGAAGACGTAAACAACATTATTAAACATACTAATGTTACAAATTATGTGTTAAATGTATGAATTTCAGACATTGTAAGAAGCCAAAACATTTTTATGTAACAAACATTGGTTTGTGTGAAAGAAAGTCATTGACAGAACATTGTTGTGCAGGTGAGCACAGCAACATCATAACCTGAAAGGTATTAACACAGCAATGTCCTTCCTCCATGACAATGCCAGTTAGTGCTAAATTACAAGAAACCATTATGAATGCTTTGGCTGGGAATCGAACCCAGGTCAACTGCTTGGAAGGCAGCTATGCTAATCACTATACCACCAATGCCCAGTGACACACTTCGATAATGACATTAAAATTAATTAAAACAATCAACTTATCAATTATGATTGAGAACTGACACATTTGCCTTCAAGTTTTCGCATCTCTTGGTTCCATGGTGTAATGGGCAGCACTCTGTACTTTGAATCCAGTGATCTGAGTTCAACTCTCGGTGGAACCTATTTTGCTTAATAACAGGAAGACGTAAACAACATTATTAAACATACTAATGTTACAAATTATGTGTTAAATGTATGCATGTCAGACATTGTAAGAAGCCAAAACATTTTTATGTAACAAACATTGGTTTGTGTGAAAGAACGTCATTGACAGAACATTGTTGTGCAGGTGAGCACAGCAACATCATAACCTGAAAGGTATTAACACAGCAATGTCCTTCCTCCATGACAATGCCAGTTAGTGCTAAATTACAAGAAACCATTATGAATACTTTGGCTGGGAATCGAACCCAGGTCAACTGCTTGGAAGGCAGCTATGCTAACCACTATACCACCAATGCCCAGTGACACACTTCGATAATGACATTAAAATTAATTAAAACAATCAACTTATCAATTATGATTGAGAACTGACACATTTGCCTTCAAGTTTTCGCATCTCTTGGTTCCATGGTGTAATGGGCAGCACTCTGTACTTTGAATCCAGTGATCTGAGTTCAACTCTCGGTGGAACCTATTTTTTTAATAACAGGAAGACGTAAACAACATTATTAAACATACTAATTTTACAAATTATGTGTTAAATGTATGCATGTCAGACATTGCAAGAAGCCAAAACATTTTTATGTAACAAACATTGGTTTGTGTGAAAGAAAGTCATTGACAGAACATTGTTGTGCAGGTGAGCACAGCAACATCATAACCTGAAAGGAATTAACACAGCAATGTCCTTCCTCAATGACAATGCCAGTTAGTGCTAAATGACAACCAACCTGTATGAATGCATTGGCTGGTAAACGAACCCAGGTCAACTGCTTGGAAGGCAGCTATGCTTACCACTATACCACCAATGCCCAGTGACACACTTCGATAATGACATTAAAAAGAATTAAAACAATGAAGTTATCGATTATGATTTAGAACTGACACATTTGCCTTCAAGTTTTCTCATCTCTTGGTTCCATGGTGTATTGGTCAGCACTCTGGACTTTGAATCCAGTGATCCGAGTTCAAGTCTCGGTGGAACCATTTTTGCTTAATAACAGGAAGACGTAAACAACATTATTAAACATACTAATGTTACAAATTATGTGTTAAATGTATGCATGTCAGACATTGTAAGAAGCCAAAACATTTTTATGTAACAAACATTGGTTTGTGTGAAAGAACGTCATTGACAGAACATTGTTGTGCAGGTGAGCACAGCAACATCATAACCTGAAAGGTATTAACACAGCAATGTCCTTCCTCCATGACAATGCCAGTTAGTGCTAAATTACAAGAAACCATTATGAATACTTTGGCTGGGAATCGAACCCAGGTCAACTGCTTGGAAGGCAGCTATGCTAACCACTATACCACCAATGCCCAGTGACACACTTCGATAATGACATTAAAATTAATTAAAACAATCAACTTATCAATGATTGAGAACTGACACATTTGCCTTCAAGGTTTTCTCTCTTGGTTCCATGGTGTAATGGTCAGCACTCTGGACTTTGAATCCAGTGATCCGAGTTCAAGTCTCGGTGGAACCATTTTTGCTTAATAACAGGAAGACGTAAACAACATTATTAAACATACTAATGTTACAAATTATGTGTTAAATGTATGCATGTCAGACATTGCAAGAAGCCAAAACATTTTTATGTAACAAACATTGGTTTGTGTGAAAGAAAGTCATTGACAGCACATTGTTGTGCAGGCGAGCAAAGCAATATCGTAGCCTGAAAGGAATTAACACAGCAATGTCCTTCCTCAATGACAATGCCAGTTAGTGCTAAATGACAACCAACCAGTATGAATGCATTGGCTGGGAATCGAACCCAGGTCAACTGCTTGGAAGGCAGCTATGCTAACCACTATACCACCAATGCCCAGTGACACACTTCGATAATGACATTAAAATTAATTAAAACAATCAAGTTATCAATTATGATTGAGAACTGACACATTTGCCTTCAAGTTTTCTCATCTCTTGGTTCCATGGTGTAATGGTCAGCACTCTGGACTTTGAATCCAGTGATCCGAGTTCAAGTCTCGGTGGAACCATTTTTGCTTAATAACAGGAAGACGTAAACAACATTATTAAACATACTAATGTTACAAATTATGTGTTAAATGTATGCATGTCAGACATTGCAAGAAGCCAAAACATTTTTATGTAACAAACATTGGTTTGTGTGAAAGAAAGTCATTGACAGAACATTGTTGTGCAGGTGAGCACAGCAACATCATAACCTGAAAGGAATTAACACAGCAATGTCCTTCCTCCATGACAATGCCAGTTAGTGCTAAATGACAACCAACCAGTATGAATGCATTGGCTGGGAATCGAACCCAGGTCAACTGCTTGGAAGGCAGCTATGCTAACCACTATACCACCAATGCCCAGTGACACACTTCGATAATGACATTAAAATAATTAAAACAATCAAGTTATCAAATATGATTGAGAACTGACACATTTGCCTTCAAGTTTTCTCATCTCTTGGTTCCATGGTGTAATGGTCAGCACTCTGGACTTTGAATCCAGTGATCCGAGTTCAAGTCTCGGTGGAACCATTTTTGCTTAATAACAGGAAGACGTAAACAACATTATTAAACATACTAATGTTACAAATTATGTGTTAAATGTATGCATGTCAGACATTGCAAGAAGCCAAAACATTTTTATGTAACAAACATTGGTTTGTGTGAAAGAAAGTCATTGACAGAACATTGTTGTGCAGGTGAGCACAGCAACATCATAACCTGAAAGGAATTAACACAGCAATGTCCTTCCTCAATGACAATGCCAGTTAGTGCTAAATGACAACCAACCATTATGAATGCTTTGGCTGGGAATCGAACCCAGGTCAACTGCTTGGAAGGCAGCTATGCTAACCACTATACCACCAATGCCCAGTGACACACTTCGATAATGACATTAAAATTAATTAAAACAATCAAGTTATCAATTATGATTGAGAACTGACACATTTGCCTTCAAGTTTTCTCATCTCTTGGTTCCATGGTGTAATGGTCAGCACTCTGGACTTTGAATCCAGTGATCCGAGTTCAAGTCTCGGTGGAACCATTTTTGCTTAATAACAGGAAGACGTAAACAACATTATTAAACATACTAATGTTACAAATTATGTGTTAAATGTATGCATGTCAGACATTGCAAGAAGCCAAAACATTTTTATGTAACAAACATTGGTTTGTGTGACAGAAAGTCATTGACAGAACATTGTTGTGCAGGTGAGCACAGCAACATCATAACCTGAAAGGAATTAACACAGCAATGTCCTTCCTCAATGACAATGCCAGTTAGTGCTAAATGACAACCAACCAGTATGAATGCATTGGCTGGGAATCGAACCCAGGTCAACTGCTTGGAAGGCAGCTATGCTAACCACTATACCACCAATGCCCAGTGACACACTTCGATAATGACATTAAAAAGAATTAAAACAATGAAGTTATCAATTATGATTGAGAACTGACACATTTGCCTTCAAGTTTTCTCATCTCTTGGTTCCATGGTGTAATGGTCAGCACTCTGGACTTTGAATCCAGTGATCCGAGTTCAAGTCTCGGTGGAACCATTTTTGCTTAATAACAGGAAGACGTAAACAACATTATTAAACATACTAATGTTACAAATTATGTGTTAAATGTATGCATGTCAGACATTGCAAGAAGCCAAAACATTTTTATGTAACAAACATTGGTTTGTGTAACAGAAAGTCATTGACAGAACATTGTTGTGCAGGCGAGAAAAGCAATATCTTAGCCTGAAAGGAATTAACACAGCAATGTCTTTCCTCAATGACAATGCCAGTTAGTGCTAAATGACAACCAACCAGTATGAATGCATTGGCTGGGAATCGAACCCAGGTCAACTGCTTGGAAGGCAGCTATGCTAACCACTATACCACCAATGCCCAGAGACACAATTCAGTAATGACATTAAAATGAATTAAAACAATCAAGTTATCAAATATGATTGAGAGCTGACACATTTGCCTTCAAGTTTTCTCATCTCTTGGTTCCATGGTGTAATGGTCAGCACTCTGGACTTTGAATCCAGTGATCCGAGTTCAAGTCTCGGTGGAACCATTTTTGCTTAATAACAGGAAGACGTAAACAACATTATTAAACATACTAATGTTACAAATTATGTGTTAAATGTATGCATGTCAGACATTGTAAGAAGCCAAAACATTTTTATGTAACAAACATTGGTTTGTGTGAAAGAAAGTCATTGACAGAACATTGTTGTGCAGGTGAGCACAGCAACATCATAACCTGAAAGGTATTAACACAGCAATGTCCTTCCTCCATGACAATGCCAGTTAGTGCTAAATTACAAGAAACCATTATGAATGCTTTGCCTGGGAATCGAGCCCAGGTGAACTGCTTGGAAGGCAGCTATGCTAACCACTATACAACCAATGCCCAAAAAATACACTTCGATAATGACATTAAAAAGAATTAAAACAATGAAGTTATCGATTATGATTTAGAACTGAGACATTTGCCTTCAAGGACACTCTTTTCTGGATTTCATGGTGTAATGGTCAGCACTCTGGGCTCTGAACCCAGTGCTCTGAGTTCATGTCTCGGTGGAACCATTTTCCTTCAATAAAAGGAAGGTGTAAACAACATTATTAATTATAGTAATGATACAAATGATGTGTTAAATGTATGCATGTCAGACATTACAAGAAGCCAAAACATTTTTATGTAACAAACATTGGTTTGTGTCACATAACATTGTTGTGCAGCCGAGCACAGCAACATCGTAACCTGAAAGGAATTAACATAGCAATGTCCTTCCTCCATGACAATGCCAGTTAGTGCTAAATAACAAGAAACCATTATGAATGCAATGGCTGGGAATCGAACCCAGGTCAACTGCTTGGAAGGCAGCTATGCTAACCACTATACCACCAATGCCCAGTGACACATTTCGATAATGACATTAAAATTAATTAAAACAATCAAGTTATCAAATATGATTGAGAACTGACACATTTGCCTTCAAATTTTCTCATCTGTTGGTTGCATGGTGAAATGGTCAGCACTCTGGACTTTGATTCCAGTGATCTGAGTTCAAGTCTCTGTGGAACCATTTTTGCTTAATAACAGGAAGACGTAAACAACATTATTAAACATACTAATGTTACAAATTATGTGTTAAATGTATGCATGTCAGACATTGCAAGAAGCCAAAACATTTTTATGTAACAAACATTGGTTTGTGTGACAGAAAGTCATTGACAGAACATGAACTGACACATTTGCCTTCAAGGACCCTCAACTCTTGGTTCCATGGTGTACTGATCAGCACTCTGGACTTTGAATCCAGTGATCCGAGTTCAACTCTCGGTGGAACCTATTTTGCTTAATAACAGGAAGACGTAAACAACATTATTAAACATACTAATGTTACAAATTATGTGTTAAATGTATGCATGTCAGACATTGCAAGAAGCCAAAACATTCAAGGACACTCTTTTCTGGATTCCATGGTGTAATGGTCAGCACCCTGTCCTCTGAATCCAGTGATCTGAGTTCAAGTCTCGGTGGAACATTTTTCCTTCAATAAAAGGAAGGCGTAAACAACATTATTAATTGTAGTAATGATACAAATGATGTGTTAAATGTATGCATGTCAGACATTACAAGAAGCCAGAACATTTTTATGTAACAAACATTGGTTTGTGTCACATAACATTGTTGTGCAGCCGAGCACAGCAACATCGTAACCTGAATGGAATTAACACAGCAATGTCCTTTCTCCATGACAATGCCAGTTAGTGCTAAATAACAAGAAACCATTATGAATGCATTGGCTGGGAATCGAACCCAGGTCAACTGCTTGGAAGGCAGCTATGCTAACCACTATACCACCAATGCCCAGAGACACAGTTCGATAATGACATTGAAATGAGTTAAAACAATCAAGTTATCGAATATGATTGAGAACTGACACATTTGCCTTCAAGGACACTCTTTTCTGGATTCCATGGTGTAATGGTCAGCACCCTGGGCTCTGAATCCAGTGATCTTAGTTCAAGTCTCGGTGGAACATTTTTCCTTCAATAAAAGGAAGGCGTAAACAACATTATTAATTGTAGTAATGATACAAATGATGTGTTAAATGTATGCATGTCAGACATTACAAGAAGCCAAAACATTTTTATGTAACAAACATTGGTTTGTGTCACATAACATTGTTGTGCAGCCGAGCACAGCAACATCGTAACCTGAAAGGAATTAACACAGCAATGTCCTTCCTCCATGACAATGCCAGTTAGTGCTAAATAACAAGAAACCAATATGAATGTATTGGCTGGGAATCGAACCCAGGTCAACTGCTTGGAAGGCAGCTATGCTAAACACTATACCACCAATGCCGAGTGACACACTTCGATAATGACATTAAAATTAATTAAAACAATCAAGTTATCAAATATGATTGAAAACTGACATATTTGCCTTCAAGTTTTCTCATCTCTTGGTTCCATGGTGTAATGGTCAGCACTCTGGACTTTGAATCCAGAGATTTGAGTTCAAGTCTCGGTGAAACCTTTTTTGCTTAATAACAGGAAGACTTAAACAACATTATTAAACATACTAATGTTACAAATTATGTGTTAAATGTATGCATGTCAGACATTTTTATGTAACATACATTGGTTTGTGTGACAGAAAGTCATTGATAGAACATTGTTGTGCAGGCGAGCAAAGCAATATCGTAGCCTGAAAGGAATTAACACAGCAATGTCCTTCCTCAATTACAATGCCAGTTAGTGCTAAATGACAAGAAACCATTATGAATGCATTGGCTGGGAATCGAACCCAGGTCAACTGCTTGGAAGGCAGCTATGCTAACCACTATACCACCAATGCCCAGTGACACACTTCGATAATGACATTAAAATGAATTAAAACAATCAAGTTATCGAATATGATTGAGAACTGACGTATTTGCCTTCAAGGACACTCTTTTATTGATTCCATGGTGTAATGGTCTGCACTCTGGACTTTGAATCCAGTGATCTGAGTTCAAGTCTCGGTGGAACATTTTTCCTTCAATAAAAGGAAGGCGTAAACAACATTATTAATTGTAGTAATGATACAAATGATGTGTTAAATGTATGCATGTCAGACATTACAAGAAGCCAAAACATTTTTATGTAACAAACATTGGTTTGTGTCACATAACATTGTTGTGCAGCCGAGCACAGCAACATCGTAACCTGAAAGGAATTAAAACAGCAATGTCCTTCCTCCATGACAATGCCAGTTAGTGCTAAATAACATGAAACCATTATGAATGCATTGGCTGGGAATCGAACCCAGGTCAACTGCTTGGAAGGCAGCTATGCTAACCACTATACCACCAATGCCCAGTGACACACTTTGATAATGACATTAAAATTGATTAAAACAATCAAGTTATCAAATATGATTGAGAACTGACACATTTGCCTTCAAGTTTTCTCATCTCTTGGTTCCATGGTGTAATGGTCAGCACTCTGGACTTTGAATCCAGTGATCCGAGTTCAAGTCTCGGTGGAACCATTTTTGCTTAATAACAGGAAGACGTAAACAACATTATTAAACATACTAATGTTACAAATTATGTATTAAATGTATGCATGTCAGACATTGCAAGAAGCCAAAACATTTTTATGTAACAAACATTGGTTTGTGTGACAGAAAGTCATTGATAGAACATTGTTGTGCAGGCGAGCAAAGCAATATCGTAGCCTGAAAGGAATTAACACAGCAATGTCCTTCCTCAATGACAATGCCAGTTAGTGCTAAATGCCAACCAACCAGTATGAATGTATTGGCTGGGAATCGAACCCAGGTCAACTGCTTGGAAGGCAGCTATGCTAACCACTATACCACCAATGCCCAGTGACACACTTCGATAATGACATTAAAATTAATTAAAACAATCAAGTTATCAAATATGATTGAGAACTGACACATTTGCCTTCAAGTTTTCTCATCTCTTGGTTCCATGGTGTAATGGTCAGCACTCTGGACTTTGAATCCAGTGATCCGAGTTCAAGTCTCGGTGGAACCTATTTTGCTTAATAACAGGAAGACGTAAACAACATTATTAAACATACTAATGTTACAAATTATGTGTTAAATGTATGCATGTCAGACATTGCAAGAAGCCAAAACATTTTTATGTAACAAACATTGGTTTGTGTGACAGAAAGTCATTGATAGAACATTGTTGTGCAGGCGAGCAAAGCAATATCGTAGCCTGAAAGGAATTAACACAGCAATGTCCTTCCTCAATGACAATGCCAGTTAGTGCTAAATGACAACCAACCAGTATGAATGCATTGGCTGGGAATCAAACCCAGGTCAACTGCTTGGAAGGCAGCTATGCTAACCACTATACCACCAATGCCCAGTGACACACTTCGATAATGACATTAAAATTGAATTAAAACAATCAAGTTATCAAATATGATTGAGAACTGACACATTTGCCTTCAAGTTTTTCACTCTTTTTGGTTCCATGGTGTAATGGTCAGCACTCTGGACTTTGAATCCAGTGATCTGAGTTCAAGTCTCGTGGAACATTTTTCCTTCAATAACAGGAAGGCGTAAACAACATTATTAATTGTACTAATGTTACAAATTATGTGTTAAATGTATGCATGTCAGACATTACAAGAAGCCAAAACATTTTTATGTAACAAACATTGGTTTGTGTCACATAAAGTCATTGACAGAACATTGTTGTGCAGCCGAGCACAGCAACATCATAACCTGAAAGGAATTAACACAGCAATGTCCTTCCTCAATGACAATGCCAGTTAGTGCTAAATGACAACCAACCAGTATGAATGCATTGGCTGGGAATCGAACCCAGGTCAACTGCTTGGAAGGCAGCTATGCTAACCACTATACCACCAATGCCCAGTGACACACTTTGATAATGACATTAAAATTAATTAAAACAATCAAGTTATCAAATATGATTGAGAACTGACACATTTGCCTTCAAGTTTTCTCATCTCTTGGTTCCATGGTGTAATGGTCAGCACTCTGGACTTTGAATCCAGTGATCCGAGTTCAAGTCTCGGTGGAACCTATTTTGCTTAATAACAGGAAGACGTAAACAACATTATTAAACATACTAATGTTACAAATTATGTATTAAATGTATGCATGTCAGACATTGCAAGAAGCCAAAACATTTTTATGTAACAAATATTGGTTTGTGTAACAGAAAGTCATTGATAGAACATTGTTGTGCAGGCGACAAAGCAATATCGTAGCCTGAAATTAACACAGCAATGGCCTTCCTCAATGACAATGCCAGTTAGTGCTAAATGACAACCAACCAGTATGAATGCATTGGCTAAATCAACCCAGGTCAACTGCTTGGAAGGCAGCTAACTATCACCAATGCCCAGTGACACACTTCGATAATGACATTAAAATTAATTAAAACAATCAAGTTATCAAATATGATTGAGAACTGACACATTTGCCTTCAAGTTTTCTCATCTCTTGGTTCCATGGTGTAATGGTCAGCACTCTGGACTTTGAATCCAGTGATCCGAGTTCAAGTCTCGGTGGAACCATTTTTGCTTAATAACAGGAAGACGTAAACAACATTATTAAACATACTAATGTTACAAATTATGTGTTAAATGTATGCATGTCAGACATTGCAAGAAGCCAAAACATTTTTATGTAACAAACATTGGTTTGTGTGACAGAAAGTCATTGATAGAACATTGTTGTGCAGGCGAGAAAAGCAACATCAAAACCTGAAAGGTATTAACACAGCAATGTCCTTCCTCCATGACAATGCCAGTTAGTGCTAAATGACAACCAACCAGTATGAATGCATTGGCTGGGAATCAAACCAGGTCAACTGCTTGGAAGGCAGCTATGCTAACCACTATACCACCAATGCCCAGTGACACACTTCGATAATGACATTAAAATTAATTAAAACAATCAAGTTATCAAATATGATTGAGAACTGACACATTTGCCTTCAAGTTTTCTCATCTCTTGGTTCCATGGTGTAATGGTCAGCACTCTGGACTTTGAATCCAGTGATCCGAGTTCAAGTCTCGGTGGAACCATTTTGCTTAATAACAGGAAGACGTAAACAACATTATTAAACATACTAATGTTACAAATTATGTGTTAAATGTATGCATGTCAGACATTGCAAGAAGCCAAAACATTTTTATGTAACAAACATTGGTTTGTGTGACAGAAAGTCATTGACAGAACATTGTTGTGAACTGACACATTTGCCTTCAAGGAATTAACACTCATGTCTTTTCCTCCATGGTGACAATGCCAGCACTTGGACTTTGACAATCCAGTGATCATTGGAGAATCAACCCAGGTCAACCAACATACATTGCAAGAAGCCAAAACAATGTGACTTGACAGAACATGAACTGACACATTTGCCTTCAAGGTCACCCATCTCTTGGTTCCATGGTGTAATGGTCAGCACTCTGGACTTTGAATCCAGTGATCCGATTTCAACTCTCGGTGGAACCTATTTTGCTTAATAACAGGAAGACGTAAACAACATTATTAAACATACTAATGTTACAAATTATGTGTTAAATGTATGCATGTCAGACATTGTAAGAAGCCAAAACATTTTTATGTAACAAACATTGGTTTGTGTGAAAGAAAGTCATTGAAGAACATTGTTGTGCAGGTGAGCACAGCAACATCATAACCTGAAAGGTATTAACACAGCAATGTCCTTCCTCCATGACAATGCCAGTTAGTGCTAATTGACAACCAACCAGTATGAATGCATTGGCTAGGAATCAAACCCAGGTCAACTGCTTGGAAGGCAGCTATGCTAACCACTATACCACCAATGCCCAGAGACACAGTTCGATAATGACATTAAAATGAATTAAAACAATCAAGTTATCGAATATGATTGAGAGCTGACACATTTGCCTTCAAGTTTTCTCATCTCTTGGTTCCATGGTGTAATGGTCAGCACTCTGGACTTTGAATCCAGTGATCCGAGTTCAAGTCTCGGTGAAACCTTTTTTGCTTAATAACAGGAAGACGTAAACAACATTATTAAACATACTAATGTTACAAATTACGTGTTAAATGTATGCATGTCAGACATTGCAAGAAGCCAAAACATTTTTATGTAACAAACATTGGTTTGTGTGACAGAAAGTCATTGACAGAACATGAACTGACACATTTGCCTTCAAGGTCACCCAACTCTTGGTTCCATGGTGTAATGGTCAGCACTCTGGACTTTGAATCCAGTGATCCGATTTCAACTCTCAGTGGAACCTATTTTGCTTAATAACAGGAAGACGTAAACAACATTATTAAACATACTAATGTTACAAATTATGTGTTAAATGTATGCATGTCAGACATTGTAAGAAGCCAAAACATTTTTATGTAACAAACATTGGTTTGTGTGAAAGAAAGTCATTGAAGAACATTGTTGTGCAGGTGAGCACAGCAACATCATAACCTGAAAGGTATTAACACAGCAATGTCCTTCCTCCATGACAATGCCAGTTAGTGCTAATTGACAACCAACCAGTATGAATGCATTGGCTAGGAATCGAACCCAGGTCAACTGCTTGGAAGGCAGCTATGCTAACCACTATACCACCAATGCCCAGAGACACAGTTCGATAATGACATTAAAATGAATTAAAACAATCAAGTTATCGAATATAATTGAGAGCTGACACATTTGCCTTCAAGTTTTCTCATCTCTTGGTTCCATGGTGTAATGGTCAGCACTCTGGACTTTGAATCCAGTGATCCGAGTTCAAGTCTCGGTGAAACCTTTTTTGCTTAATAACAGGAAGACGTAAACAACATTATTAAACATACTAATGTTACAAATTATGTGTTAAATGTATGCATGTCAGACATTGCAAGAAGCCAAAACATTTTTATGTAACAAACATTGGTTTGTGTGACAGAAAGTCATTGACAGAACATGAACTGACACATTTGCCTTCAAGGTCACTCATCTCTTGGTTCCATGGTGTAATGGTCAGCACTCTGGACATTGAATCCAGTGATCGTAGTTCAACTCTCGGTGGAACCTATTTTGCTTAATAACAGGAAGACGTAAACAACATTATTAAACATACTAATGTTACAAATTATGTGTTAAATGTATGCATGTCAGACATTGCAAGAAGCCAAAACATTTTTATGTAACAAACATTGGTTTGTGTGACAGAAAGTCATTGACAGAACATGAACTGACACATTTGCCTTCAAGGTCACTCATCTCTTGGTTCCATGGTGTAATGGTCAGCACTCTGGACATTGAATCCAGTGATCGTAGTTCAACTCTCGGTGGAACCTATTTTGCTTAATAACAGGAAGACGTAAACAACATTATTAAACATACTAATGTTACAAATTATGTGTTAAATGTATGCATGTCAGACATTGTAAGAAGCCAAAACATTTTTATGTAACAAACATTGGTTTGTGTGAAAGAAAGTCATTGACAGAACATTGTTGTGCAGGTGAGCACAGCAACATCATAACCTGAAAGGTATTAACACAGCAATGTCCTTCCTCCATGACAATGCCAGTTAGTGCTAATTGACAACCAACCAGTATGAATGCATTGGCTAGGAATCGAACCCAGGTCAACTGCTTGGAAGGCAGCTATGCTAACCACTATACCACCAATGCCCAGAGACACAGTTCGATAATGACATTAAAATGAATTAAAACAATCAAGTTATCGAATATGATTGAGAGCTGACACATTTGCCTTCAAGTTTTCTCATCTCTTGGTTCCATGGTGTAATGGTCAGCACTCTGGACTTTGAATCCAGTGATCTGAGTTCAAGTCTCGGTGAAACCTTTTTTGCTTAATAACAGGAAGACGTAAACAACATTATTAAACATACTAATGTTACAAATTATGTGTTAAATGTATGCATGTCAGACATTGCAAGAAGCCAAAACATTTTTATGTAACAAACATTGGTTTGTGTAACAGAAATTCATTGACCGAACATTGTTGTGCAGGCGAGAAAAGCAATATCGTAGCCTGAAAGGAATTAACATAGCAATGTCTTTCCTCAATGACAATTCCAGTTAGTGCTAAATGACAACCAACCAGTATGAATGCATTGGCTGGGAATCAAACCCAGGTCAACTGCTTGGAAGGCAGCTATGCTAACCACTATACCACCAATGCCCAGAGTCACAGTTCGATAATTACATTAAAATGAATTAAAACAATCAAGTTATCGAATATGATTGAGAACTGACGTATTTGCCTTCAAGGACACTCTTTTATTGATTCCATGGTGTAATGGTCTGCACTCTGGACTTTGAATCCAGTGATCTGAGTTCAAGTCTCGGTGGAACATTTTTCCTTCAATAAAAGGAAGGCGTAAACAACATTATTAATTGTAGTAATGATACAAATAATGTGTTAAATGTATGCATGTCAGACATTACAAGAAGCCAAAACATTTTTATGTAACAAACATTGGTTTGTGTCACATAACATTGTTGTGCAGCCGAGCACAGCAACATCGTAACCTGAAAGGAATTAACACAGCAATGTCCTTCCTCCATGACAATGCCAGTTAGTGCTAAATAACAAGAAACCATTATGAATGCATTGGCTGGGAATCGAACCCAGGTCAACTGCTTGGAAGGCAGCTATGCTAACCACTATACCACCAATGCTCAGTGACACACTTAGATAATGACATTAAAATTAATTAAAACAATCAAGTTATCAAATATGATTGAGAACTGACACATTTGCCTTCAAGTTTTCTCATCTCTTGGTTCCATGGTGTAATGGTCAGCACTCTGGACTTTGAATCCAGTGATCGGAGTTCAAGTCTCGGTGGAACCTTTTTTGCTTAATAACAGGAAGACGTAAACAACATTATTAAACATACTAATGTTCCAAATTATGTGTTAAATGTATGCATGTCAGACATTGCAAGAAGCCAAAACATTTTTATGTAACAAACATTGGTTTGTGTGACAGAAAGTCATTGACAGAACATGAACTGACACATTTGCCTTCAAGGTCACTCATCTCTTGGTTCCATGGTGTAATGGTCAGCACTCTGGACTTTGAATCCAGTGATCGTACTTCAACTCTCGGTGGAACCTTTTTTGCTTAATAACAGGAAGACGTAAACAACATTATTAAACATACTAATGTTACAAATGATGTGTTAAATGTATGCATGTCAGACATTGCAAGAAGCCAAAACATTTTTATGTAACAAACATTGGTTTGTGTGACAGAAAGTCATTGACAGAACATGAACTGACACATTTGCCTTCAAGGTCACCCATCTCTTGGTTCCATGGTGTAATGGTCAGCACTCTGGACTTTGAATCCAGTGATCCTAGTTCAACTCTCGGTGGAACCTATTTTGCTTAATAACAGGAAGACGTAAACAACATTATTAAACATACTAATGTTACAAATTATGTGTTAAATGTATGCATGTCAGACATTGTAAGAAGCCAAAACATTTTTATGTAACAAACATTGGTTTGTGTGAAAGAAAGTCATTGACAGAACATTGTTGTGCAGGTGAGCACAGCAACATCATAACCTGAAAGGTATTAACACAGCAATGTCCTTCCTCCATGACAATGCCAGTTAGTGCTAATTGACAACCAACCAGTATGAATGCATTGGCTAGGAATCGAACACAGGTCAACTGCTTGGAAGACAGCTATGCTAACCACTATACCACCAATGCCCAGAGACACAGTTAGATAATGACATTAAAATGAATTAAAACAATCAAGTTATCGAATATGATTGAGAGCTGACACATTTGCCTTCAAGTTTTCTCATCTCTTGGTTCCATGGTGTAATGGTCAGCACTCTGGACTTTGAATCCAGTGATCCGAGTTCAAGTCTCGGTGAAACCATTTATGCTTAATAACAGGAAGACGTAAACAACATTATTAAACATACTAATGTTACAAACTATGTGTTAAATGTATGCATGTCAGACATTGCAAGAAGCCAAAACATTTTTATGTAACAAACATTGGTTTGTGTGACAGAAAGTCATTGACAGAACATGAACTGACACATTTGCCTTCAAGGTCACTCATCTCTTGGTTCCATGGTGTAATGGTCAGCACTCTGGACTTTGAATCCAGTGATCGTACTTCAACTCTCAGTGGAACCTATTTTGCTTAATAACAGGAAGACGTAAACAACATTATTAAACATACTAATGTTACAAATTATGTGTTAAATGTATGCATGTCAGACATTGTAAGAAGCCAAAACATTTTTATGTAACAAACATTGGTTTGTGTGAAAGAAAGTCATTGACAGAACATTGTTGTGCAGGTGAGCACAGCAACATCATAACCTGAAAGGTATTAACACAGCAATGTCCTTCCTCCATGACAATGCCAGTTAGTGCTAATGACAACCAACCAGTATGAATGCATTGGCTAGGAATCGAACCCAGGTCAACTGCTTGGAAGGCAGCTATGCTAACCACTATAACACCAATGCCCAGAGACACAGTTCGATAATGACATTAAAATGAATTAAAACAATCAAGTTATCGAATATGATTGAGAACTGACGTATTTGCCTTCAAGGACACTCTTTTATTGATTCCATGGTGTAATGGTCTGCACTCTGGACTTTGAATCCAGTGATCTGAGTTCAAGTCTCGGTGGAACATTTTTCCTTCAATAACAGGAAGACGTAAACAACATTATTAAACATACTAATGTTACAAATAATGTGTTAAATGTATGCATGTCAGACATTACAAGAAGCCAAAACATTTTTATGTAACAAACATTGGTTTGTGTCACATAACATTGTTGTGCAGCCGAGCACAGCAACATCGTAACCTGAAAGGAATTAACACAGCAATGTCCTTCCTCCATGACAATGCCAGTTAGTGCTAAATAACAAGAAACCATTATGAATGCATTGGCTGGGAATCGAACCCAGGTCAACTGCTTGGAAGGCAGCTATGCTAACCACTATACCACCAATGCTCAGTGATACACTTCGATAATGACATTAAAATTAATTAAAACAATCAAGTTATCAAATATGATTGAGAACTGACACATTTGCCTTCAAGTTTTCTCATCTCTTGGTTCCATGGTGTAATGGTCAGCACTCTGGACTTTGAATCCAGTGATCCGAGTTCAAGTTTCGGTGGAACCTTTTTTGCTTAATAACAGGAAGACGTAAACAACATTATTAAACATACTAATGTTACAAATTATGTGTTAAATGTATGCATGTCAGACATTGCAAGAAGCCAAAACATTTTTATGTAACAAACATTGGTTTGTGTGACAGAAAGTCATTGATAGAACATTGTTGTGCAGGCGAGCAAAGCAATATCGTAGCCTGAAAGGAATTAACACAGCAATGTCCTTCCTCAATGACAATGCCAGTTAGTGCTAAATGACAACCAACCAGTATGAATGCATTGGCTGGGAATCAAACCCAGGTCAACTGCTTGGAAGGCAGCTATGCTAACCACTATACCACCAATGCCCAGTGACACACTTCGATAATGACATTAAAATTAATTAAAACAATCAAGTTATCAAATATGATTGAGAACTGACACATTTGCCTTCAAGTTTTCTCATCTCTTGGTTCCATGGTGTAATGGTCAGCACTCTGGACTTTGAATCCAGTGATCCGAGTTCAAGTCTCGGTGGAACCTTTTTTGCTTAATAACAGGAAGACGTAAACAACATTATTAAACATACTAATGTTACAAATTATGTGTTAAATGTATGCATGTAAGACATTGTAAGAAGCCAAAACATTTTTATGTAACAAACATTGGTTTGTGTGACAGAAAGTCATTGATAAAACATTGTTGTGCAGGCGAGAAAAGCAATATCGTAGCCTGAAAGGAATTAACACAGCAATGTCTTTCCTCAATGACAATGCCAGTTAGTGCTAAATGACAACCAAACAGTATGAATGCATTGGCTGGGAATCGAACCCAGGTCAACTGCTTGGAAGGCAGCTATGCTAACCACTATACCACCAATGCCCAGTGACACACTTCGATAATGACATTAAAATTAATTAAAACAATCAAGTTATCAAATATGATTGAGAACTGACACATTTGCCTTCAAGTTGTCTCATCTCTTGGTTCCATGGTGTAATGGTCAGCACTCTGGACTTTGAATCCAGTGATCTGAGTTCAAGTCTCGGTGGAACCATTTTTGCTTAATAACAGGAAGACGTAAACAACATTATTAAACATACTAATGTTACAAATTATGTGTTAAATGTATGCATGTCAGACATTGCAAGAAGCCAAAACATTTTTATGTAACAAACATTGGTTTGTGTGACAGAAAGTCATTGACAGAACATGAACTGACACATTTGCCTTCAAGGTCACTCATCTCTTGGTTCCATGGTGTAATGGTCAGCACTCTGGACATTGAATCCAGTGATCGTAGTTCAACTCTCGGTGGAACCTATTTTGCTTAATAACAGGAAGACGTAAACAACATTATTAAACATACTAATGTTACAAATTATGTGTTAAATGTATGCATGTCAGACATTGCAAGAAGCCAAAACATTTTTATGTAACAAACATTGGTTTGTGTGACAGAAAGTCATTGACAGAACATGAACTGACACATTTGCCTTCAAGGTCACTCATCTCTTGGTTCCATGGTGTAATGGTCAGCACTCTGGACATTGAATCCAGTGATCGTAGTTCAACTCTCGGTGGAACCTATTTTGCTTAATAACAGGAAGACGTAAACAACATTATTAAACATACTAATGTTACAAATTATGTGTTAAATGTATGCATGTCAGACATTGTAAGAAGCCAAAACATTTTTATGTAACAAACATTGGTTTGTGTGAAAGAAAGTCATTGACAGAACATTGTTGTGCAGGTGAGCACAGCAACATCATAACCTGAAAGGTATTAACACAGCAATGTCCTTCCTCCATGACAATGCCAGTTAGTGCTAATTGACAACCAACCAGTATGAATGCATTGGCTAGGAATCGAACCCAGGTCAACTGCTTGGAAGGCAGCTATGCTAACCACTATACCACCAATGCCCAGAGACACAGTTCGATAATGACATTAAAATGAATTAAAACAATCAAGTTATCGAATATGATTGAGAACTGACGTATTTGCCTTCAAGGACACTCTTTTATTGATTCCATGGTGTAATGGTCTGCACTCTGGACTTTGAATCCAGTGATCTGAGTTCAAGTCTCGGTGGAACATTTTTCCTTCAATAAAAGGAAGGCGTAAACAACATTATTAATTGTAGTAATGATACAAATAATGTGTTAAATGTATGCATGTCAGACATTACAAGAAGCCAAAACATTTTTATGTAACAAACATTGGTTTGTGTCACATAACATTGTTGTGCAGCCGAGCACAGCAACATCGTAACCTGAAAGGAATTAACACAGCAATGTCCTTCCTCCATGACAATGCCAGTTAGTGCTAAATAACAAGAAACCATTATGAATGCATTGGCTGGGAATCGAACCCAGGTCAACTACTTGGAAGGCAGCTATGCTAACCACTATACCACCAATGCTCAGTGACACACTTCGATAATGACATTAAAATTAATTAAAACAATCAAGTTATCAAATATGATTGAGAACTGACACATTTGCCTTCAAGTTTTCTCATCTCTTGGTTCCATGGTGTAATGGTCAGCACTCTGGACTTTGAATCCAGTGATCGGAGTTCAAGTCTCGGTGGAACCTTTTTTGCTTAATAACAGGAAGACGTAAACAACATTATTAAACATACTAATGTTCCAAATTATGTGTTAAATGTATGCATGTCAGACATTGCAAGAAGCCAAAACATTTTTATGTAACAAACATTGGTTTGTGTGACAGAAAGTCATTGACAGAACATGAACTGACACATTTGCCTTCAAGGTCACTCATCTCTTGGTTCCATGGTGTAATGGTCAGCACTCTGGACTTTGAATCCAGTGATCGTACTTCAACTCTCGGTGGAACCTTTTTTGCTTAATAACAGGAAGACGTAAACAACATTATTAAACATACTAATGTTACAAATGATGTGTTAAATGTATGCATGTCAGACATTGCAAGAAGCCAAAACATTTTTATGTAACAAACATTGGTTTGTGTGACAGAAAGTCATTGACAGAACATGAACTGACACATTTGCCTTCAAGGTCACCCATCTCTTGGTTCCATGGTGTAATGGTCAGCACTCTGGACTTTGAATCCAGTGATCCTAGTTCAACTCTCGGTGGAACCTATTTTGCTTAATAACAGGAAGACGTAAACAACATTATTAAACATACTAATGTTACAAATTATGTGTTAAATGTATGCATGTCAGACATTGTAAGAAGCCAAAACATTTTTATGTAACAAACATTGGTTTGTGTGAAAGAAAGTCATTGACAGAACATTGTTGTGCAGGTGAGCACAGCAACATCATAACCTGAAAGGTATTAACACAGCAATGTCCTTCCTCCATGACAATGCCAGTTAGTGCTAATTGACAACCAACCAGTATGAATGCATTGGCTAGGAATCGAACACAGGTCAACTGCTTGGAAGACAGCTATGCTAACCACTATACCACCAATGCCCAGAGACACAGTTAGATAATGACATTAAAATTAATTAAAACAATCAAGTTATCGAATATGATTGAGAGCTGACACATTTGCCTTCAAGTTTTCTCATCTCTTGGTTCCATGGTGTAATGGTCAGCACTCTGGACTTTGAATCCAGTGATCCAAGTTCAAGTCTCGGTGAAACCATTTATGCTTAATAACAGGAAGACGTAAACAACATTATTAAACATACTAATGTTACAAACTATGTGTTAAATGTATGCATGTCAGACATTGCAAGAAGCCAAAACATTTTTATGTAACAAACATTGGTTTGTGTGACAGAAAGTCATTGACAGAACATGAACTGACACATTTGCCTTCAAGGTCACTCATCTCTTGGTTCCATGGTGTAATGGTCAGCACTCTGGACTTTGAATCCAGTGATCGTACTTCAACTCTCGGTGGAACCTATTTTGCTTAATAACAGGAAGACGTAAACAACATTATTAAACATACTAATGTTACAAATTATGTGTTAAATGTATGCATGTCAGACATTGTAAGAAGCCAAAACATTTTTATGTAACAAACATTGGTTTGTGTGAAAGAAAGTCATTGACAGAACATTGTTGTGCAGGTGAGCACAGCAACATCATAACCTGAAAGGTATTAACACAGCAATGTCCTTCCTCCATGACAATGCCAGTTAGTGCTAATTGACAACCAACCAGTATGAATGCATTGGCTAGGAATCGAACCCAGGTCAACTGCTTGGAAGGCAGCTATGCTAACCACTATAACACCAATGCCCAGAGACACAGTTCGATAATGACATTAAAATGAATTAAAACAATCAAGTTATCGAATATGATTGAGAACTGACGTATTTGCCTTCAAGGACACTCTTTTATTGATTCCATGGTGTAATGGTCTGCACTCTGGACTTTGAATCCAGTGATCTGAGTTCAAGTCTCGGTGGAACATTTTTCCTTCAATAAAAGGAAGGCGTAAACAACATTATTAATTGTAGTAATGATACAAATAATGTGTTAAATGTATGCATGTCAGACATTACAAGAAGCCAAAACATTTTTATGTAACAAACATTGGTTTGTGTCACATAACATTGTTGTGCAGCCGAGCACAGCAACATCGTAACCTGAAAGGAATTAACACAGCAATGTCCTTCCTCCATGACAATGCCAGTTAGTGCTAAATAACAAGAAACCATTATGAATGCATTGGCTGGGAATCGAACCCAGGTCAACTGCTTGGAAGGCAGCTATGCTAACCACTATACCACCAATGCTCAGTGACACTTCGATAATGACATTAAAATTAATTAAAACAATCAAGTTATCAAATATGATTGAGAACTGACACATTTGCCTTCAAGTTTTCTCATCTCTTGGTTCCATGGTGTAATGGTCAGCACTCTGGACTTTGAATCCAGTGATCCGAGTTCAAGTTTCGGTGGAACCTTTTTTGCTTAATAACAGGAAGACGTAAACAACATTATTAAACATACTAATGTTACAAATTATGTGTTAAATGTATGCATGTCAGACATTGCAAGAAGCCAAAACATTTTTATGTAACAAACATTGGTTTGTGTGACAGAAAGTCATTGATAGAACATTGTTGTGCAGGCGAGCAAAGCAATATCGTAGCCTGAAAGGAATTAACACAGCAATGTCCTTCCTCAATGACAATGCCAGTTAGTGCTAAATGACAACCAACCAGTATGAATGCATTGGCTGGGAATCAAACCCAGGTCAACTGCTTGGAAGGCAGCTATGCTAACCACTATACCACCAATGCCCAGTGACACACTTCGATAATGACATTAAAATTAATTAAAACAATCAAGTTATCAAATATGATTGAGAACTGACACATTTGCCTTCAAGTTTTCTCATCTCTTGGTTCCATGGTGTAATGGTCAGCACTCTGGACTTTGAATCCAGTGATCCGAGTTCAAGTCTCGGTGGAACCTTTTTTGCTTAATAACAGGAAGACGTAAACAACATTATTAAACATACTAATGTTACAAATTATGTGTTAAATGTATGCATGTAAGACATTGTAAGAAGCCAAAACATTTTTATGTAACAAACATTGGTTTGTGTGACAGAAAGTCATTGATAAAACATTGTTGTGCAGGCGAGAAAAGCAATATCGTAGCCTGAAAGGAATTAACACAGCAATGTCTTTCCTCAATGACAATGCCAGTTAGTGCTAAATGACAACCAACCAGTATGAATGCATTGGCTGGGAATCGAACCCAGGTCAACTGCTTGGAAGGCAGCTATGCTAACCACTATACCACCAATGCCCAGTGACACACTTCGATAATGACATTAAAATTAATTAAAACAATCAAGTTATCAAATATGATTGAGAACTGACACATTTGCCTTCAAGTTTTCTCATCTCTTGGTTCCATGGTGTAATGGTCAGCACTCTGGACTTTGAATCCAGTGATCTGAGTTCAAGTCTCGGTGGAACCATTTTTGCTTAATAACAGGAAGACGTAAACAACATTATTAAACATACTAATGTTACAAATTATGTGTTAAATGTATGCATGTCAGACATTGCAAGAAGCCAAAACATTTTTATGTAACAAATATTGGTTTGTGTAACAGAAAGTCATTGACAGAACATTGTTGTGCAGGCGAGAAAAGCAATATCGTAGCCTGAAAGGAATTAACACAGCAATGTCTTTCCTCAATGACAATGCCAGTTAGTGCTAAATGACAACCAACCAGTATGAATGCATTGGCTGGGAATCGAACCCAGGTCAACTGCTTGGAAGGCAGCTATGCTAACCACTATACCACCAATGCCCAGAGACACAATTCAATAATGACATTAAAATGAATTAAAACAATCAAGTTATCAAATATGATTGAGAGCTGACACATTTGCCTTCAAGTTTTATCATCTCTTGGTTCCATGGTGTAATGGTCAGCACTCTGGTCTTTGAATCCAGTGATCTGAGATCAAGTCTCGGTGAAACCTTTTTTGCTTAATAACAGGAAGACGTAAACAACATTATTAAACATACTAATGTTGCAAATTATGTGTTAAATGTATGCATGTCAGACATTGCAAGAAGCCAAAACATTTTTATGTAACAAACATTGGTTTGTGTGACAGAAAGTCATTGACAGAACATGAACTGACACATTTGCCTTCAAAGACACTCATCTCTTGGTTCCATGGTGTAATGGTCAGCACTCTGGACTTTGAATCCAGTGATCCGAGTTCAACTCTCGGTGGAACCTATTTTGCTTAATAACAGGAAGACGTAAACAACATTATTAAACATACTAATGTTACAAATTATGTGTTAAATGTATGCATGTCAGACATTGTAAGAAGCCAAAACATTTTTATGTAACAAACATTGGTTTGTGGACAAACTGTGAACTTTTTGCAGGAGCAACAATACTACTGAAAAGATTAAGAATGTCCTTCAAGACATGCATTGGTGTAGAAACAACAGATGAATGCATGCTAGAATCACGGTCATGTGAGCATGCTCCTATCCAATCTGACATTATAAGACAAAAATTATTAAACAATAGTTACAAATATGTAAATGATGCTAGGAACTTTGTCCATGTGAGCTGGACTGTCAGTGAGCAATCTCGGGAACTTTTTCCTCATAAAAGGCTAAACACATTAAACTATACAAAGTTGAAGAGCATCAACTTCAAAGCAAACATTTATTAAAAAATGTTAAAATTATCGAAATGAACACATTTCTTGGGCACTTCTTCCGGTGTAATGCGACGTTGAATCCATGCTGATCAACTAATTCTTGGAAGGCAAAACATTATATAATCAGTGAACATTCCATAGCAAAAATTTTAAAAACATTGGTTGGAAATGTTGGACGACACATTTGATTAAGTTTCCTCATGATCCTTAGTTAATACAAGGTGAATCAGTGATCAGTCAACTCTTGGAACCATGCAATACAAGCCGAAACAATATTAAAATATAAAAAATGTTATCAGATTGAGACTGCAAGCCTAATTTTTTGTTCCAGTATGGTTTGTTAACAGAAGTCATTGGGAATTTTACAGAAGAAAAACATTTACAAGTAATAGCATGTCCACAAAACAATGCAGTTTGTGAAATTTTACAAACAAACTGAAGTAACAACCTTCCTCTGAGCTTAGCACACAACCAATGTGTGACACACTCGAAGTAATATAACAACGATACAAATAAAACAATGTTTCATTTTGACCATGCTTAATTTCAACTCTGGATTGAATGGGATCGATGAATCAGTGGAACCGTACGTAATAACAGGAAAGAAACAACATTATTAAACATACTATGTTACAAATTATTGTTAAATGTATGCTAGACTGAAAACCAACATTTTTATGTAACAAACATTGGTTGTACAGAAAGTATTGACAGAACATGCTACAGCAAGGCAATTCTGGCCTGAAGGAATTACTCAGGATGTATCTCGTGGAACCATTTGCTTATAACAACAACCATATAAAAACAATGTACAAATTAGTTAATTATGCTAAAGGAGCCAAAATATACAACATTGGTTTGGGAAAATTGAAGAAATTTTGAGTACAAGCAAGCTGAGGAATTACCCAAGTTTATAATGCCGTTATGTAATGCACCACCGTTGAATATGATCAACCCGTGCGAAGCGTTACTATAACAGAGGACGAAATATTAAAATATAAAATAGTTAAATATGATTGGAGCATTGAAGCACCTTTATGTACGCTTGGTTTGTGACGAAAGTCTTGACACATAAGGAGCAAACATATTTGTCATAATAATTGATAACAAGAATTTTTATCAATTGTTAAAACAGAGCGAACAACATTACTAAAGTACAATGTCTTCTAGCAATCAGTTAGAAACAACTTTATGACAAACAGGTATGTGAAGAAATCACAAACAATGTGCAGTAAAGCAATAATAAACTAAGATTAAACAGCAATATCCTTCCTTTCCTGACAATCCAAGTTAGTGCTTTAATGGACAAAAACCAACAGTATGAATGATTGCTTTTAAAGGGAATCAGACAAGTCAATCTAGAGGCAGCTATGTTTACCTAACCTTGCAATAACAGGATAAACAAAAATGTTAAAATAGGTTAATTATGAGCGACATGTAAGGACTTTTTCCATGTTGTAGGTGCGACTTTGTCAGGACCGTCACTAATAACATTTTTATAGGAAGCACAACTATAATGTAATACATATGTTAGAGCATAACATTCAAAGCCCAAATTTAAAAAATTTTAAATACAATGTGAACGAAAGCAACTCCAAGAATTCACACTGCTTCCTCCAACAATGATTGCTATAAAAACCATTATAACATTAGTAATAAGGTAATGTGGAACATTGAACCAAAACATAGACAATGTTGACAAATATTAAAACATGTTTCAAAGATTGAGCTAATACCAATTTCATCTTGGTCAGTATGTGATTGCGAATCACAGTCAACTCTGGAACTTGCTATAAAAGCGTACACATTTAAAATAATTAAAATTTAAATTATGATATCGCTTAACCCATTATGTCACTTGGTTGTGTGACGAGGTCTTAACATGACGCAATTACTAAATATTGTTTATGAATGCAGTTGCAGAACCCATTTTGCAATGGCTAACGCTTGAAAGGCGAAAATAATACCAATGCCAGAAGTCAAAGACAAAAGAATTAAAACACAAGTTGGAATATGAACTTATCTTCAGGACACTCAATGATTAATTAAATTTCTCTGAAATCCAGTACTGTCAGGTGGCATTGCTAATCAGAAGCGTCTTTAAACATATACAATAGGAAATATGAGATAAACAAACATTTATACAAACATTTGTTATAACATTTTGTCGGCGAAAGATCGTACTGAGATAAAAGAATGTTAATACAACAGTAGGCTAAAAAAACCATATAAGTAAAACAGGTATGTAGGCAGCAACATTCAAGAGGAACTTATAATGACAAAAATATTAAAATCACAAATGATGACACATTTGCCTTCAAGTTTATCTCTTGGTTCCATGGTGTAATGGTCAACTCTGGTTGAATCAGTGATCAGTCTCTCGTGAAACCTTTAAAACAGAAGCGAACAACATTATTAAACATACTAATGTTAAAATTATGTGTTAAATGATGCATGCGATTAAGGCCAAAACATTTTATTAACAAACATTGGTTTTGTAGAAGTCATTGACAGAAATGAATGACACATTCCTAAAGCACTCTCTCTTGGTTCCATGGTGTAATGCACACTTGGACTTGAATCAGGTCGTAACTCGTGAACCATATCTTAATAACAGAATAACAACATATAACTCTAAGACAAATTGTGTTAATGCATGTCAGACATTACAAGAATAGTCAAAACATATTTTTATGTAACAAACATTGGGTTTGTGTCACATAACATTGTTGTGCAGCTGAGCACAGCAACACATCGTAACCTGAAAGGTAGGTACGCACACAGCAATGTCCTTCCTCCATGACAATGCCAGTTAGTGCTAATTGACAACCAACCAGTATGAATGCATTGGCTAGGAATCGAACACAGGTCAACTGCTTGGAAGACAGCAATGCTAACCACTATTCCACCAATGCCCATAGACACAGTTAGATAATGACATTAAAATGAATTAAAACAATCAAGTTATCGAATATGATTGAGAGCTGACACATTTGCCTTCAAGTTTTCATCTCTTGGTTCCATGGTGTAATGGTCAGCACTCTGGACTTTGAATCCAGTGATCTGAGTTCAAGTCTCGGTGAAACCATTTATGCTTAATAACAGGAAGACGTAAACAACATTATTAAACATACTAATGTTACAAACTATGTGTTAAATGTATGCATGTCAGACATTGCAAGAAGCCAAACATTTTTATGTAACAAACATTGGTTTGTGTGACAGAAAGTCATTGACAGAACATGAACTGACACATTTGCCTTCAGGTCACTCATCTCTTGGTTCCATGGTGTAATGGTCAGCACTCTGACTTTGAATCCAGTGATCGTACTAATAACAGGAAGACGTAAACAACATTATGAAACATACTAATGTTACAAATTATGTGTTAAATGTATGCATGTCATTTAAAGCCAAAACATTTTTATGTAACAAACATTGGTTTGTGTGAAAGAAAGTCATTGACAGAACATTGTTGTGCAGGTGAGCACAGCAACATCATAACCTGAAAGGTATTAACACAGCAATGTCCTTCCTCCATGACAATGCCAGTTAGTGCTAAATGACAACCAACCAGTATGAATGCATTGGCTGGGAATCAAACCCAGGTCAACTGCTTGGAAGGCAGCTATGCTAACCACTATACCACCAATGCCCAGTGACACACTTCGATAATGACATTAAAATTAATTAAAACAATCAAGTTATCAAATATGATTGAGAACTGACACATTTGCCTTCAAGTTTTCTCGTCTCTTGGTTCCATGGTGTAATGGTCAGCACTCTGGACTTTGAATCCAGTGATCCGAGTTCAAGTCTCGGTGGAACCAGTTTTGCTTAATAACAGGAAGACGTAAACAACATTATTAAACATACTAATGTTACAAATTATGTGTTAAATTTATGAATGTCAGACATTGCAAGAAGCCAAAACATTTTTATGTAACAAATATTGGTTTGTGTAACAGAAAGTCATTGACAGAACATTGTTGTGCAGGCGAGAAAAGCAATATCGTAGCCTGAAAGGAATTAACACAGCAATGTCTTTCCTCAATGACAATGCCAGTTAGTGCTAAATGACAACCAACCAGTATGAATGCATTGGCTGGGAATCGAACCCAGGTCAACTGCTTGGAAGGCAGCTATGCTAACCACTATACCACCAATGCTCAGTGACACACTTCGATAATGACATTAAAATTAATTAAAACAATCAAGTTATCAAATATGATTGAGAACTGACACATTTGCCTTCAAGTTTTCTCATCTCTTGGTTCCATGGTGTAATGGTCAGCACTCTGGACTTTGAATCCAGTGATCCGAGTTCAAGTCTCGGTGGAACCATTTTTGCTTAATAACAGGAAGACGTAAACAACATTATTAAACATACTAATGTTACAAATTATGTGTTAAATGTATGCATGTAAGACATTGTAAGAAGCCAAAACATTTTTATGTAACAAACATTGGTTTGTGTAACAGAAAGTAATTGACAGAACATTGTTGTGCAGGCGAGAAAAGCAATATCGTAGCCTGAAAGGAATTAACACAGCAATGTCTTTCCTCAATGACAATGCCAGTTAGTGCTAAATGACAACCAACCAGTATGAACGCATTGGCTGGGAATCGAACCCAGGTCAACTGCTTGGAAGGCAGCTATGCTAACCACTATACCACCAATGCCCAGAGAGACAATTCAATAATGACATTAAAATGAATTAAAACAATCAAGTTATCAAATATGATTGAGAGCTGACACATTTGCCTTCAAGTTTTATCATCTCTTGGTTCCATGGTGTAATGGTCAGCACTCTGGTTTTTGAATCCAGTGATCTGAGATCAAGTCTCGGTGAAACCGTTTTTGCTTAATAACAGGAAGACGTAAACAACATTATTAAACATACTAATGTTAAAAATTATGTGTTAAATGTATGCATGTCAGACATTGCAAGAAGCCAAAACATTTTTATGTAACAAACATTGGTTTGTGTGACAGAAAGTCATTGACAGAACATGAACTGACACATTTGCCTTCAAAGACACTCATCTCTTGGTTCCATGGTGTAATGGTCAGCACTCTGGACTTTGAATCCAGTGATCCGAGTTCAACTCTCGGTGGAACCTATATTGCTTAATAACAGGAAGACGTAAACAACATTATTAAACATACTAATGTTACAAATTATGTGTTAAATGTATGCATGTCAGACATTGTAAGAAGCCAAAACATTTTTATGTAACAAACATTGGTTTGTGTGAAAGAAAGTCATTGACAGAACATTGTTGTGCAGGTGAGCACAGCAACATCATAACCTGAAAGGAATTAACACAGCAATGTCCTTCCTCCATGACAATGCCAGTTAGTGCTAAATGACAACCAACCAGTATGAATGCATTGGCTAGAATCGAACCCAGGTCAACTGCTTGGAAGGCAGCTATGCTAACCACTATACCACCAATGCCCAGAGTCACAGTTCGATAATTACATTAAAATGAATTAAAACAATCAAGTTATCGAATATGATTGAGAACTGACGTATTTGCCTTCAAGGACACTCTTTTCTTGATTCCATGGTGTAATGGTCTGCACTCTGGACTCTGAATCCAGTGATCTGAGTTCAAGTCTCGTGGAACATTTTCCTTCAATAAAAGGAAGGCGTAAACAACATTATTAATTGTAGTAATGATACAAATGATGTGTTAAATGTATGCATGTCAGACATTACAAGAAGCCAAAACATTTTTATGTAACAAACATTGGTTTGTGTCACATAACATTGTTGTGCAGCCGAGCACAGCAACATCATAACCTGAAAGGAATTAACACAGCAATGTCCTTCCTCCATGACAATGCCAGTTAGTGCTAAATAACAAGAAACCATTATGAATGCATTGGCTGGGAATCAAACCCAGGTCAACTGCTTGGAAGGCAGCTATGCTAAACACTATACCACCAATGCCCAGTGACACACTTCGATAATGACATTAAAATTAATTAAAACAATCAAGTTATCAAATATGATTGAGAACTGACACATTTGCCTTCAAGTTTTCTCATCTCTTGGTTCCATGGTGTAATGGTCAGCACTCTGGACTTTGAATCCAGTGATCCGAGTTCAAGTCTCGGTGGAACCTATTTTGCTTAATAACAGGAAGACGTAAACAACATTATTAAACATACTAATGTTACAAATTATGTATTAAATGTATGCATGTCACACATTGCAAGAAGCCAAAACATTTTTATGTAACAAACATTGGTTTGTGTGACAGAAAGTCATTGATAGAACATTGTTGTGCAGGCGAGCAAAGCAATATCGTAGCCTGAAAGGAATTAACACAGCAATGTCCTTCCTCAATGACAATGCCAGTTAGTGCTAAATGACAACCAACCAGTATGAATGCATTGGCTAGGAATCGAACCCAGGTCAACTGCTTGGAAGGCAGCTATGCTAACCACTATACCACCAATGCCCAGAGACACAGTTCGATAATGACATTAAAATGAATTAAAACAATCAAGTTATCGAATATGATTGAGAACTGAGGTATTTGCCTTCAAGGACACTCTTTTATTGATTCCATGGTGTAATGGTCTGCTCTCTGGACTTTGAATCCAGTGATCTGAGTTCAAGTCTCGGTGGAACATTTTTCCTTCAATAAAAGGAAGGCGTAAACAACATTTTTAATTGTAGTAATGATACAAATAATGTGTTAAATGTATGCATGTCAGACATTACAAGAAGCCAAAACATTTTTATGTAACAAACATTGGTTTGTGTCACATAACATTGTTGTGCAGCCGAGCACAGCAACATCGTAACCTGAAAGGAATTAACACAGCAATGTCCTTCCTCCATGACAATGCCAGTTAGTGCTAAATAACAAGAAACCATTATGAATGCATTGGCTGGGAATCAAACCCAGGTCAACTGCTTGGAAGGCAGCTATGCTAACCACTATACCACCAATGCCCAGTGACACACTTCGATAATGACATTAAAATGAATTAAAACACAAGTTATCGAATATGATTGAGAACTGACACATTTGCCTTCAAGTTTTCTCATCTCTTGGTTCCATGGTGTAATGGTCAGCACTCTGGACTTTGAATCCAGTGATCTGAGTTCAAGTCTCGGTGGAACCATTTTTGCTTAATAACAGGAAGACGTAAACAACATTATTAAACATACTAATGTTACAAATTATGTGTTAAATGTATGCATGTCAGACATTGCAAGAAGCAAACATTTTTATGTAACAAATATTGGTTTGTGTAACAGAAAGTCATTGACAGAACATTGTTGTGCAGGCGAGAAAAGCAATATCGTAGCCTGAAAGGAATTAACACAGCAATGTCTTTCCTCAATGACAATGCCAGTTAGTGCTAAATGACAAGCAACCAGTATGAATGCATTGGCTGGGAATCAAACCCAGGTCAACTGCTTGGAAGGCAGCTATGCTAACCACTATACCACCAATGCTCAGTGACACACTTCGATAATGACATTAAAATTAATTAAAACAATCAAGTTATCAAATATGATTGAGAACTGACACATTTGCCTTCAAGTTTTCTTATCTCTTGGTTCCATGGTGTAATGGTCAGCACTCTGGACTTTGAATCCAGTGATCCGAGTTCAAGTCTCGGTGGAACCATTTTTGCTTAATAACAGGAAGACGTAAACAACATTATTAAACATACTAATGTTACAAATTATGTGTTAAATGTATGCATGTAAGACATTGTAAGAAGCCAAAACATTTTTATGTAACAAACATTGGTTTGTGTAACAGAAAGTAATTGACAGAACATTGTTGTGCAGGCGAGAAAAGCAATATCATAGCCTGAAAGGAATTAACACAGCAATGTCTTTCCTCAATGACAATGCCAGTTAGTGCTAAATGACAACCAACCAGTATGAACGCATTGGCTGGGAATCGAACCCAGGTCAACTGCTTGGAAGGCAGCTATGCTAACCACTATACCACCAATGCCCAGAGAGACAATTCAATAATGACATTAAAATGAATTAAAACAATCAAGTTATCAAATATGATTGAGAGCTGACACATTTGCCTTCAAGTTTTATCAACTCTTGGTTCCATGGTGTAATGGTCAGCACTCTGGTTTTTGAATCCAGTGATCTGAGATCAAGTCTCGGTGAAACCGTTTTGCTTAATAACAGGAAGACGTAAACAACATTATTAAACATACTAATGTTAAAAATTATGTGTTAAATGTATGCATGTCAGACATTGCAAGAAGCCAACATTTTTATGTAACAAACATTGGTTTGTGTGACAGAAAGTCATTGACAGAACATGAACTGACACATTTGCCTTCAAAGACACTCATCTCTTGGTTCCATGGTGTAATGGTCAGCACTCTGGACTTTGAATCCAGTGATCCGAGTTCAACTCTCGCTGGAACCTATATTGCTTAATAACAGGAAGACGTAAACAACATTATTAAACATACTAATGTTACAAATTATGTGTTAAATGTATGCATGTCAGACATTGTAAGAAGCCAAAACATTTTTATGTAACAAACATTGGTTTGTGTGAAAGAAAGTCATTGACAGAACATTGTTGTGCAGGTGAGCACAGCAACATCATAACCTGAAAGGAATTAACACAGCAATGTCCTTCCTCCATGACAATGCCAGTTAGTGCTAAATGACAACCAACCAGTATGAATGCATTGGCTAGGAATCGAACCCAGGTCAACTGCTTGGAAGGCAGCTATGCTAACCACTATACCACCAATGCCCAGAGTCACAGTTCGATAATTACATTAAAATGAATTAAAACAATCAAGTTATCGAATATGATTGAGAACTGACGTATTTGCCTTCAAGGACACTCTTTTCTTGATTCCATGGTGTAATGGTCTGCACTCTGGACTCTGAATCCAGTGATCTGAGTTCAAGTCTCCGGTGGAACATTTTTCCTTCAATAAAAGGAAGGCGTAAACAACATTATTAATTGTAGTAATGATACAAATGATGTGTTAAATGTATGCATGTCAGACATTACAAGAAGCCAAAACATTTTTATGTAACAAACATTGGTTTGTGTCACATAACATTGTTGTGCAGCCGAGCACAGCAACATCATAACCTGAAAGGAATTAACACAGCAATGTCCTTCCTCCATGACAATGCCAGTTAGTGCTAAATAACAAGAAACCATTATGAATGCATTGGCTGGGAATCAAACCCAGGTCAACTGCTTGGAAGGCAGCTATGCTAACCACTATACCACCAATGCCCAGTGACACACTTCGATAATGACATTAAAATTAATTAAAACAATCAAGTTATCAAATATGATTGAGAACTGACACATTTGCCTTCAAGTTTTCTCATCTCTTGGTTCCATGGTGTAATGGTCAGCACTCTGGACTTTGAATCCAGTGATCCGAGTTCAAGTCTCGGTGGAACCTATTTTGCTTAATAACAGGAAGACGTAAACAACATTATTAAACATACTAATGTTACAAATTATGTATTAAATGTATGCATGTCACACATTGCAAGAAGCCAAAACATTTTTATGTAACAAACATTGGTTTGTGTGACAGAAAGTCATTGATAGAACATTGTTGTGCAGGCGAGCAAAGCAATATCGTAGCCTGAAAGGAATTAACACAGCAATGTCCTTCCTCAATGACAATGCCAGTTAGTGCTAAATGACAACCAACCAGTATGAATGCATTGGCTAGGAATCGAACCCAGGTCAACTGCTTGGAAGGCAGCTATGCTAACCACTATACCACCAATGCCCAGAGACACAGTTCGATAATGACATTAAAATGAATTAAAACAATCAAGTTATCGAATATGATTGAGAACTGAGGTATTTGCCTTCAAGGACACTCTTTTATTGATTCCATGGTGTAATGGTCTGCTCTCTGGACTTTGAATCCAGTGATCTGAGTTCAAGTCTCGGTGGAACATTTTTCCTTCAATAAAAGGAAGGCGTAAACAACATTTTTAATTGTAGTAATGATACAAATAATGTGTTAAATGTATGCATGTCAGACATTACAAGAAGCCAAAACATTTTTATGTAACAAACATTGGTTTGTGTCACATAACATTGTTGTGCAGCCGAGCACAGCAACATCGTAACCTGAAAGGAATTAACACAGCAATGTCCTTCCTCCATGACAATGCCAGTTAGTGCTAAATAACAAGAAACCATTATGAATGCATTGGCTGGGAATCAAACCCAGGTCAACTGCTTGGAAGGCAGCTATGCTAACCACTATACCACCAATGCCCAGTGACACACTTCGATAATGACATTAAAATTAATTAAAACAATCAAGTTATCGAATATGATTGAGAACTGACACATTTGCCTTCAAGTTTTCTCATCTCTTGGTTCCATGGTGTAATGGTCAGCACTCTGGACTTTGAATCCAGTGATCCGAGTTAAAGTCTCGGTGAAACCATTTATGCTTAATAACAGGAAGACGTAAACAACATTATTAAACATACTAATGTTGCAAACTATGTGTTAAATGTATGCATGTCAGACATTGCAAGAAGCCAAAACATTTTTATGTAACAAACATTGGTTTGTGTGACAGAAAGTCATTGACAGAAAATGAACTGACACATTTGCCTTCAAGGTCACTCATCTCTTGGTTCCATGGTGTAATGGTCAGCACTCTGGACTTTGAATCCAGTGATCGTACTTCAACTCTCGGTGGAACCATTTTTGCTTAATAACAGGAAGACGTAAACAACATTATTAAACATACTAATGTTACAAATTATGTGTTAAATGTATGCATGTCAGACATTGCAAGAAGCCAAAACATTTTTATGTAACAAACATTGGTTTGTGTAACAGAAAGTCATTGACAGAACATTGTTGTGCAGGCGAGAAAAGCAATATCGTAGCCTGAAAGGAATTAACACAGCAATGTCCTTCCTCAATGACAATGCCAGTTAGTGCTAAATGACAACCAACCAGTATGAATGCATTGGCTGGGAATCGAACCCAGGTCAACTGCTTGGAAGGCAGCTAAGCTAACCATTATACCACCAATGCCCAGAGAAACAATTCAATAATGACATTAAAATGAATTAAAACAATCAAGTTATCAAATATGATTGAGAGCTGACACATTTGCCTTCAAGTTTTCTCATCTCTTGGTTCCATGGTGTAATGGTCAGCACTCTGGACTTTGAATCCAGTGATCCGAGTTCAAGTCTCGGTGGAACCTTTTTTGCTTAATAACAGGAAGACGTAAACAACATTATTAAACATACTAATGTTACAAATTATGTGTTAAATGTATGCATGTCAGACATTGCAAGAAGCCAAAACATTTTTATGTAACAAACATTGGTTTGTGTGACAGAAAGTCATTGACAGAACATGAACTGACACATTTGCCTTCAAGGTCACCCATCTCTTGGTTCCATGGTGTAATGGTCAGCACTCTGGACTTTGAATCCAGTGATCCTAGTTCAACTCTCGGTGGAACCTATTTTGCTTAATAACAGGAAGACGTAAACAACATTATTAAACATACTAATGTTACAAATTATGTGTTAAATGTATGCATGTCAGACATTGTAAGAAGCCAAAACATTTTTATGTAACAAACATTGGTTTGTGTGAAAGAAAGTCATTGACAGAACATTGTTGTGCAGGTGAGCACAGCAACATCATAACCTGAAAGGTATTAACACAGCAATGTCCTTCCTCCATGACAATGCCAGTTAGTGCTAATTGACAACCAACCAGTATGAATGCATTGGCTAGGAATCGAACACAGGTCAACTGCTTGGAAGACAGCAATGCTAACCACTATTCCACCAATGCCCATAGACACAGTTAGATAATGACATTAAAATGAATTAAAACAATCAAGTTATCGAATATGATTGAGAGCTGACACATTTGCCTTCAAGTTTTCTCATCTCTTGGTTCCATGGTGTAATGGTCAGCACTCTGGACTTTGAATCCAGTGATCCGAGTTCAAGTCTCGGTGAAACCATTTATGCTTAATAACAGGAAGACGTAAACAACATTATTAAACATACTAATGTTGCAAACTATGTGTTAAATGTATGCATGTCAGACATTGCAAGAAGCCAAAACATTTTTATGTAACAAACATTGGTTTGTGTGACAGAAAGTCATTGACAGAAAATGAACTGACACATTTGCCTTCAAGGTCACTCATCTCTTGGTTCCATGGTGTAATGGTCAGCACTCTGGACTTTGAATCCAGTGATCGTACTTCAACTCTCGGTGGAACCATTTTTGCTTAATAACAGGAAGACGTAAACAACATTATTAAACATACTAATGTTACAAATTATGTGTTAAATGTATGCATGTCAGACATTGCAAGAAGCCAAAACATTTTTATGTAACAAACATTGGTTTGTGTAACAGAAAGTCATTGACAGAACATTGTTGTGCAGGCGAGAAAAGCAATATCGTAGCCTGAAAGGAATTAACACAGCAATGTCCTTCCTCAATGACAATGCCAGTTAGTGCTAAATGAAAACCAACCAGTATGAATGCATTGGCTGGGAATCGAACCCAGGTCAACTGCTTGGAAGGCAGCTAAGCTAACCATTATACCACCAATGCCCAGAGACACAGTTAGATAATGACATTAAAATGAATTAAAACAATCAAGTTATCGAATATGATTGAGAGCTGACACATTTGCCTTCAAGTTTTCTCATCTCTTGGTTCCATGGTGTAATGGTCAGCACTCTGGACTTTGAATCCAGTGATCCGAGTTCAAGTCTCGGTGAAACCATTTATGCTTAATAACAGGAAGACGTAAACAACATTATTAAACATACTAATGTTACAAACTATGTGTTAAATGTATGCATGTCAGACATTGCAAGAAGCCAAAACATTTTTATGTAACAAACATTGGTTTGTGTGACAGAAAGTCATTGACAGAACATGAACTGACACATTTGCCTTCAAGGTCACTCATCTCTTGGTTCCATGGTGTAATGGTCAGCACTCTGGACTTTGAATCCAGTGATCGTACTTCAACTCTCGGTGGAACCTATTTTGCTTAATAACAGGAAGACGTAAACAACATTATTAAACATACTAATGTTACAAATTATGTGTTAAATGTATGCATGTCAGACATTGTAAGAAGCCAAAACATTTTTATGTAACAAACATTGGTTTGTGTGAAAGAAAGTCATTGACAGAACATTGTTGTGCAGGTGAGCACAGCAACATCATAACCTGAAAGGTATTAACACAGCAATGTCCTTCCTCCATGACAATGCCAGTTAGTGCTAAATGACAACCAACCAGTATGAATGCATTGGCTGGGAATCAAACCCAGGTCAACTGCTTGGAAGGCAGCTATGCTAACCACTATACCACCAATGCCCAGTGACACACTTCGATAATGACATTAAAATTAATTAAAACAATCAAGTTATCAAATATGATTGAGAACTGACACATTTGCCTTCAAGTTTTCTCGTCTCTTGGTTCCATGGTGTAATGGTCAGCACTCTGGACTTTGAATCCAGTGATCCGAGTTCAAGTCTCGGTGGAACCATTTTTGCTTAATAACAGGAAGACGTAAACAACATTATTAAACATACTAATGTTACAAATTATGTGTTAAATGTATGAATGTCAGACATTGCAAGAAGCCAAAACATTTTTATGTAACAAATATTGGTTTGTGTAACAGAAAGTCATTGACAGAACATTGTTGTGCAGGCGAGAAAAGCAATATCGTAGCCTGAAAGGAATTAACACAGCAATGTCTTTCCTCAATGACAATGCCAGTTAGTGCTAAATGACAACCAACCAGTATCAATGCATTGGCTGGGAATCAAACCCAGGTCAACTGCTTGGAAGGCAGCTATGCTAACCACTATACCACCAATGCTCAGTGACACACTTCGATAATGACATTAAAATTAATTAAAACAATCAAGTTATCAAATATGATTGAGAGCTGACACATTTGCCTTCAAGTTTTATCATCTCTTGGTTCCATGGTGTAATGGTCAGCACTCTGGTCTTTGAATCCAGTGATCTGAGATCAAGTCTCGGTGAAACCGTTTTTGCTTAATAACAGGAAGACGTAAACAACATTATTAAACATACTAATGTTAAAAATTATGTGTTAAATGTATGCATGTCAGACATTGCAAGAAGCCAAAACATTTTTATGTCACAAACATTGGTTTGTGTGACAGAAAGTCATTGACAGAACATGAACTGACACATTTGCCTTCAAAGACACTCATCTCTAGGTTCCATGGTGTAATGGTCAGCACTCTGGACTTTGAATCAAGTGATCCGAGTTCAACTCTCGGAACCTATATTGCTTAATAACAGGAAGACGTAAACAACATTATTAAACATACTAATGTTACAAATTATGTGTTAAATGTATGCATGTCAGACATTGTAAGAAGCCAAAACATCTTATGTAACAAACATTGGTTTGTGTGAAAGAAAGTCATTGACAGAACATTGTTGTGCAGGTGAGCACAGCAACATCATAACCTGAAAGGAATTAACACAGCAATGTCCTTCCTCCATGACAATGCCAGTTAGTGCTAAATGACAACCAACCAGTATGAATGCATTGGCTAGGAATCGAACCCAGTTCAACTGCTTGGAAGGCAGCTATGCTAACCACTATACCACCAATGCCCAGAGTCACAGTTCGATAATTACATTAAAATGAATTAAAACAATCAAGTTATCGAATATGATTGAGAACTGACGTATTTGCCTTCAAGGACACTCTTTTCTTGATTCCATGGTGTAATGGTCTGCACTCTGGACTCTGAATCCAGTGATCTGAGTTCAAGTCTCGGTGGAACATTTTTCCTTCAATAAAAGGAAGGCGTAAACAACATTATTAATTGTAGTAATGATACAAATGATGTGTTAAATGTATGCATGTCAGACATTACAAGAAGCCAAAACATTTTTATGTAACAAACATTGGTTTGTGTCACATAACATTGTTGTGCAGCCGAGCACAGCAACATCATAACCTGAAAGGAATTAACACAGCAATGTCCTTCCTCCATGACAATGCCAGTTAGTGCTAAATAACAAGAAACCATTATGAATGCATTGGCTGGGAATCAAACCCAGGTCAACTGCTTGGAAGGCAGCTATGCTAACCACTATACCACCAATGCCCAGTGACACACTTCGATAATGACATTAAAATTAATTAAAACAATCAAGTTATCAAATATGATTGAAAACTGACATATTTGCCTTCAAGTTTTCTCATCTCTTGGTTCCATGGTGTAATGGTCAGCACTCTGGACTTTGAATCCAGAGATTCGAGTTCAAGTCTCGGTGAAACCTTTTTTGCTTAATAACAGGAAGACGTAAACAACATTATTAAACATACTAATGTTACAAATTATGTATTAAATGTATGCATGTCACACATTGCAAGAAGCCAAAACTTTTTTATGTAACAAACATTGGTTTGTGTGACAGAAAGTCATTGACAGAATATGAACTGACACATTTGCCTTCAAGTTTTCTCATCTCTTGGTTCCATGGTGTAATGGTCAGCACTCTGGACTTTGAATCCAGTGATCCGAGTTCAAGTCTCGGTGGAACCTTTTTTGCTTAATAACAGGAAGACGTAAACAACATTATTAAACATACTAATGTTACAAATTATGTGTTAAATGTATGCATGTCAGACATTGCAAGAAGCCAAAACATTTTTATGTAACAAACATTGGTTTGTGTGACAGAAAGTCATTGACAGAACATGAACTGACACATTTGCCTTCAAGGTCACCCATCTCTTGGTTCCATGGTGTAATGGTCAGCACTCTGGACTTTGAATCCAGTGATCCTAGTTCAACTCTCGGTGGAACCTATTTTGCTTAATAACAGGAAGACGTAAACAACATTATTAAACATACTAATGTTACAAATTATGTGTTAAATGTATGCATGTCAGACATTGTAAGAAGCCAAAACATTTTTATGTAACAAACATTGGTTTGTGTGAAAGAAAGTCATTGACAGAACATTGTTGTGCAGGTGAGCACAGCAACATCATAACCTGAAAGGTATTAACACAGCAATGTCCTTCCTCCATGACAATGCCAGTTAGTGCTAATTGACAAGCAACCAGTATGAATGCATTGGCTAGGAATCAAACACAGGTCAACTGCTTGGAAGACAGCAATGCTAACCACTATTCCACCAATGCCCATAGACACAGTTAGATAATGACATTAAAATGAATTAAAACAATCAAGTTATCGAATATGATTGAGAGCTGACACATTTGCCTTCAAGTTTTCTCATCTCTTGGTTCCATGGTGTAATGGTCAGCACTCTGGACTTTGAATCCAGTGATCCGAGTTCAAGTCTCGGTGAAACCATTTATGCTTAATAACAGGAAGACGTAAACAACATTATTAAACATACTAATGTTGCAAACTATGTGTTAAATGTATGCATGTCAGACATTGCAAGAAGCCAAAACATTTTTATGTAACAAACATTGGTTTGTGTGACAGAAAGTCATTGACAGAAAATGAACTGACACATTTGCCTTCAAGGTCACTCATCTCTTGGTTCCATGGTGTAATGGTCAGCACTCTGGACTTTGAATCCAGTGATCGTACTTCAACTCTCGGTGGAACCATTTTTGCTTAATAACAGGAAGACGTAAACAACATTATTAAACATACTAATGTTACAAATTATGTGTTAAATGTATGCATGTCAGACATTGCAAGAAGCCAAAACATTTTTATGTAACAAACATTGGTTTGTGTAACAGAAAGTCATTGACAGAACATTGTTGTGCAGGCGAGAAAAGCAATATCGTAGCCTGAAAGGAATTAACACAGCAATGTCCTTCCTCAATGACAATGCCAGTTAGTGCTAAATGAAACCCAACCAGTATGAATGCATTGGCTGGGAATCGAACCCAGGTCAACTGCTTGGAAGGCAGCTAAGCTAACCATTATACCACCAATGCCCAGAGACACAGTTAGATAATGACATTAAAATGAATTAAAACAATCAAGTTATCGAATATGATTGAGAGCTGACACATTTGCCTTCAAGTTTTCTCATCTCTTGGTTCCATGGTGTAATGGTCAGCACTCTGGACTTTGAATCCAGTGATCCGAGTTCAAGTCTCGGTGAAACCATTTATGCTTAATAACAGGAAGACGTAAACAACATTATTAAACATACTAATGTTACAAACTATGTGTTAAATGTATGCATGTCAGACATTGCAAGAAGCCAAAACATTTTTATGTAACAAACATTGGTTTGTGTGACAGAAAGTCATTGACAGAACATGAACTGACACATTTGCCTTCAAGGTCACTCATCTCTTGGTTCCATGGTGTAATGGTCAGCACTCTGGACTTTGAATCCAGTGATCGTACTTCAACTCTCGGTGGAACCTATTTTGCTTAATAACAGGAAGACGTAAACAACATTATTAAACATACTAATGTTACAAATTATGTGTTAAATGTATGCATGTCAGACATTGTAAGAAGCCAAAACATTTTTATGTAACAAACATTGGTTTGTGTGAAAGAAAGTCATTGACAGAACATTGTTGTGCAGGTGAGCACAGCAACATCATAACCTGAAAGGTATTAACACAGCAATGTCCTTCCTCCATGACAATGCCAGTTAGTGCTAAATGACAACCAACCAGTATGAATGCATTGGCTGGGAATCAAACCCAGGTCAACTGCTTGGAAGGCAGCTATGCTAACCACTATACCACCAATGCCCAGTGACACACTTCGATAATGACATTAAAATTAATTAAAACAATCAAGTTATCAAATATGATTGAGAACTGACACATTTGCCTTCAAGTTTTCATCTCTTGGTTCCATGGTGTAATGGTCAGCACTCTGGACTTTGAATCCAGTGATCTGAGTTCAAGTCTCGGTGGAACCATTTTTGCTTAATAACAGGAAGACGTAAACAACATTATTAAACATACTAATGTTACAAATTATGTGTTAAATGTATGCATGTCAGACATTGCAAGAAGCCAAAACATTTTTATGTAACAAACATTGGTTTGTGTAACAGAAAGTCATTGACAGAACATTGTTGTGCAACTGACACATTTGCCTTCAAAGACTCATCTCTTGGTTCCATGGTGTAATGGTCAGCACTCTGGACTTTGAATCCAGTGATCCGAGTTCAACTCTCGGTGGAACCTATATTGCTTAATAACAGGAAGACGTAAACAACATTATTAAACATACTAATGTTACAAATTATGTGTTAAATGTATGCATGTCAGACATTGTAAGAAGCCAAAACATTTTTATGTAACAAACATTGTTTGTGTGAAAGAAAGTCATTGACAGAACATTGTTGTGCAGGTGAGCACAGCAACATCATAACCTGAAAGGAATTAACACAGCAATGTCCTTCCTCCATGACAATGCCAGTTAGTGCTAAATGACAACCAACCAGTATGAATGCATTGGCTGGGAATCGAACCCAGGTCAACTGCTTGGAAGGCAGCTATGCTAACCACTATACCACCAATGCCCAGAGACACAGTTCGATAATGACATTAAAATGAATTAAAACAATCAAGTTATCGAATATGATTGAGAACTGACACATTTGCCTTCAAGTTTACACTCTTCTTTGGTTCCCTGGTGTAATGGTCAGCACTCTGGACTTTGAATCCAGTGATCTGAGTTCAAGTCTCGGTGGAACCTTTTTTGCTTAATAACAGGAAGACGTAAACAACATTATTAAACATACTAATGTTACAAATTATGTGTTAAATGTATGCATGTCAGACATTGCAAGAAGCCAAAACATTTTTATGTAACAAACATTGGTTTGTGTAACAGAAAGTCATTGACAGAACATTGTTTGTTGAGCACAGCAACATCATCGTAACCTGAAAGGAATTAACACAGCAATGTCCTTCCTCCATGACAATGCCAGTTAGTGCTAAATAACAAGAAACCATTATGAATGCATTGGCTGGGAATCAAACCCAGGTCAACTGCTTGGAAGGCAGCTATGCTAACCACTATACCACCAATGCCCAGTGACACACTTCGATAATGACATTAAAATTAATTAAAACAATCAAGTTATCGAATATGATTGAGAACTGACACATTTGCCTTCAAGTTTTCTCATCTCTTGGTTCCATGGTGTAATGGTCAGCACTCTGGGCTCTGAATCCAGTGATCCGAGTTCAAGTCTTGGTGGAACCTTTTTTGCTTAATAACAGGAAGACGTAAACAACATTATTAAACATACTAATGTTACAAATTATGTGTTAAATGTATGAATGTCAGACATTGCAAGAAGCCAAAACATTTTTATGTAACAAATATTGGTTTGTGTAACAGAAAGTCATTGACAGAACATTGTTGTGCAGGCGAGAAAAGCAATATCGTAGCCTGAAAGGAATTAACACAGCAATGTCTTTCCTCAATGACAATGCCAGTTAGTGCTAAATGACAACCAACCAGTATGAATGCATTGGCTGGGAATCGAACCCAGGTCAACTGCTTGGAAGGCAGCTATGCTAACCACTATACCACCAATGCTCAGTGACACACTTCGATAATGACATTAAAATTAATTAAAACAATCAAGTTATCAAATATGATTGAGAACTGACACATTTGCCTTCAAGTGTTCTCATGTCTTGGTTCCATGGTGTAATGGTCAGCACTCTGGACTTTGAATCCAGTGATCCGAGTTCAAGTCTCGGTGGATCCATTTTTGCTTAATAACAGGAAGACGTAAACAACATTATTAAACATACTAATGTTACAAATTATGTGTTAAATGTATGCATGTCAGACATTGCAAGAAGCCAAAACATTTTTATGTAACAAATATTGGTTTGTGTAACAGAAAGTCATTGACAGAACATTGTTGTGCAGGCGAGAAAAGCAATATCGTAGCCTGAAAGGAATTAACACAGCAATGTCTTTCCTCAATGACAATGCCAGTTAGTGCTAAATGACAACCAACCAGTATGAATGCATTGGCTGGGAATCGAACCCAGGTCAACTGCTTGGAAGGCAGCTATGCTAACCACTATACCACCAATGCCCAGAGACACAATTCAATAATGACATTAAAATGAATTAAAACAATCAAGTTATCAAATATGATTGAGAGCTGACACATTTGCCTTGAAGTTTTATCATCTCTTGGTTCCATGGTGTAATGGTCAGCACTCTGGTCTTTGAATCCAGTGATCTGAGATCAAGTCTCGGTGAAACCGTTTTTGCTTAATAACAGGAAGACGTAAACAACATTATTAAACATACTAATGTTAAAAATTATGTGTTAAATGTATGCATGTCAGACATTGCAAGAAGCCAAAACATTTTTATGTAACAAACATTGGTTTGTGTGACAGAAAGTCATTGACAGAACATGAACTGACACATTTGCCTTCAAAGACACTCATCTCTAGGTTCCATGGTGTAATGGTCAGCACTCTGGACTTTGAATCAAGTGATCCGAGTTCAACTCTCGGTGGAACCTATATTGCTTAATAACAGGAAGACGTAAACAACATTATTAAACATACTAATGTTACAAATTATGTGTTAAATGTATGCATGTCAGACATTGTAAGAAGCCAAAACATTTTTATGTAACAAACATTGGTTTGTGTGAAAGAAAGTCATTGACAGAACATTGTTGTGCAGGTGAGCACAGCAACATCATAACCTGAAAGGAATTAACACAGCAATGTCCTTCCTCCATGACAATGCCAGTTAGTGCTAAATGACAACCAACCAGTATGAATGCATTGGCTAGGAATCGAACCCAGGTCAACTGCTTGGAAGGCAGCTATGCTAACCACTATACCACCAATGCCCAGAGTCACAGTTCGATAATTACATTAAAATGAATTAAAACAATCAAGTTATCGAATATGATTGAGAACTGACGTATTTGCCTTCAAGGACACTCTTTTCTTGATTCCATGGTGTAATGGTCTGCACTCTGGACTCTGAATCCAGTGATCTGAGTTCAAGTCTCGGTGGAACATTTTTCCTTCAATAAAAGGAAGGCGTAAACAACATTATTAATTGTAGTAATGATACAAATGATGTGTTAAATGTATGCATGTCAGACATTACAAGAAGCCAAAACATTTTTATGTAACAAACATTGGTTTGTGTCACATAACATTGTTGTGCAGCCGAGCACAGCAACATCGTAACCTGAAAGGAATTAACACAGCAATGTCCTTCCTCCATGACAATGCCAGTTAGTGCTAAATAACAAGAAACCATTATGAATGCATTGGCTGGGAATCAAACCCAGGTCAACTACTTGGAAGGCAGCTATGCTAACCACTATACCACCAATGCCCAGTGACACACTTCGATAATGACATTAAAATTAATTAAAACAATCAAGTTATCAAATATGATTGAGAACTGACACATTTGCCTTCAAGTTTTCTCATCTCTTGGTTCCATGGTGTAATGGTCAGCACTCTGGGCTCTGAATCCAGTGATCCGAGTTCAAGTCTTGGTGGAACCTTTTTTGCTTAATAACAGGAAGACGTAAACAACATTATTAAACATACTAATGTTACAAATTATGTGTTAAATGTATGCATGTCAGACATTGCAAGAAGCCAAAACATTTTTATGTAACAAATATTGGTTTGTGTAACAGAAAGTCATTGACAGAACATTGTTGTGCAGGCGAGAAAAGCAATATCGTAGCCTGAAAGGAATTAACACAGCAATGTCTTTCCTCAATGACAATGCCAGTTAGTGCTAAATGACAACCAACCAGTATGAATGCATTGGCTGGGAATCGAACCCAGGTCAACTGCTTGGAAGGCAGCTATGCTAACCACTATACCACCAATGCCCAGAGACACAATTCAATAATGACATTAAAATGAATTAAAACAATCAAGTTATCAAATATGATTGAGAGCTGACACATTTGCCTTCAAGTTTTATCATCTCTTGGTTCCATGGTGTAATGGTCAGCACTCTGGTCTTTGAATCCAGTGATCTGAGATCAAGTCTCGGTGAAACCTTTTTTGCTTAATAACAGGAAGACGTAAACAACATTATTAAACATACTAATGTTACAAATTATGTGTTAAATGTATGCATGTCAGACATTGCAAGAAGCCAAAACATTTTTATGTAACAAACATTGGTTTGTGTGACAGAAAGTCATTGACAGAACATGAACTGACACATTTGCCTTCAAAGACACTCATCTCTTGGTTCCATGGTGTAATGGTCAGCACTCTGGACTTTGAATCCAGTGATCCGAGTTCAACTCTCGGTGGAACCTATATTGCTTAATAACAGGAAGACGTAAACAACATTATTAAACATACTAATGTTACAAATTATGTGTTAAATGTATGCATGTCAGACATTGTAAGAAGCCAAAACATTTTTATGTAACAAACATTGGTTTGTGTGAAAGAAAGTCATTGACAGAACATTGTTGTGCAGGTGAGCACAGCAACATCATAACCTGAAAGGTATTAACACAGCAATGTCCTTCCTCCATGACAATGCCAGTTAGTGCTAAATGACAACCAACCAGTATGAATGCATTGGCTAGGAATCAAACCCAGGTCAACGTCTTGGAAGGCAGCTATGCTAACCACTATACCACCAATGCCCAGAGACATAGTTCGATAATGACATTAAAATGAATTAAAACAATCAAGTTATCAAATATGATTGAGAACTGACACATTTGCCTTCAAGGACACTCTTTTCTTGATTCCATGGTGTAATGGTCTGCACTCTGGACTCTGAATCCAGTGATCTGAGTTCAAGTCTCGGTGGAACATTTTTCCTTCAATAAAAGGAAGGCGTAAACAACATTATTATTTGTAGTAATGATACAAATGATGTGTTAAATGTATGCATGTCAGACATTACAAGAAGCCAAAACATTTTTATGTAACAAACATTGGTTTGTGTCACATAACATTGTTGTGCAGCCGAGCACAGCAACATCGTAACCTGAAAGGAATTAACACAGCAATGTCCTTCCTCCATGACAATGCCAGTTAGTGCTAAATAACAAGAAACCATTATGAATGCATTGGCTGGGAATCGAACCCAGGTCAACTGCTTGGAAGGCAGCTATGCTAACCACTATACCACCAATGCTCAGTGACACACTTTGATAATGACATTAAAATTAATTAAAACAATCAAGTTATCAAATATGATTGAGAACTGACACATTTGCCTTCAAGTTTTCTCATCTCTTGGTTCCATGGTGTAATGGTCAGCACTCTGGACTTTGAATCCAGTGATCTGAGTTCAAGTCTAGGTGGAACCTATTTTGCTTCATAACAAGAAGGCGTAAACAGCATTATTAAACATACTAATGTTACAAATTATGTGTTAAATGTATGCATGTCAGACATTGCAAGAAGCCAAAAAATTTTTTGGTTTGTGTGACAGAAAGTCATTGACAGAACATTGTTGTGCAGCCGAGCACAGCAATATCGTAACCTGAAAGGAATTAACACAGCAATGTCCTTCCTCCATGACAATGCCAGTTAGTGCTAAATGAAAACCAACCAGTATGAATGCATTGGCTGGGAATAGAACCCAGGTTAAATGCTTGGAAGGCAGCTATGCTAACCACTATATCACCAATGCCCAGAAACTCATTTTGATAATGACATTAAAATGAATTAAAGCAATCAAGTTATCGAATATGATTGAGAACTGACACATTTGCCTTCAAGCATAATCATCTCTTGGTACCATGGTGTAATGGTCAGCACTCTGGACTTTGAATCCAGTGATCCGAGTTTAAGTCTTAGTGGAACCTTTTTTGCTTAATAACAGGAAGGCGTAAACAACATTATTAAACATACTAATGTTACAAATTATATGTTAAATGTATGCATGTCAGACAATGCAAGAAGCCAAAACATTTGTTTTTATGTAACAACAGAGCTGCCAACTTTTCAAAAAACCTTGGAGTGAGATTTTGTCGGGGTGACCAAAATGTTGCCGTGCACGCAGCCACACACGGTGGTGGCTCAAATATCAGGAAATTTGAATTAATTTGGCATTGTACCCATGTTGTACCTGCATTCTGGCTTGTAAATGTCTTTCACGAGGCATCTTTGCTACCTAAAAGAATTAAAAAGTTTTTTTAATAACTCTACTCTTATTTACAAAAACATGTCTAATTCTATTGCAAAAATGTCCTGTCTTTATGTTAAATTCTTTAGAATTCTTCTTATTTGTTCAAAGTATTGTTTTGAAAATACTTGAGAGGGTCCTTTTCCTATGCCTGCAAATAAAAAGATAAATGCTATGTGGGCAGCTTCATAACCAATGCTCTGATGTTTAGAGCATGCAGTATACCAAGAGTTTAACAAGATGCTCTCCTGCTGCTCGTTACGACAGCTGAGTTTACATCACGTCACACAAACAAACACAACACATTATTTATTTCAAGATTTAAAGTTTAAGAGAGTGAATACTTATAGAACCACATGTCATTAACAGCTCTTAGGTTCTAAAGACAGGTAAGAGTGACTGATGCTTTATTTAATGATGGTGACAGTCGATGGCGCTTGATGGCAGCCTCGATTTTTCGCTCTCGTGTTTTTCGTTTTTTTTTCCTTCAAAAAAGTTCTGCATGTATGTTTGTGCTTTTAGCTCTGTGGTTGCTCTCACTTGAGCGTGAGCTTTAATTAGCGTTGACAACTCAACAAACTCTTTATACCGAACTCAGGAATACTGATTATACCAGCTAGCCCCAGGGCTAGCCCCAGCTAGCCCAGACGTCCGTGTTTTGGTCCATCCTGCCTTTTTCTGCATCTGAACGGCTGATCTTCTCATCCCTGGCTGCCTCGTCGCTAGCCAGCACGAGCCCACCGGTCTCACCCGCCGTGATCTCTCTGTTCTGGCGCGGTGAACAGACCTGGGTTGGTCTCGCTAGCCACCACCTTCATTTCCCGGACCGGATCGTCAGGCTGGTAACCTCTCCAGGCTGTCACTCCCTCTCACCGGATTGCTGGCGTCTTCCCGCTGGAATGCTGGGGATCATTTCGCTGATTCTCCAGGGCTGCACATCGCTTCTCGTCTCGCAGCCGGCCGGCTCTTGGACACAGGCTAGCGCTAGCTTAACGCTCGTAGTCCCCTCCATGTCGCCGCTGTACTCCGTGTAAGATCTTCGTGGCTTCAACAACCACCTGCGCCCGGACTGCTGGCTCGTTCTACAACAGCATGGCATACATCGCCAAAGCCATCCTCCACACAAAGGATCTGGCCGCATGTCCACCTACAACTCCACGTCCCGAAACTCCATCCCATCACTATGGTCCTGTCGCAACCGTACTTCCTCATTACGCCATCACAACAAACAGCACGTGAATCTGTCCAATCTCCGTCCCCTTCCTCAGTCTTCACATCCTATCACAATGCAGCGTCACCTGAAACTGTCTCTGCTCAACATCCGTTCACTCAACAACAACAACAAAAGTCTCATTCTGAATGAATTCATAACGGACACTAATCTGGATTGTCTCTGCCTCACTGAAACATGGCATAAACCCCTGGACTATTTCTCCCTCAATCAGACCGCTCCACCAGGATTCACGTACATTGACAAAGCACGCTCTGAGGGGCGGGGTGGTGGTGTCGCTGCAGTCTGGGAGGACATTAAAACAACAACCATTCCCATTCCTGCTATTAACTCTTTCGAACATCTCACATTCAAACTCTCTGGTCCCACTCCTTTAGTTATTGCTGTTATCTATCGCCCCCCCAAGCCATACCCCTCCTTTTTCTCTGACTTCTCAGAATTTGTGATACAGCTCTCTTCAATCTCACCCACCATTCTCCTATTAGGGGACTTTAACATCCATATTGATAATGCTGAATGTAAATTTGCCACTGAATTCCTGGAACTGCTGCAATGCTTTAATTTCACACAACATATTGACTTCCCCACACACAACCGTGGTCACATCCTGGACCTGGTCTGCTCCACTGGTCTCACAATACCTCATCTTTCCAGCCTCAACTTAAATATCTCCGACCATCTGGCTATCACCATGGATATTGGCATCCCTATCCCCTTACCAATGGCCAAGCGCAATATATCATTCAGGAATCTCAAAACCATCTCCCCCGTAACTATTTCAGCCTCTCTTGCTAGTACCATGTCTTCCACCCCTTCCCCGCTGCCTGACAATCCGTCTGATCTGGTAAACTACTATAATAACACTCTCTCCTCCTGTCTTGATCAGTTGGCTCCCATTACAACCAGAACGGTCTCCTTCAAACACTCTGCTCCCTGGTACACTCCTGAACTCCGCCAAATGAAATCCCGTAAGCGCCAGCTTGAAAGACTCGGTTTAACAGTCCATCTCCAAGCCCACATCGAGTACATTCAACAATATAAAGACGCTCTCATCTCAGCCCGGTCCACCTACTACTCTCACCTCATACACTCTGGTTCCTCTAACCCTAAGGCTCTCTTCTCAACAATAAACAAACTTCTCAAACCCAAAGACAACACCTCCAAAACCTTTACAGTTGACAAATGCAATTCTTTCCTCTCGTTTTTCAATACTAAAATTGACATAATCTACGGCAACTTGAACACCTCCCCCGCTAGTTCCATCTCTCCACCTGCTGTCCCCATATTCACCACACCGCCCCTCTCTAAATTCTCCCCTGTGACCCCGTCGGAGCTCACTTCAGTCATAAAAGGAATGAGAAGCACTACCTGTAGCATGGACCCCATCCCATCTACTCGCCAAGGAATGTCTCCCAGCCATTGCACCACTCATCACTACAATAATTAACTCATCCCTCAACACTGGCTCAGTCCCCGACACACTTAAACTGGCTGCTGTCACCCCCATCCTCAAAAAACCTGGACTCGACCCTGAGACCATGAGCAATTTCCGGCCCATTTCAAATCTTCCCTTCCTAGCGAAAATACTGGAACGCGTCGTCGCTGCACAACTCAAAACCCACCTCACCTCCAATGATCTGTTCGAGCCATTTCAATCTGGTTTCCGCTCACAGCACAGCACTGAAACAGCACTTCTGAAAGTCACCAATGACCTCTTCATCTCCTCAGACTCCGGTCACCTCAACATCCTGCAGCCTTCGATACCATAAACCACAACATCCTTCTCTCCCGCCTCAAAACGTCCCTCAACATCACTGGATCTGCTCTATCCTGGCTCAAATCATATCTTACAAACAGACAACAATTCATCAATATCAACAACTGCACCTCCTTCACTGCTCCTCTGTCTCAGGGCGTCCCTCAGGGTTCAGTGCTTGATCCACTTCTCTTCATTCTCTATCTGCTACCTCTTGGACATATCATACGCCAACACGGTCTCATGTTCCACTGCTATGCCGACGATGTCCAGCTCTACATCTCCACAAAGGCCATCACCAGTGCCACTCACACTACCCTAACCAACTGCCTCACTGACATAAAATCCTGGATGAACACCAACTTTCTAAAACTCAACTGTGATAAATCTGACATGCTCATCATCGGTCCCAAATCTCTCACCAAAACCAGTCATACCTTCAGCCTCGCCATGGACAACTCCACTCTGTCCCCATCCCCACACATCCGCAACCTCGGAGTCATGTTAGACAGCAACCTCTCCTTCGAACACCATGTCAAACAAATCACCCGAACTGCCTTCTTCCACCTCAGAAACATTGCTCGTCTCCGTCCATCACTCTCCTCATCTGCTGCTGAAACACTAATACACGCCTTCATCTCCTCCCGAATAGACTATTGCAACAGCATTCTCTATGGCACAACATCAAAAATTCTCAATAAACTCCAGTATATTCAGAACTCTGCTGCTCGACTACTCACCCACACCCGCGATCACATCACCCCTGTTCTCCAGACCCTCCACTGGCTCCCCGTCCCACAACGTATCATTTCAAAATCCTTCTCCTCACCTACAAAGCCCTCCATCACCAGGCCCCCTGCTACCTCACCGATCTGCTTCACCACCACACTCCATCCCGCCGGCTCCGCTCCTCTGATGCCAACCTCCTCTCCATCCCAAACAGGACCAAGCACTGGACATGGGGTGACAGAGCATTCTCCATTTCTGCCCCCTCCCTCTGGAACTCTCTCCCCAAAACATCCGACACTGCACCGAACTGTCATTCAAATCACAAATCAAAACCCACCTGTTCAAAATTGCTTTTAATGTGTGATTGTGTGCTCTGTATGTTCTTATTTGCTTTTATCGTATTGTTTTATCGTAATTTATAATGCATAGCTTTTAGGTTTTTTCTTTTTCTTTTAATTATGTGTTGTAAAGCGTCTTTGAGCACCTGGAAAAGCGCTATATAAATCAAATGTATTATTATTATATTATTATTTTCATTGGTTACTTGATTAAATCTTAACCAGATACAACAGATAGTTTTTTTTCTGATTGGCTATTGTGTAGCCCAGCCCTTATTTCTGATTGGCTGATAAATGGCACCTTGCAGCAGAACTCCAGGGGAGGACACAGCTCCGCGGATACCTCCAGTAGGGAGGCGGGACGTGTGGAGGGATGCTCGTTCGTAGACGATCTTTGTTGGCTAAACGCTACCTGACGTGGAGCTGGAAATAAGGCAAAGAGGAGGAGGAAGCAACAAACTGGCGGTTTCGTGAGACACTAAGTGAATTTTGGAGACGGCGGTTGGCATAAACTGGTTTGTGACTGGGTTAGGGTGGCAAATCAGGAAATGGATGGGGATGATGATGGGGATACGGAAGGCTGGACTCCAGTCTCTAGTGGGAAAGTAGGACAAAAGAAGGGAGAGAGCAGGCATAGAGAGGGAAGTATGAAGGGCAGTCAACATCTGAAGAGAGGTTTTGAGGGTAACAGTTCTGATGAAGGAAATAGAGTGGTGTGCAAGAAGGTGGTGAGGGGGGAATTTAAAATAATCCTTAAATTCAGAAAGGAAGATGAGCATGTCGGTCTTAGCCCGATAGCCCTGTCTAGGGAAGTGAAAAAGAAGATCTGAGAGGTGGAGATGGCTAAAGTCCTAAGGGATGGAAACTTGTTGATAATATGTAAAACGGAAGAACAGAAAAATAAAGCTATGCTAGTAGAAAGCATATGTAAGAAAATGATAAGTGAGAAAAGATCATTGGGTGAGAATCGAGGGACACGTGGGGTGATAACAGGTATTCCTCGAAAAACTCAAACAAAATATGTATGGGGGAGAAGTGAGCAGAATGAAAAGATTGTTAAGATCAGTTAATGGAGAAAGGGTTGACAGCTTATCTATTCTTATTGAGTTTCAGGGTTCCGTAGGATGTATGAGTTACCAGGTGAGGCCCTACATCCCTCCCCCACTTCGATGCTACAAATGCCAGAGGTATGGGCATATAGCAGCAGTCTGCAAAGGGAAACAGAGGTGTCCCAAGTGTGGAGAGGATCACAGAGTGGAGGACTGTAAGGATAATGTGCAGGATAAATGTTGTAATTGTGGGGGACAGCACAGGGTGACATATGGTGGATGTGAAGTCAGGAAGAGGGCTGTGCAAATCCAGCAGGTAAAAACAGGAAACGACATAAGCTATTCAGAGGCTGTGAAGAGAGTACAAGGACAAATGAAAATGAATGAGACACCAAACCAAGCTGTAAGAACAGAGGCAGGTTTGTCCGAGGAATCCGATACATCACTGACAGTGGAGAAGTTGATCCTGTTTATGGGATATGTGATCAATTGTACCGATCAAGCCAAAAACAAAACAGAAAAAATCAAAATAATAGTGAGGGGAGCGGAGAATTTTTTTGGTTTAAAAGGGGCATCCTGGGAGGATATTAATAAAAGACTTGGAGATGACGGAAAGCCAGGAGGCCCAGGGGATGTGACGGTATGATTGTACTTCAGTGGAACGCAAGAAGCTTGATATCAAATGGCCAAGAGTTTAAAGGATTCATTAAAAACCTAAAAGAGAAACCAGAAATTATATGTGTTCAGGAAACTTGGCTTAAACCAGCACTAGAGTTTGTTATTAAAGGATATAATAGTATTCACAGGGATAGAGTGGGGGATAATGGAGGAGGAGGAGGCTGCATAATATTTATAAAACAAGGAATTCAGTATAAAGTTTTGGGGAAATGTACACAGCTGGAATATGTGATAATTGAAGTTTGGACAAGAGAAGGAACGTTCAGAATAGCAAACTTTTATAACCCATGTAAAAAACTGTCAATTGAGGTACTGGAGGAATTAGAAGTACATTTAGAAGGGAAAGTGATATGTTGTGGAGATTTTAATGCTCACAGCACATTATGGGGTAGTGGAAATGATGGAAACGGAACGGTAATAGAAGAGTTAATGGAGAGGAAAAATCTATTATTCCTAAATAATGGAGTTGGGACCAGATTTAACATAAAAACAGGAACAGAGTCTGCTATTGACCTTACTTTAGTATCAGATGCACTGGCAAGTGTGAGCTCCTGGGAAGTAATTAGAGGAACAACAATAGGAAATGACCACTATCCAATAAGGATTGAAATAGGGCAGAATCTAGAAGAAAACGAGACAGAAGTACCAAAGAAATGGTCTTTTAGCAGCGCTGACTGGGAGAAATTTAGAAGGGTCAGTGATCAAGAAATGGAAAAGGTTAATGTCAGTGAGGATGTAGAAGAGCTAAATGAGTCTGTATGTCAAGCAATTCTAGAGGCTGCAAGGCAGTCCATGCAGAAGAAGGGAGGGAAGCACAAAAAGAAGATCGTACCCTGGTGGACAAAAGAATGTGATGAAGTAATTAAGTCTCGAAATAAAGCATTTAAAGTATTAAAAAAGAATCATAGTTTTCAAAATCTTATTGTATATAAAAAGTTACAAGCAAATGTTAGGAGGAGAATAAAGAATGCAAAGAAAGACTTTTGGAGGAAATTTTGTGATTCAATAGGAAGGGAGACCAAAATTGATAAAGTATGGAAAATGGTAAAAAGAATGAACAGGATTAAAAGAGAGTTTGGGTTTCCAGTCTTAGATGATGGGGAAACAACAGCAGTGAGAGATGAGGAGAAAGCAGAGATGTTGGCAAAAACTTTTGTCAACATTCATAGTTCAGGCAATATTGATGAAGAGGGCAAAAGGGGGAGGGAAAATACAAGGGTGAAGAATGAGTATGATGTACAGCAAGAGGAAATAATCTGCTCAACAAGCCTTTCACAAAAATGGAATTTAGGAGATGTCTAAGGAAAACAAAAATGTCAGCACCAGGCAAGGATCAAATCAGTTACATTATGCTAAGAAATTTAGGGGAATCATCTAAGGATATGCTGCTTGAGTTATATATTAAGGTCTGGGAGGGTGGGAAATTGCCTCAAAGCTGGAAGGAGGCCATTATAGTTCCAATACGCAAACCAGGTAAAGATCATACAAACCCAGGGAATTATAGACCAATAGCGTTAACGTCAAATATTTGCAAAACTATGGAGAAAATGATAAATGAAAGACTAACATATCACGTAGAAAGTAAAGGATATTTATCCAAGTATCAGAGTGGTTTTAGGAAAGGAAGAAATACAACCAATCCGGCGTTAAGTTTGGAGCATGAAATTAGGAAAGCGCAGGTGAACAAAGAAAGTGTGGTGGCGGTCTTCTTTGACATTGAAAAGGCGTACGATATGATGTGGAGAGAAGGGGTATTAATTAGATTGTGTAAATTGGGTGTTAAGGGTCGAATGTTTAGGTGGATAAAAGATTTTTTTATTAAACAGATGTATAGAAGTCAGAGTTTGAGAGAGCTATTCGGGAAAGTATGGTATCCGCTATTATTTTCCATAATGATCAACGAGGTGTTTAGTGAAGTAGAAAATGACATGGGATTATCACTTTTTGCAGATGATGGATCAATTTGGAAGAGGGGAAGAAATGTGGAATTCATAGTAAAGAAACTACAGAGAGCCATCTGTAAAGTAGAAGAGTGGTTATATAAATGGGGTTTTAAATTTTCAGCAGATAAAACAAAAACAATGTTTTTTACAAGGAGACAAATTGGTAGTGATATAAAACTAAAACTATATAACCACAAATTGGAAAGAGTTAAAAACTTTAAGTTTTTGGGTCTGTGGTTTGATGAAAGGATCACATGGGCTGTACATATTAAAAAAGTAGAGGATAAATGTAAGAAAGTGTTAAATATAATGAGATGTTTGGTGGGAAGGGAATGGGGGGCAGATAGAACTGCGTTGAAAGCCATATACATTGGATTAATTAGATCTATATTGGATTATGGGTGTGTGGTGTATGGGTCACCAGCAGCATCATTGCTAAAACAATTAGATACAATTCAATGTCAGGCAATGAGAATATGCACCGATGCTTTTAAAACAACTCCAACGGCTGCACTACAGGTGGAAATGGGCGAAATGCCTCTAGAGTTACGGAGAACGCAGTTGGCATTAACATATTGGGCTAATCTTCAGGGTCACAGTGAAGGGCATCCAACTCAGGAAACCTTAAGGCCCTGCTGGGAGAAGGAGAAGAGGGAGACAAGAAGCTTTGGATGGACAGCAGCACAGAAAGCTAAAGAAATGAACATTGAAAAATTAAACTACAGTCCAACAGTTCCATTGCCAGCAGTAGCACCGTGGATACTACCTGAGGCAACAGTAGACGTGGCGTTACTTAAAAAAAAGAACAAGGATAGAGGGGGTACGTTTAATGTGCACACAATTCAGACACACATCGACAGTTACTACAGCTATGTCCAGGTGTACACTGACGCATCAAAGAATTCAGAGAATAAGGTAGGAATAGCAGTTATAGTGCCAGAATTTAATATTAAAATAAGTAAAATGATTACAGAGGGGGTATCAGTGTACACAGGGGAAATGCTGGCAATAATGTTTGCACTACAATGGATCGAGGACACAAGACCACTCAGGTCAATCATTTGTTCAGACTCCAGTTCATCACTTTACAGCTTACAGAACAGTCATTCAGACAGCAGACCGGACATCCTCATTGAAATGCAGCAAACTTTATACAGGATTCAAATGATGGGTTTAACAGTGGTGTTGGTATGGGTTCCTGCACATGTGGGGGTTAAAAGGAAATGAAATGGCAGATAGAGCGGCAAAAGAAGCCGTAAAGAGTGGCTCAAAAGTGGAAGTCAAATTTAGTAAATCAGAGGCCAAGGGGATTATTAAAATGAGGTTAAAGGAAAGGTGGCAGAAACAATGGGAGGAGGACAGGAGAGGGCGGTAGTTAAACAGAGTCCAGAGGAAAGTGGGGGGAATGAGATGTGCAGGTGGCAACAGGAGAGAGGAAACCGTCATCTCAAGGCTGAGATTTGGACACACTGGGTTGAACGGCATGTTGTGGAAAATAGGGAAACACGACACGGGAAGATGTGAGTATTGTGGGCAGGTAGAAACCATCAAGCATGTTATGATACACTGTAAAAGGTATGTGAGTGAAAGGAGACAGCTGGTTGGAAGCCTCGGCAAGGAGGGGGTACGGTTGGATGTGGGGTGTGTGCTGCAAGGAAAATCCAGTGGGTGCTATAAAGCACTATTGCAGTATCTCAGAATAACCAGGATTATTGAGAGAATATGAGCTCTAGGTTATTTAGTCAGGTTGGTTCGTTTTGGTTGGGTAGTTATGATTTGTTTTGTTGAAGCTATGAATGTATATGTATGTATATGTATGTATATATGTATGTGTATATATATATATATATATATATATATATATATATATATATATGTGTATATATATATATATATATATATATATATATATATATATATATATATATATATATATGTGTGTATATATATATATATATGTATATGTGCGTGTTGTTTTGTTATATTGTGTTTGATGTTGGTTGTTTTTGTCATTTGTTATTTTATTTAGTAGTGTTAAATATTGATAGGGCAAGTTTAGACATCCTGATCCACACTCCATACCAGTTGGTGGCGGTAATGCACCAAACAGTTGTTTGCCAACCGCCAATAAACCTCAAAAGAAGAAGAAAAGAAAAATAAGAAAGCGTGTGTGTGTGTATGTGTGTGTGTGTGTGTGCGCGCGTGTGTGTGCGCGCGCGCATGCACGTGCGCATGCGCCCTGGCACTCATTTCAAACTCGAACCGGGAACGCTGCACGGAGGAAGAGGTTCGTGACGGGGACACCGCTCTGTGTGAGTATCTTATGAAGCAGCTATCTTTATGTCCTCTCTGTGTGAGTATCGTATGAAACAGCTCTCTTTATGTTCTCTCCCGGAGTATCGTTTGAAGCTGTTCTCTCTTATGTTCTCTGTGTGAGTATATTATGAAGCAGAGTTTTATTATCTATTTGTGAGTGTCTTATGAAGCAGCTTTCTCTCTGTATGCTCTCACGAGGTGATATTAACGTATTAGCGTTAGCTCAACGCTACATGAGCTGCTAGCTCACTCGCGTTAGCTCAACACAAAAGTGACGTCAGAGGAAAAGTTAATATCAATTAGTTATCGTGTCATCTATATGACGACGCCGAAGTTGTCTTATCGATATAGTTTTTAAAAGGGGAATTTAACCATCGTCTTTATAATTCAGGAAATGTTCTGCGAAAAATGTTTTTCCATACTCTTCATGACTATAATACATTTGCAATTGAATTAATTATGGGTGGTTATATATAATTTAATAACATATGTTGTCCTCTGGTGGGGCAAAGTGGCATACCTCACTGCTTTCAAAATATCTTTGATGTTTTAACAACAACAAGCAAGTGTAGTTGGGCATTTAGACACAGGCAGCTCCATGAGGAGGCTAGCTGTCCTGCACAGGAGTGAGCTGCTCTTTATGTGGTGATGTAGAAGGACCAGGAAGCCAATACTGTCCTTCTGTACACATTACATCTATTGCATCTGTCCATCCTGGAGAGGGATCCTCCTCTGTTGCTCTCCTGAAGGTTTCTTCCCTTTTTTTCCCCCTGAAGGGTTATTTGGGAGTTTTTCCTGGTCCGATGTGAGGTTTTGGGGCAGGGATGTCTATGTGTACAGATTGTAAAGCACTCTGAGACAAATTTGTAATTTGTGAAACTGGGCTATACAAATAAACTGAATTGAATTGAATAAGTCCAACCTCAGTGCCAGAGGATGAGAAGTGTGACGGTGCTGCTGACAAATGTTTATGATTCTAAAATAGCATCGTCACTAAACTACTCCTTTTTAATATTTCAAATAGTCAACATGATTAATTGTTTCTCTTAATTTCCACTCAGAAACTATGTATAAGTCTATATAAACAAGGTATATTGGACATGTGTCAAACTTGTGGGCTGGATGGCGTGCGCCTCGCTCAGCCGTGATGCGCACACACAGATGAGCTCTCGCGGCGTCAATTGAAGCATTCTATTTATTGTGTAGCATTATTGCCTCGGACTATGAGGAAATACATACATAAAGCACCTAAAAACATTAAAGAAATTACAGATTTCTTTAAACAATTGTTTTTATGGAAGTAACAGTGTTCGTATGTGTGATGTTTCTCATGTGTTCAGCACAATGAGTGAGCTGCAGGACATCAGCCAGCACATCGAAGAGCGGCTCTCATCCCTACACCGCATGCTGGAGCTGTCTGCTGTTGGTATGCTGCAGAGATTATTATTATGATTGTCATTACATTGTTTTACTGTTTGTTTCTCTATCTACATTTTAGAGTTGCCCCAAAGAAAGAAACTTGCACAAGAATTGGCCACACTCGAAAAACTTTTGGAGGAGTTTGAGAAATGTGTTGGTCGGCAGAAAGAGCAACTGGAGCAGCTGAAGGTGAGCTGGAGGTTGAAGTCTGGAGGTTGAAGTCTGTGTGGAGTCAAGCAGCTGGATGTTAAATGTCGTGTTGAATCATCACTTGATGCAGCTGCTTCAGTTGTAGACATCCAGCTGTGCAACAGATGCAGGTCCTCTCTATGGCTGCATTAAATTGAAACTTGGCCAGTGGACAATAATGATATTTAATCAGATAACTCTCGGCATCAACCGGGGGGAGGGCGGTTGACGCCACTCGCTGTGAGCGCTGCGCGTGCAGACAGCATTTAGCGGAGCAGTGTGTGCGCTTTGCTTGTGCGCTCTTTTATTGAAGTATTGCTACAAAAAAATTGCTAAATCATATCGTGCGTGTACTTTGTTAGTATCGATGCAGCGTGACAGCAGTAGATGTGACGGACTAACATTCAAGCTAACCTAACTTCCCAAACGTTGTCGACATTTGAACGCTGATTGGCCGAGACTCGACACGTCCCATCAAATATGTTTTATTGCGAAGAGCACCGCTTCACAATTCTCGTCTCTGGTATAGTTCAGGGGGCCGGTCCAAATGTGGAGGCGGGCCGTAGTTTGTGGACTACTGGTCTAAAGCATGATTGGTTACAGGAGTGTGATGCACCTGATGTGTTATGCTCTACTAGTTCTGCCTGGCACATGATGCTTCAGCAGCTCAGCTCACCGTTTAGCAGAAGTCAGCCTAGACAGCTTTTTGACTCCAGCCGTTTATCAATTCCAACTACACTGAGTACTTGTGTTCTTTTGCAATCTGGTCTTGGGACTCCAGACACTCGAGGACGCAGGACCGTCTTTCTGGTCTTGTGACATCACATCAACTGTTTTGATAAATTCACTCCAATTAATCACTGTAAAATACTTTACAGTGGAATGGAATGTGTTGCGGTGTTCACTGTCATTTGGCGTAGGCTCCGCCCACAATAGCCTGGTACTTGTTCCCGAATAAACAGTAATAACTATACGTCTCGTAGCTTTCCTGACCCAGGCCACACAGCGCGCTGACCGCCTGGCACTGCGGAGCTCAGTGGTCCCGCGAGCAGGACCTCAAATCTCCGTCGCATATCCTTATTAGGCTGAATCTCGATAAATCGACCACAGATTTGATGCTTAAACTACTAACTTCTCGGCTAAAAACATCCTTAAATTACATTCCGTGACTCAACGGTAGTATTTAGAATGTACAGACAAGAACACATAATAAACGCTGTTCGTCTACAGCAGTGGTTCTCAACCTTTTTTCAGTGATGTACCCTCTGTGACATACTTTTTTCATACAAGTACCCCCTAACCAGCGCGAGTAGTGCCGGCGATCGTTGTCGACGGGGGGTGCTCACTGTGTCACTGCGTGTCACGCTAAACGAGGTGTGCGCGTGCAACGGAGCTCTAGCGGCGCGAGCAGAGGAGAGTTGGAGACGGGGTGTGTGTGAGACGGGGTGTATGTGAAACGGGGTGTATGTGCTGGTGAGAGGGCTCACCGTGTGCGTCCGTGTTTCAGCAGCATTGCTGCTAAGAGCCGCAGTGAGAGACGGGTCCGTGAGTGTGTGCCACGTTGGGTCAAACCATCCTGATATGGTGGGAGGGGGGACTCTGGGTTTTTAGGTTAATTAAATTGCCTACTTAATATAAAATTCAGTTTATGAACTTACACTTGTGTTTTATTAAATAACTATTTTTAATGGATGCTAATTTTAAATAGATTTAAAAAAAATCTCACGTACCCCCTGGAGTGCCTTCACATACCCCCAGGGGTACGCGGACCCCCATTTGAGAACCACAGGTCTACAGGTCCAAGTGCTAGGGATCGATTGCTTCTGTCTTGCTCTCCTACTTGACCAATCCTGTTTAACAATGAGGTTTGCACCGCCCCAGCTCATTTGCATACAAGGACAAATAAATGTCACACATAAATAAATGAAGAAATGTGTGTGGACTTTATTAATTTATTATTATTAATTTATTCTTGTATGTATTCATTTATTTATTTATACTAAAGTCATTTTAAGTCCTCCATACAAAGACAGCCCCCCACCCCCTTAAATGGAACATCAAACTAACTTGAACCATACTTCATGATTTGGTTTGAATGTGTTTCAGGAACTTGAGGAGTTATTCCAGAAGAATGTGCAGGATGTCCAGCACCTTGAGGAGAACATCCCTGCTCATATGCCCAGGAATAACAAAGGCCCAGCGAGGTGAGACCGCCACGGACATGAAGTGATGATGATCAATGGAACAACTGTTCTGAATGTGTGTCGACAAGTACGAGTTGAGTCATTTAATGCATTTAAGGAATAAATCAGTCGGTCCGATAGACGGCTGCTCAGTTTAAAGCAGTGGTGCCAGGATTACGGCCCGCGGGCCGGATCTGGCCCAATTGCATGTCTCATCCGGCCCGCAGGTGATAAGGGGAGAATTATTTTTTTTATTTTTTTTCCAGTGTAATCTGTCGACTGCACGTCACACCCGCTCCGCAACAACTCTTTTTGCTGCAGTCGCGGCAGCTCATAATCACAACGAGCACTCTCACTAGCTTAGGTTTTTTAGGGGGCTTTGTTTTCCAGCATTCATCCAAACTTCCATCACCGTGCAACTCGAATACTGATGAGTTATTCTGTCTCTTCTCTTAGTGAGGAGAACCGGTAACAAGCCTCATCTTTGTGTTTATTCCTTCTCTTAGTAAGATGAACCTGTTACGAGCCTCATCTCGTTGTAGTTATTTCTTCTTAGTGAGGAGAACCGATAACGAGCCTGATCTCTTGTGGTTATTCCTTCTCTTCTCTCAGTCAAGGAGAACCGCTAATAAGCCAGAAGGAAACTGCCGATGTTCAGCCAGCCCAGCCCGAACATGTCAAAAGGACCACCAGGATCATGGTCAGAGAGGTTGAAGTCATCACGGTGCGAGAGTTTGAGAGCATCCCATCGTAAGTTCCCCTTCTCACTCACTTCCAGCATGATAAGATATGGTAATTAATTGTGTTCATAAATCTGTCCTTGACTGTGTAATGCCCCCTAATCTTACTTTATGTTCATCTGTATCTTTTTGATTCCTGATTACAATCATGAACATAACATGCGTTACCAATATGTATGAGAACTGATTTAATAATAAAAGGTAAGTCTTTAAAGGGTGAAAGATGTGGTCTGGCCAGTGCAATCCATGTTAAAGATAGAGCATTGTGAACCTCTCTGAGCTCATATGTACCACCAAATGTCTTTTGGCTATGCATAAAGAAATTAAGGCTACAATATTTAAATAACTTGTTCTGTGTTTTAAATGTAGATGTCCACATTCGTTTTAGCCTCACATGTCACGTGTGTTAGCATGTGTTAAGACCTGTTCTAATGATTATCCATACGTAGGTGTTGAGGAACATTGTTTTGGTATTACCATTAATGCTTTCTGAACTTGGTGTCCCGTCAGGTACATGAAAGGTCGCGTGTCGTACCATCAACTCAACGTGGCGGTGCAGAGCATCAACGCGGCGCTGAGCGCCAAGTACAAGATCCTCCACCAGGGTGCGAAAACCTTGAGCAACCAGACGCGCAAGCTGCAGCAGCGCTTCAAGAGCGAGGAGACCAAGGAGACCAAAGGTACACCAGCTTGTTTATGATCAGTTTGTTTACTAATACTACACGAGCTGCAGCAACGTTTCAAGATCGAGGAGACCAAAGGTACATAAGAACAGCTTGTTTTTACTATGATCAGTTTTTTTACTACGACCCATTGATAACACAGGAGCCTGATCAATTAAGCAAAGAGCATCCTCAATGAATTCTGATCCTGTACATCCATATGATAAAACAAACATGCGTGGAATGTGTTGTAGTGGAAGATTTTCTCTGTTAATCTGGAAAGAAGGAATGAAATCTGAATAAAAATTGCCTTCATCTGTTTTATTCCTTGCAAGGAGGAAACTTCTGTGACACAAGATTCAACGAAGCAACAATCACAGCCTTCTATATACAAATTTAGGTGACACCTCTTGGCCCTGTTCAAACAAGTGTTGATTCTAAATTATATGACAACTTCAAAGAAGAAATCCTCTCTCCAGGGTTCGTATGGTCATGGAAAACCTGGAAAAGTCAAGGAATCTTACAATGGTCATTTCCAGGCCTGGAAAAGTCATAGAAAAAAATTAAATCACAAACATTTTGGAAAAGTCATGGACATTTGTTATATTGACATGTTCATTTACGTCAAATTTCAAATAATTAATATGTTTTTGAAAGAAAGATGTTCAAAATATAAGCCCGCATACACTCTCTTACTGGCGCCGCAATTTATTTCTTTTTTCGTTGCAAATGAACGTACCTTAACTAGAATGTTCACTGGCCAGAGCTCGGGAAGCGGTCTGGATATTCTACTATGCCAGAGAAGTGTAGATTTAACCATGTTGGCTACTCTGTTTGGCGGCAGCACATTAGACATTTAAACATGGGAGAGGCGACGTTAACGAGCCGTGCTAAAGAAAGCAGACGTCACAGCGGTGAGCTAGCGGAGCTACGGCTCCTCCATCACCGGCTAGTGGAGCCACAGCGAGGGCAACTGCTACGCCGAGCAGCACTTCTCTCTTTTGGGTAACAAGCAGGCGCGGATACCCGATGCTCTAACAAAGTGACGCCCACTGTGGTGGTAATGTGGCCACTGAAGGTTAACAATTCACATTATTCTTTTAAATCATCCAAAGATGCCAACTTGATATTTGTCACTTGTGTTGAAAGCAAATGTTCATGTCTGCTCATTGTGGTTCCTTTACTTCCAGAGTCACGTGGTCAACGTGTTGAAGAACACATGTCTTTCTGTCTGACCAAAGCCTGAACCACTATTTACAGTCCCAACAGATGTATTTGCAGATAGAGAACAATAGTTTGATTAAAAGCATAAACATTTATATACATGTTTATAAGAATAAACTTGTATATGAATGCTTTGGAATTCTAATTGTTTAAATACGAAATTTCTCACTTTGATGTATACACTGAGATTTCAGTTTGGTTATGGAAATTTGGTTTAAAGTCATGGAAATTCATTTGTCAAAATGTGTAAGAACCCTGTCCCTCCTACGGAAAGGTCGGCTCCTTATCTTGATTAGGCCCCCCAAGAACATATTTGTTTCCATAACCCCCCGCTGTGAAAAGCCATTAGATTTATGACGGCAGGCTGGTTCATCCTTGTGTTCCCGCTTCCCTAAATCACTCTCCCAATAAACTACTGATCACCTAGTTATTCAGACCCCTCTACATTTTTCACTCTTTGTTTCATTGCAGCCATTTGCTAAAATAAAAATTCATTTTATTTCTCAATAATTACTCAGCACCCCATCTTGATGGGAGTAAACAAATGTAGAAATGTTTCCAAATTTATGAAAAAAGGAACGTAGCTAATGTCTGAGCTTCGATGGCGCGGAGCCGTGCATCTAATCCAATTGGACCTGCCTCCTGATGTTTTAGATAGTTGTGGTATTGTATTAGGATATTTGGGCAGGGTATCAAAGTCTCTAGTTATTAATATTTGACACCTTGTATCGAGACATGCCAGTAATTTTTAGTTTAGTAGAAACATAAATGCATTCAATGAAACTAAAGTTTATTTTAAGACGGAACATGTTATATATCATCCTAATGCAGAGCTGCTGAGTTTGGGTTTGCTCTGCAGTAAAACATGATGAACGGACATAATTCAGTCATATGTTTAATTATGAAGCCCATAATCATCACTCTGTATTTTGGATTAAAAAAAACAAATGACAATCTGCAACTAAAATAATGTTACCTTTACAACCTGAGGGATGTTGTCTTGTTGATTCTTTTAATGAGAAAAGACAATTAGTTTGAAACCCTGTGGTTTTCAAAACCCTTCAAATGCAGCATTGAACATCCACTCATCTATAAAGCTTTAATGTGTGAAGGATTTATCTTTGTCCAAATGTCTCCAGGTCAGTTCTTTGTGGTGGAGGACGACATTCGAGAGTTCACTCAGATGAAGACGGACAAACGTTTCCAAGGGATCCTGAACATGCTGCGGCACTGCCAACGGCTCCGGGAGCTCCGGGGAGGCAAAGTCACGCGCTACCTGCTGCTGTGAGATAGGAATGTTTCCAGTGGGGCGGAGTCACATGCTACTTGCTGCTGTGAGACTGTCAAATCCTCTATATGAGGTTTTATTACACACTCACATGCATAGTACCTGTAAGCCCAACATAACTATCATAAAGTACACATTAAAATATTTATCAATGTTTATGCATTAATTTTGCACATGTATGTGCTTATATACTGATGAAATTAATGTTTATACATCTATATAATTGTTCTTGTGTGAGTCATGAGTCAAATAGATTTGTTAACTATATTTTTGTCAAATAAAAATTCCAACACATTTTTTTGTTGAAATCCTCATCACGCAACTGGGTCACTGGTGTTGAGATTGCAGTGGTGTGATGGTCTTCGGAATTAAACGGCTCTGATGGGATATGTCGCGTCTTGGCCAATCAGCGTTAAGATGCCTAGAGTGTTTTTGGTGGGGTTTGGGTTAGCTGTCAGCCTGCTACATATACTGCAGTAATGTTTCACGGTGTATTGATAATAACGTAATCCTAATGTTAAAAGCGATATGATTTGGCTCCGCTCCATGTTGAGCTGTCTGCACGCATTGACTGCACACACAGGCAGCGCTCACACTGAGTGGCGTCAAGCGCCAACTGTCTTCGGCTTAAAAAAAAAAAAAGATGCCAGGAGTGAAAAGTACTTTTTCTACATTGCAGACTGAAGGAAAGCATACTCACATACAGACCTGTCTGCAATGATTGTTTCAAAGCCACACAGACCAAACACACATCTGTAAAGTTATGTAACTCTACAAAATGCCACAGAGTGGATAATCAATGCTATGATCGCACATGTAGATCATTAGAATCTTGCTTTATTAATACTACTGCGCAAGTGTTCAAAAAGCTGTTTAGGAATGAGCTGGTAAAAATAAATAAAAGGCTTCATTTAGATTAGATATTCCTTTATTAGTCCCATAGAGGGGACATTTCAAAATCAAAGCAGCGGTGCACATCAATAGAAAATAAATATAAAACACGATAACAATAATAAATATTCAGAGGAAAAATAAAGTGCAGAGTTTTCCATGATCTCCAGCCATCTACTGCAGTGTGTTTTGCAGCTGACGGCAGCGGGAAGGAAGGACTTGTGGTACCTCTCCCTCAGACACTGGGGATGAATCAGCCAGTGGCTGAAGGAGCTGTGCAGAGCTGCTAGTGTTTTGCATGGAGTGGGAGGTTTGCCATCATCCTCCCGTCTGCCACCACCTCCACAGTATCCAGAGGGCACCCCAGCACGCTGCTGGCCTTCTTCATCAGCTTGTTCAGCCTTTTCCTGTCAGCCGCTGCCATGCTGCTGCTCCAGAAGACCACTCCATGAAAGATGGCTGATACCACCACAGTGCAGAAAGAGTCTGAGCTGTCCCTTTTTATAAAGTGCATGTGCGTGGTCAGTCCAGTTTATTGTTCAAGTGAACACCAAGGTGTTAATAAGATCTTATAATCTCAATGTCCAGTCCCTGGATGCTCACTGCTACCAGAGGATAGAGTTTATCACGGATGAAGTCCACTACCAGCTCCTTGGTCTTACTGGAGTTAATGTGGAGGCGGTTCCACTGGCACCATTCCAAAAAGTCCTGGTTCAGTTCTCTACTCCCTGTCATTGTATTGTATTGAATTGTTGAAGGCACTGGAGAAGTCGAAGAAAATGACTCATTGCTTCCAGCCTTTTCCAGGTGAGAGAGGCATCGCTGCAGCAGGAAGATGACGGCGTCATCCACTCCGATGCCAGGTTGGTAGGCGAACTGAAGTGGATCCAGGGATGAGCTCACCAGGGTGCGAAGATAGACAATGACTAATCTCTCCAGGGTCTTCATTAGGTGGGATGTTAAAGCCACCGGCCTGAAGCTGTTGAGGGCCTTTGGTCTTTGGTACTGGTACCACGCAGGAGGTCTCCCATAGCGGTGGTACTTTTCCCAGCCTCAAGCTCAAGTTGGCTGGTCAAATCTGTTGAATAAGTTCAGCTCATTCACCCACTGTTGTGTCCCCCACAGGTTGGGCCCCAGACATCACCTGTAGGCCCTTCCAGACCCCGCTGATGTCATTCAGCTGCAGCTGGTCTTCCATCCTCCTCCTGTAGATATTTTTATCTTCCTGATCTTCAGCCTCAGCTCCCTCTGAACAGTCCTCAGTCCTCTCCTTGTTACCCATCCTAAAGACCCTTTTCTTCTCTTTGAGGAGACCTTTTATCTCCGGAGCAGACACGTGCCCAGACATTTTGGAGGGCAGGTGCTCAAACCACAAAAGAAGGGCACCTATGGCAAAAAGAAATTCTGACCGAGTTGAAGCATAAGCAGCAATATACTGATGATGCAATACATCCTCGGCCTGCATTTCCTCTGGGCAGCATCAGACCACTATCTTACATGTTCTTTATGAATAAAGATGAATTATGATATAGCAACAACAGTACAAGCGTCCTGATTGGCTAATGGGTCGTCATGCCAGTCACGTATCGCCCTCCTCGCTGGTCTGATTCTGATCCGTATTGCCCTCTGACCTCATTTTCAAAATGAGCGATATTGATAGACATCAACAGCCAAGAGCAGTGGTCCTCAAACTAAGGCCCGTGGGCCGGATACGGCCCACCTCCACGTTTGGCCTGGCCCTCTGGACAAGAGAGGCCTTATGATTTTTTTTTCAGTCTGGCCACACAAATCCTAGACTAGCCCGTCAAATAGAACAAATTAATAATTAATTCTCTCTCTTCTCTCTATCTTCTCTTCCCTCTATCTTCTCTCTCTCCTCTCTCTCTCTCTCTCCTCTTCTCTCTCTCCTCTCTCTATTTCAGTGGTGGGCCGTCAGGGCTAGCAAGGCCTTCTCTGCTGGCCTAAGCATTTTCAGAATCTAATTTTTTTAAATATATGTTCCGACAAATATGTATTCAATTATTCCCCAGAGTAAGAGTTATACTCTTCATTTCATAGCTTTCGTCTTGGTTGCACTGCTGCCAGCGCCAGGTTGAGATTTTGAGGGCTGGTCTTTATGTTAGAGCTTTTATCCAATCATATTCAGCCATCATGTGTTGCTAGGGGTCTAACATCTGCCCTTAGGCCTGCAGAATCGACATTGAGAGCGCTGGTAGCTTAAAGTGAATGGGGATGAGCATGTTGTGTCAACTTTAGAGTTGGCTTCTGTAGGCCTGCTAGCAGGCCCCGGAAGCAGCACAGGAGCCGGCTAGCAGGACGTATTTTGATTGGATTACCAACATTGAGAGGCGGGTCCTCTGGGCAGAGGATGCAGAACCTCAGAACTAGGAAACTGAATTTGATAACCGGATTAATTTGCATACTACTAAGCTGCTTTTTCAACACACAATGGCGGAAGGAGGAGAAGATATCGATTGAGGATATAATTATAACGCCACTCAAGACGAAGCCCATCACAGGCGGGAAAGAGGTTTGTTCGCCACTTTCAAAGTTCCAACTCTGAGCGCTACCAACGGCTCTCAGGCTCCGAGAAGCTCTGCACACCGGACTGCTGGGAATGCCTATTATTGGCAAGTGATCGATTTGGTGTTTGGAGCCACACTGGCTTTGCAAACTTGAGTTGTCTTACCAAGGCAGCGACGAGACACCAAAGTACGGCTCGGCACTTACAAGCATCGGTGCTTTGAAAACTTTTGGGGACACAAGCGGATCTACAGTTCAACGAACAGTGCGCAGGGCAGCGGAGCCCTGTTTAGTGAACACACTATAAAAAAGAAGTTGGACTTAAAGCTCAAAGTTAGTGGATCAGAAATGGATAGAAGAATATTAATACAACTGTTGCACTCGATGATGATCTCGTCCATTAGTTGAACTGTGCTGTATTGTACTCTTCCCCTGCAATTCTCTGAATAAAAATGTCAATTTCAAGGTGACGCAACGCCTGGTTATACTACGTTTCTGTCTAACTGTATAGTGTCTAGAGCAGGGGTCACCAACCTTTTTGAGACCGAGGGCTACTTCAAGAGACACAATGGATCCATTGTTGGAGACACAATTTCAGAGTCAAAGGGATATTTTGTCACCAACCTTTTTGAGACCGAGGGCTACTTCAAGGGTACAAAATAATCCGAAGGGCTACTTGTTTTATATAAACTTCCCAAAGAACAAATGTGCCTGAATCACCTTTTAATAACTACGGTACTTTGATTGTTCTGCCCAACATTCTGATGAAGAACATAGATTGAAGACACATAGTAATACTAAAGATGTTAAGAACAATAGGTCCTCTGCCCCACTGGCAGTGTTCATGTTAATAAGCAGAGGGCCTTTGGCCGCATCTTCTCTTGAAGCCCTGGATCCATTGTTGGAGACACAATTTCAGAGTCAAAGGGACATTTTATCACTGACTCTGAAATTCTGCTCTTTTGGGCTCTATCACTGAAATAAATATAAACTAGTTCAGTGTCTAATTTACCATTCAATGGAGAACAATATTACACTCATTAACAACTATGACACTCTGTAACTACCTGGATTTACAGTTCACTTTGTGCATCATTTACTTTAAGCTAAACTCATTGGCTGGCATCCTGGTCCTAGTGCCGGAGATTTTGGCCTTTTTTTCTTTTTTTTGACAGAGGTCAATTTTGACTATTTCTAGAACATGCCGTGCGGGCGACTCACATGGTCCCTGCGGGCGACCAGGTACCCGCGGGCACCGTGCTGGTGACCCCTGGTGTAGAGCCATGGCATCATAATGATTGTAATAAGAGGTGGATTAATTTGGGTTGGACTGTGTAGGACCTCACTGAAGGCCCAAGCCCCAGACCCACGGCATATGGAGGACTCAAAATTACTTAAGTATAGATAAATAAATAAATGAATAAATATATGAATAAATAAATAAATGCATAAATAAATGTATAAATAAATGTATAAATGTTTAAATAAATGTATAAATAAATACAGGAATAAATTAATATAAGTTATAAATCAACAGGACATCATTAAATAAATATATTTCTACGTTTCTGTATTTCTTCATTTATTTATTTCTCTATTTATGTGTCCACACATATTTCTTCATTTATTTATGTGTGACATTGTGTCTGTATATTCAAATGAACTGGGCGCCCGGCGCTCAGCGCGCTGCGTGGCCGCCGACAGCAGCCTAATCTCGGCAGGAATTTCTGAAATGCTCCGCTGGCTCTGATGTCTCCGTAGCGGCTAAACTTGAGATATACATAGGTTTGGGAGGATCTAAAGAGCACAAAGTTTATTATTTATTAAAAGATAACGATACGTCAATTTGACTGAGGGTTAAGATTCATAACTTCATATTGTAGCGACCCTGGGTCAGGAAAGCTACGAGACGTTGTATAGTTAATACTGTTTATTCGTAGCCTACGCTAAACGACAGTGAACACCGCAACACATTCTACTCAACTGTAAAGTATGTTACAGTGAATAATTGGAGTAAATTCATGAGCAACAGCAGTTTATGTGGTGACGTCACAAGACCAGAAAGACCATCCTGCGTTCTCGAGAGTCTGGACTCCCAAGGCCAGACTCCAAGACCAGAGTCACCAGACCCCCAAGACCAGACTGCAAAAGAACACAAGTCTGTTCTCGATGTACATGGAATTGATAAACGGCTGAAGTCAAAAAGCTGTCTTGGCTAACTCCTGCTAACGGTGAGCTGAGCGAGCCAACTGCAGCATCATGTGCCAGGCAGGAGAAGTGGAGCGTAACACACCAGGTGCATCACAGTCCTGTGACCAATCAGGCTTTAGACAGAGGTTCGGACCGCCCCAGCTCATTTGAATATACGGACACGTAAATGTCACACATAAATAGAGAAATGAATAAATGAAGAAATACAGAAATGTAGAAATATATGTATTTAATGATGTCCTGTTGATTTATAATTTATATTCATTCATTCCTGTATTTATTTATACATTTATTTATTTATTTTTCAAAATAAGATGTCGACAAATCATACACTAACATATACAAGTAAACATTGAACTGATTTTGTATCTTTATAGATCGTTTCTGAGATTTAGCTTAAATTATGCTAACATTAAAACATTTTTACTGTACCAAGGAAGAGTTTATAAAAATAAGTCAGACTTTTGTATGTTAAAAAAAGTTCTGTATATAGATTTCCCCAAGAGTTCCAGGAAATGAATAACGCAGATGTGTTCCATACATATCTGAAATCAATCCCCTACAATAGCAATCAAACCATTTTAATGTATCAATTAGGACAGTTTTCAAAGTGAAAGTCCTAAATGTTTAAAGAAATCTGTAATTTATTTAATGTTTGAGGTGCTTTATATATGTACCTCATCATAGTCCGAGGCAATAATGCTACACAATAAATAGAATGCTTCAATCGACGCCGTGATCGGTATTATGGGATCGGCAGATACTATTTCAGTGATCGGTGATCGGTATTATCGGTGATCGGCTGACACTGATTTCAGTGATTGGTGATCGCTGATCGGCCCAAAAAACCTGATCAGTGCATCTCTATCCATAACGGCACGCCACTGCTCTGTTCTCTAAACATAACGAACGTCAGTAAACAGCTGGACAAAGCTTTGAAATCATGGATTTCGTGATTTTTTGTTTGTTTATTTTTTCAGGAAACGTCGGACCAGTTGTGACATCATGTTTTCAGCAGCACTAATGTTATGGTTGATTTATCACAAAACAACGTCAGGGGACAAACACCGTCATGACCTGTGTGTCTGGTGCTGCGGGTCAGCGGAGAAGGAGGTGCTCCCGTTTTGAGGCGCGAGGAGCACTGCGAGCACGAAGTGGAGGAGGAGGAGGGAGGGGGGGCGGCTCGTGAGCGCTGCGGAGCATGTCGGGGCGAAATTCTCAAATTAATGCCCCGTCGGATATTAAAACACATTTGTGGGGACTTGATGACAGAGAGAGTAACTTTTATTCTTATATTGATGAATGGAAAAAAGTGTATACAGCAAAAAGGGCACTTTTCTCATCCAGGGCAAAAGGGGCTGATGCTTGAGCACCACTAGGGCTCTATCTGTGTGTAACGGACTTGGAACGGTCATCAAAGAAGTCCAGTCTGTATTGTAACGGACTCAGTGACATGTATTGTTATAGTTCAAATGTGTTTGTTAGTTAATAGTTTGAGAGGTCAGTGAATATCACATAAGCTATGTAACCTGCCAATCAATGTAGCTATCTACGAGCGTGCCTGTGATTGGCAGAGCGAGTGAGGGTGTGTGTGTGTGGGTGTGTGTTTGGTTGCGGACCGGAGAAGAGGAACGGGAGCGAACCTGAAGGTTGCAAAGCTTTTCCTGTATGTTTTCCTGTTGTTTGGCGTAGGCTAAAGCCAACAGTAGACTGTTCAGTGTTATGCAATAAAGCACCCATTAAGCCAGACAACGTCTCGCAACTTCCTGACGCAGGTTCAGGTTTCTTTTC